>JABSTQ010010156.1:457500-987355 GCA_013358835.2 Ixodes persulcatus
GTGCGGTACAACATAAGGTGAAACGGAGTATAGAAAGGATCGTGGAGACAAATTCCGCGGAAAGAAACATGTCTCGGAGACAGATATGCACCAAAATCAATTACACCTTGTCGCGGGAGGGGGCGAACCGGCTGCGTATTTTTGGCACCGATGTGAAGTCCAGGGGGCGTGGCCAATGACGTCACGGACGTCAAAATAACAGCTTTTATTTTGACGTCAACAACACGTTTTTTTTTTTGTTTTTTTTTTGATGCCGCTGACTGCATCTTGAAATGTCGGTCGCTCGGCGTGTGTGTGGCTGGGTGCTCGGCGGCTCGGCGGTGTCCGCGCTGGTGCGTGTTGTCGACGTTGCCGGCCTGTACTCGTCGCGTTCTCAGGAACATCAAAATAAGCGTTCTCCATTTTTAAACTTCGCCCGGTGCCGTCCGTCACTCCTGTTGGAAATCAAGATTACGTGTACCGGAGGCGACTGAGCCCAGCCGCAGCAATTTTGTACGCATTTTTCTGGAGCTGCACTTGTGTGTAATACGACGGATTATCACCCTTGCATAGAATAGCTGCGAAGGCTGTGCAAGCGGCGAGCGAGTAGCCCTGACTGGCATGACTGCACCCGCTGCACGAGCGCTCGTGCCGTGAGATCCAAAGAAACTAGCTCGCGCTTGTAGCACTGTCGTCGACAACATTCTTTTTTATTTCAATGTTAATCGTAAAAGGAAATGTCGTAAATATCGCCAAATGCCCCAACAAAATAAATTGTTCGAAAAAAAAAAGTACAGTAAGCCTCCACTGCGGATCGAACCCACGACCACTAGCATATCAGGCAGACATCTTAACCGCTAAGCTACTCTACAGGTTTTTTTTTTTTTTTATATCCTTTAATTTCAGTTTGAACAGTTGCAATAAAGTCATTAATTTTACTCATTGGTTACACGTATTTCACTTTTACACAAAAGACACCCACACTTTTTGGAGGCATGCGACATGCTGCCTTGTCACCGGTATTGATATTTCCGCTTACACAAGTTGCTAGCTAGCAGATAAAGACACTGGGAAAGTTTCAAGTTGAGCTCTATATTGTTTTTCCTAATCCTGGTAAACAGTAGTTGTAACTTGTTAAAGCATAAACAGCTGCTACAATTGCTTCATCTGGATGATGTTATCCAGTATTGGCGCCCACTCTGGCGCCCGCTCTGCGGGAGCATAAATGCTCTTAATCTGGGTGATAATTTCACTGAAGTACACATTTACAGGCTGAGGATTAATGGCTGCATGTCTCACTGCCATGCGTGATTTCCAAATACTAAAAAGCCCGATGTTCGTTAATCTCTTTTTGACAATTCGTTTTATACGAGACTTTCTTAACGCGGAGTACCGACGCTGGAGTACTGTCGGACGGCACTTGAACGCTCTGCAAAAGTGTCGTCGGACGGTACTGTGGTCACTAAGAATCTTCTTTTGCTACAGGAGTGACCGACGGCGCCGGGCGAACGAAATTGGAAAGCACTGTTTCTGGATACGCGACAAGCACAGGCGGCATCGCCTGTGCTCCGCCGAGCCGCCGAGCCGCCGAGCACCCCACCACGCGCACACACCCACCGACCGACCGACGTTTCAAAATGCAGTCGGCGGCATCCAAAATAAAACGTGTTTACATCAAAGAACACGAAATAGAATTTGGACGTCCGTGACGTCACTGGCCGCGCCCCCTGGACTTCAAATCGGTGCCGAAAATACGCACCCGGGCGAACCTCACGCTTACCGTGCTTGCTGGCATCGCTGCCATTGATTCTGATCGATGGCAATGCGGCTTCCCTCATGTCGCCATCTTTGTATTTATTTTAGGGTTCTTGATAATTGTTTCTTACACACCACAAATGAATTTAGGGGTCTAATTACTACTTCTAAACAGTTACAATGGATATAAAAAGCGTGCCCTCGATCTGAACACGTGACATTGCAGTTGGTTTCGTTTTGGCTTCAACCCTTTAACTGCAAGCGAAGGTGCCGCCGCTCCCATGCACCCTCCTCAGAATTTACGGCGCTCCGTGGTGGCCAGTATTGCTGCATCTGTAGGCCATCTTTAAGTTAGAGCTGCCAGAGAAAATCTGACCACGGCGCAACGCCGATGTACGCTGGAAGCTAGAGCCGGTTTGCTTTCGTTGTTTTTATTTGGTCGGAGAAAATCTAACAACAACGCACATTTAACATGGCGCCGGTATTGTTTTGGTTGGACGGGAAGGGGGGAAGCTGCTCGGTTTGCGAGCAGATGTAGCGAAGACGTGACCGGAGAAGTGCCCTGTGACGTTCCCGGAAGACGGAACGTATCATTCGTAATCGTCGTGTGTGCTTGGAAAGCGAAGGGAGTCACAGGGTCCACGAGTGCGCAACCACAAGCCAAGGTTCACGACAGCGCCGCGTTGATTTCGGCGATCTCGTTCTGTTTGGTGCAACACGGCGATGCGACAAAGAGCTGAAACGTTCGTGGTGTGTGGTGTGGTGCTTGGAGGTAGAAAGCCACACTAACACGGAGCGCGAATTGGTTGTTGTGGGGTCGAGGTTCTATGGGTTCAGTCCCGTCGTCGTCAGCTGGTCCGGGAGGACGCAGCGAGCGTCTTTAAAAGTAAATCTTCCTTCGTTCCATTTCAAAATGTGGAAGTATCCCGACGCATACCGTGAGTAAAAAGCTGCGGGCGTTTTCAACAAAATTACGTCGTTTAAATTGAACAATGGACTCCGGATTGTTGTCCTAGATCTGCCGTTTTTACGCTTCGTGTTGTTGGACTGCGTTTGCATAGCGACGTGTTTGCACAGCGACGCACACCGCTCGAGTAGATGATTCGGTCCTGCAAACGACCGGTTAACAGAATTTCAGGGAAACTTAAATCACCATCGATATTTTCCTGTGAATCTCGTGCGATTTTGTTACGCTCATTATGCATGTGTATAAATTAGGGCAAGATTTCTTACCTGCCCACAGATGCATGAACTGAGACCATTTTTTACGTAGTGAACATAGTGCTTTTTCTTCATTTTGGAAAGAGGCGTTGGTGCATTTATTACTGTACAATCACTTGAGAGTTGAGAAATTGGGGAGAGCGAGCAAGCTTTCCCAACTTTGTCCCTTTTCTCGCGGGCACTGCCCCGAGTTTCAGTTTCAGTAGGTATTCCTACTAGGAGGTACAAACAGCTCTAAAGCAGGTAAAAGACGGGGGAAGTCAGGACGGCGTGGACACTGTGTTTTGCGCTTTTCGCAAGGTGACTGGGTAAATGCTTTTGCAAAATATGCGGAATATGCAAACGATTTTGTTATGCCCGTCGTTTGCGTCTCTCCAGCAAAACGAATAAGATGATCTACAAAGGCGCAATCACAAGCCAAGATTTACGACAAACTGCGTTTGCTTCGGTGGTCCGTGTAGTTGAATTTTACCCTGCTCTCTGCAACACCGTGTCATGACGAAGAGCTGGAACGTTCACGGTTTGTGCTGGCCTACCGGTTGACAGAAACCCGCATATCGCCCGCATCGGCACCGAGTGCACTTGGGCTGTTGATGCTCAAGCCTTTCATCCGCGGCTTGTCGCCAGCTGATCCTGCTGGTCAACGGTGAGGAAGCGGCGAGAGTGACCTCTTAGGTAAATGTAAATCCTCGTTCATCCAGTTATCCGGTGTCAAAGTGTGGTAGATGTCCAACGTCTGCTGAGGGCGGGCACTACGAGCGTTTTGCCTTGCTTTTATAACTGAAACCAGAGCAGCGAGATAACTGCCTTCCGTAGTTCAAAACTACGAAACAATAAGTTTCAACAGGTCGAGTACGTCACCGGGGATGCAGGCGAGACGGTGCACACTGTTTAAACGCTTGCAGTATTCACGAGTGGTACCAGCAAAACGACGTCAACAGAGAAGGAGTTCGCGATTCAGCATAATGCAGTGCCACGGGCCCGTGAATTTTCGAAATTCGAAAAAATAACGGTATAAAAAAAAAAAAAAAAAAACGCAGTAGCGTTACACCAGTGATCACGAGTAACACCGGTCACAAACTCCCGAGCCCCACCGCTCCACTCAACACCGACACGACATACGACAACAAACTGCATCAAAACGCCCCAAAAGTGAAGGCGTCTGCTCCCGTACTGCAACTAGCGGGAGTGAAGTGTTGGGCGGATGTCCTTGACAAGAATATATAAAAATGCTTTGCGCAAGGATAATTTCCATTTATTAATAATTACATAATAATAAAATCCCAATAATTTCTTTTATCTGATTCAAGCTAGTCGGACTGCTCATAAACTGGTCTAGCATGAAAATAACAAAAAATTGAACTTCTTCACGACCGGTTTAAGATTTATTGTTAATACATCGTTATTTTTCGCAACGGACTAACATTATAGCTTTTGCCTCCATACGTTTTAAATGCAAACAGTTCTTACATACGGCTGTCCATTGCGCCGTATTTTGTGTCTTCTATAAATCTGTAACGGTCAGCGACTAAAGAGCTTACCCGCATATGTCAAGCTTATATACGCCGCGGGGAGGAAAGCACGTTGAGTAGGAAGTGTCGGGCGCAGTGTTGGTGTTGTGTTTGTGTATTTGTCGGTGCTGTCTAATGCGTGGTATTCGTGTTGTCCGCGATATATGTAGGGTTTCTGTCTACTCGTGATTGGTCGTAGCGTATTACGAGACTGTTTTTTTTTTCTCTATAGACTGCTAGAAATCTCGCTAGGTGGCGCAAGTTACCGCCCGATTCCAAATAGTTCGCTCGAGTTATTTGTTTATGTAAGTTCGGCATTCGTTTTTCTGTCTAGCGGCTCCGTCACACAGCGTCGTAGCTACCGACGCCGCCGACCGCCGACGACGCACGTACGTACCTTCGCACGTAGCTACGTCCGCCGCTTGGAGACTGTTTACTGTGTATAAAAGACATCGAACGAAAACAAACGCGTCCTGTGTGCTCTCAATTCGACTGAAAGGCGCGCGGCTCGCTGGGCACGTCTCTCGCCTGTTCTCGGCTGCTGGCCGCCATGTTTTATGAGGAGCACGCTCAAAGCACGCTCAGCTAACACGATCAGCCGTGTTTAGCGGAAGAAAAACACGGTGTATCGTGTTAAGTTTACACGGCACCTCATGTGTAGACGTATAACACACACGGCGGCGTGTAAAACGAACGCGTTATGACCTGTCCGCTATGGGACAATGGTTTACACGTCTGGGCGTGTTATTTTTGCTAACAGTGTATTGCAATTTAGATTGCCATTTGACCATGTGTTCTTTTTTTATTCTGTATTACCATTCGTGCACCAATCCTAGAACGATCCTGAACAAGCACCAGTAGCGCAAATAAAAAATAAAAATAAATAAATAAATAATATAAAATTACAACCTCTCAAGTTGACTGTTCATACGAACCGAGGGAAATCACTTCATACTGAACGACGGTTCCTGAATTTTCGGTATTGGAAGTACACAAAAAATTCGTGTGTGCTATTTCATTTTGTATACTGCGGTAAAGCCGTTTAAAGGCTCATTACCCTTCGCTAAATGGTTTCAAACTTCTCGTTAAAGTACACGCTTCATTGTTTTATAGCATGTGACATCTAAAAAATAGACAATAAACACGAAAAATTTGTCAGTGCGATATTTTTTTCCTGAAGATTCTTAATCCGTGCATGCTTTGCTGAGTAGCCCTGTCTGGCGTATTGGCAGTTGTTGGTCAAACAAAAGCTTTGTTGCCACGATGTTTCTAACAGCGAGACAGTATATAAAACGTATATACGGTTGTGGAGACACAGTCTGGTTTATAAACAAATGTTGTGCCGACTAAGCGGTTAATAAAATAGCCCAATAATCGGTGTATCGACACGACAAAAGGTCCAGCAACGTCAAGGCAAGATGTTCGGAATTAGATGACAAAAGTCGTTTACATAATATCGAAATTTAAACTCCGATGTTTTTTTTTTTATGAACCATTTAACTATAGCCAACAGGTCGACGTGTGATAATCTCGGCATAGGATTAACCTCGTATGTCTGAGCGGTCGCCAGGTTGACGTGTAAACGCAATAAAAAATAATCTTGAAAACGCTACGAAGGCTAAAGGTTTAATACCCAGATTATTCACTCGTCGATGTTCAAATAATATGCAAGAAGGATCGATGTACATACGTATATCATACAATGTCGACAAGGCCAAAATTTAACTGGTCGGTGAGATTCATTTCGGAATAACTAATGCTCGTAAGCGCATTTATTAGGACGACGTCTGTTTGAATGACAGTCTGAACGGCCGCCTAGGCCGCCAGATTAATGAGCGGAATTGTGTGAGTCGAAACGACGATTCATCGAGCGAGTAATTTGTTTTTGTCTACTTGCTTTTATGAGTTAGAGTAATGAATAGGTTCCATAATTAAACGCTGAATCTTCCAGCGAATGAGTTACGGAGGTGAAAGTTTGCGTTGCGCTGCAATGAACTCTATCACGCACAAACAACCCGGTATGAATGTTTTCCAATTACATTTAGTTATTACTTAATTCCTATACAGCGATAAATGCGCCAACACTGCCTATTCGTGACTCCCCCAAGATTCGTGTCTGCGAGCAAACATTGCTCGAAGACACGTTAATTAAACGTAACTCTTTAGCAACATTTATCACGCTTAGGCCTCACCAAATTGGCCGCAAAACAACATGTTTGTGAACAAGCGGTAAGTGGAGGCTCGAGCCAACACCGCCTAGAAGACAAGGCGGTGGTGCTGACATTTTTACGTCACCAGAGAAGGCCAACGCTGGGCACAGATTGGAAACGAGTGGTGCGTCAGCGCTCGGCTTCGGGTCAAGTTTCAGCCGAATGTTGACGCAATCGTCGTGTCCAATCTGTGACCAGCGTCGGCCTTCGCTGATGACGACATCTCTATCAGCACTACGGCCTTGTTATCTAGGAGGTGTTGCTCGGTTTGCCAGAGAAAGCCGGTTCTACTTTGTTGACCGACAAAAGTAGGTATTGGTCGTGCCAGTGGGACAAGGCAATAAGTGTGATCATCATTTTAATTAACTAAAGAAGATGCGTCGTGCATTATGCATATCTATAAAATACAAGAGGGTTCCGAGCGTGCGGGTTGCCGTCTGAACACAAGGAATCCAGCGTTCACAAGCGACTGTTTGTCGCTTAGTAGGAGGAAGTAAGCTTGGCGGTTTTGGAACGAGTCCTTCGTCAGCTGACAGTCGGATGTCTCGCACGTTTTGGGGCAAGTATAGGAAATCAATTCGTGCATCACCTTATTCTTGCAACATTTTTCCGGCGGATAACTTCCGATACTAAATACATTTAATTCTCCACGCAAGATTACAAAAGCTATGAAAAAAAAAGCTTAGGCCATCGCGTGGACCTATAGACCATCGGAAGAGCTGATCCCCTTTGCAAGCGCGCAAAACATCGCGTTAAACGCTTGAGCGCTTGGGATGTTGCTGCCCTAGTCCTTTTTCTGGAATGGCATAGTCATGCTCAGACTCCCCATGCAAACAAAAGACATAAAGACACTGCAATACAGCATAAAGTTTAATATTAAAATCAGTTTTATTACTGTAGATGTGATGCGGCTTGAGGTATTATTTATTTAGACCTGGCGGGGCACACTTTGTAAACTTTGGCAGTTTGACCGTTGCATCAAAAACCGTGACTGAAAACTATTTTCGATTTATTCATTTTTTTTTAAATTTGGTACAAGTCTTTCATGGCGAAAGACAGCAACATTATTATTTCATGCGTGGTTACATCTAAAAACAACAACAACATTAACAACAACACATATAGGTTTTTGTTTTATTCGAGCAAGATAATGGTAGTCTTGGAGGTTGGCACATTCGCCGGTGTTACGGTACTTGAAAGAAACTCGCCTTCCATATTGTCACGGATGAAAATGGCAGACAAACGTAAAACTGTAAAGAAACATTTAAAGGGGCAAACTTGTGCCTAAACAAACTAAAACTGAAGGTATTGAGCATTCTGCGTCGGCCACGGAAGGGTGACTTTCTTGAAGCTTTGCGTTACCGCTGCTTTTTATGCTGCACACGTTCAAGGAGCGTTCCGAACCCGAATACTCGATGACAGCCGATAATGCTCTGGAACATTTCAGCAGAGCAGAAAATTATAAAAGAAAAAATCCGGACCAAGTGGCGTTCGAGCCGAGCTTGTCCGCGTAGCAGCCACGTGCGTTGCCAACTTGGCCGCCCATGCGTCATTATTGTTATTTACGTGAGCGGAAGGTATAACTAGCAGAAAAACGCATCTTTAGAAACGATGAATTGAAGAAATGAACGAGGGATACCCGGAACTTTATACTAATTTTCAATTTGTATTTTCGTTAAGATTTGAAGTGCCTTAGAATTATGCTTCAGAGAGGTCTACACGTCCCAATACGAGAACTTAATGCCCCACAACAAAGGAACTGAATAGCCAGCCATCGGGCGTTTAAAAGAATTGAGACACCTAATGACTCGATCCTTCTAAGAAAAGGTAAGAAACCTGCTGGAAATACCTTCCGGACCCACATGCGGCTTGCAGACACTGGTTGGGCCGTTAATTTGGATATTGAATTGGAAGTGTAGTGCAAATAAGCCTTTATTCACCTATGTTTGTTTGCTAACAAGCTCACTCTCGCCCGCTATCAGCGGAACCCTGCACGCTTCCCGTTTTCATTTCTTTCCTTTTTGTTCCGCATTTTTTGTCGTTTCTACTACCTCCTACAACACGCGCAGGTTCTTACAAATCTATTACAGATACTTGTCCGAAGGAAACTCTTCTTACCCAATCGATGTGCGTTGCTCACGAACCAATAAATACGCAACCGGAAGTCTACTGCGACAATAAATATTGCGGCGACCTCGTGGTATCAACTCCCTCCCAATGCGGCAAATAGATGACGAATTCGCAACTTTCTTCCTATAGTTATATGAGAGGTCACTGCCTTTCTAGACTCACCATATCCATAGCGACATGACGTGGTAGTTAAACCAGGTAGCCCGAACTGGCGTTTCCGACCTAGCTCGCGTGGAAAAAAAAAAGCATACTAAAGTAGGCAACACTGGGCGCACACGTCATCCGAGATGACGCTATACGGTGCCTGGAGCGCGTCTCCGTTTGGTGTGTTCAGCGCGCCCTTGAAAGTGGTCCCTCGATTTCCACCTCATGACGTCATACAAGTGTCACGTGGTTGTCCGCCGCGATCTTGGGGTGGGGCACAGCAACGGAGGTAGATTGAGCAGATGACTGTTCCGTTGTGGACGCCACTGTCTGCAGCCAGACTGCCAGCAAAAACCCAAGCAGACACCTGACGTGGTCCCGCGACGACGACGGCGGCCCTCGCGTCCGCTCGACTTTGTTCTCTAGCGTTTCAACAGCCAACTCCCAGGATTGCGACATCCGACAACACGACGACACGCCATTGGCGAAATAGGCCGGTAAGGACACCAGTCAAAGACGCGTTTAAGGCACCGTAAAGCCGCAGGTACGCTGCTAATACTCCATACCAAAGACACTGTGCAGATAGTAGGGAGTCTTAGGGAACCGTTTTAGGGCATCCGATACGGTAGGACGGACCTTCCGGTACAAACTGCGCATGCGCTACCACAGAAGACTCGCATTTGCGCACTTCGCACCGGAGGACCCATCGTACCGTATCGGTTCCCTAAAACTCCCCATCGTCTGCGGCGTGTTTCTTACTTGTATATATACAACGCTCCCGTCCCATTGCTCATACAAACACGGTTTGTAGGCATGTCCGAAAGCATACATACATACTCGTGTGTAAGAAGCAAACGTGTTTCGTGTGTTTGGAGGCAGTGTCCGTAGATAGTTCTGTCGCCATGTCCGCAGCGAACACCGCGTCTTTTGTACGACTTACGAGCGGTGAGAATGCGGTATATGCGGAGAGCAAGTCGTCTGCTACTTAAGCAGGGTTTACAGTGACGTTAGAACGACGCCGAGCTTTGATTGGCTCTAAATGAGGGACAGTGGCTAGACCTCAAAGTAAGCTGCCTCGAGGTCTACCCACCATCTTTCAATCAGAACCAGTCAGAGCTCGCCATTTTGAAGTCACCACAACCCCTGCAAAAGAGGCAGACGAACTTGCTCTCCGCGTAGAGAGAGACCCGACTCACTGTGGACTCCGACGAAAGCCGCCGGGTGGATGAACGCCAGGCCGTTCCTCTCCAGGTCCAGGGACACGAGGGTGCCCAGCCCGGAGAAGGCGCCCTCCGGCAGTGCGACGATGCGGTTGTCGGCCAGGTTGAGGATGTCCAGCGCGCTGCCCACCAGCGGGAAACGGTCCGGGGACAGCTCCGAGATGCGGTTCTCGTGCAGGAGCAGCTGCTGGAGCACCGAGATGCTTTGCAGAGACTCCGACGGGACCTGCCGCCACCAAAAGAGTTTGGCGATGTGTGGAGGCTGTTCGTCAAACTGTATATGCTCCATCGTTGTCGAACACATAACCCTATGAGCGAGGTTCGAATGATCTTCCAAGACCAACCGGAACGTCTGCTGCGTTTCGAACTCTGTGTCAAGTGGAGTAATAGAATAATCAAAAGCCCGTCAAATGCCTCCTCCGTGGAACGTCATAATCCTACGATGGCACCGACTCGGCAATGGGGCCCAAGTCCGACGGCGAGCGACCTCTGACGAGCTGTCTGGACAGGAGGCCGAACGCTGACGCGGCGCTTGTGTCCAACTTGTGCCTGGCGAGGTGACTTAGACAGTTAAGCACCGAGATCTTGATGTCAAGGAGGTATTGAAATCGCCCTATTTTTTCTCTCCCCCGCCTCTCTCCTCTTCCACAATTTCTCTTCCGACTGAGCTGGCGCGTAGCTCACCTGCGAGAGCACGTTTCCGCCGAGGTTGAGGCGCGTGAGGTTCCCTCCGACGCCCTGGAAGGCCATGGGGTCCAGGCTGACGATGCGGTTCCCGAACAGCGAGAGCCTCAGCAGGGACACGAGGCCCCGGAAGGCCCACGCCTGCACCGCTTGGATGCGGTTGTAGCTCAAGTTGAGTGTCACCAGCGCCGTCAGCGCCTGCAGGGCTTCCGTCGGCACCTGGGAAGGGGGGCAAGCAGGGGAGACACGTCCGTCCGTCACGGCCCTGGAGTCACCTATGCGGAACACACGTTCGTCTGCTTCTTGAGCGGGGATTGCAGGGATATCACAAAGCCGAGCTCTGATTGGCTCCGATTCGAAGGATACTGGGTAGACCTCAATGCTAGCTGTCTTGAGGTCTACCCACTATCTTTTCATCGGAGCCAATCAGAGCTCGCACTTCTGACGTCACCGCAACTGCTGCGCAAGAAGCAGACGAACTCGCGCTCCGTATACGCTCCGTGAGAGACCTATACGGGGTGTTTTGAAAAACGCGCGTAGCACCACTATCGGAGGAGCTGGCGTTTGACGGTGAGACGCGTTCATCAGCCTGCGGCGCTTTTTCGCGTGCAAAGCAGCGGTTGCAGAAATGCGTACGGATAGAAGTTTGGTTTTTTGAGCCGACATGTTGAGGGTGACGTTGCATGAGGGCTGGGGCAGACCTGTAAATGCTAATCTAGGTGCTACCCGTTTCTTATATATATATATATATATATATATATATATACCAGGACATTACATATAACATTTTCAATAGATCACAATACAGGCTAGCTTCCGACAAACATTCCCGTCTTCGACAAGGCGCAACCACTCCACTCTTTCACAAAATCGCACGAGCGATTGATATCCTGAAATGAATATACCACAAATCCATTGAATTCAGGGTGGAGCATAGAAATCAAGATGATGTAAATCGTGTTTTTTTCACACCAATTTTAATATGGTGATTTTCCCTCAAAAACACAATTCACACACACAAAAAAATAATATTTTCTCACATTTGAAAAAAAACAAAACAAAGACGACGAACAAAAAAGGTGACAAACACAAAATGTTTTGTGTTTGTCCCCTTCGTCCCGTCCGTGGTCTCCGTTTTTTTTCCTTCAAATCTGTGTAGCATCAACGAGCTCGCCTGTTTACTTATTCTTTCGTCAAATCCTTTGCCACAAAATTAGTCATAGAAATACTTTTTAATTTATTGCTTTTCTCTGTAATATGATGCTGTCCATGCCAATTTATTTAGTCTTTAATAAGAAAAATTCCATCAAATATAAAAAAAAATGTATAGCAAGCTTAACGCGAACACAAAAATCAATTTCCCGTGTTTGGAAAAAATAAAACAAAACACCAATGGAAACCAGACTGCTATTGTTTAGGTAAAATAACTTAAATATATATATATATATTATCTAAACTTTATATAAACTTAAGAGAAATTTTATTGTAATTTTTAAATTATGATTCCTATTGTTTTTATTTTTTGGGGGTCTGTATCAAAGTTTTTTTATTAATTTTATCAAAAACAATTCCAGCGTTTTGTTGTTTCACGTGAAGGAAGGCGATTTCAACGTTCGAAAGGCTCATCCAAAAAGAAAGCATCGATAAACTTCCAGACTCAAACGTCAATCGTCCGGTGATTTCGAGTTTCATTGTACTCTTCCTTATATTCACATCTTTCACTTTGCGCACCGTCCTAATGTTTCTTCAGGAAGTCCAAACTGCATGCGATACTGGTTTGGAAATATCATAAACGCACACGATGGTGACGAAACTTCTTTTAAGAGCATCACTTCGAGGAATTTGGCGCTGCAAATCCACGAGCGTTGCGAGCGTGGGATGGTTTTCCAGTTCGTCCCATTGGCGCTAGAACATAAAGGCGTTACTGGCACAAAAACAAACACAGCGCGCGAAGCGTCAGTGTAGATTATGTCAGGCGTGTTGATACAGTGGAGAACATGATCGGCAGATCAAACTTCTTGCTTTGTACGGCACGGGTCGATCGTTGTCGCTGCTCCAAAAACAAGCAACGGCAAGCTAAAAAAATAAACTATGAATTTGTGTTTTCACGAGGCACGACGCGTTACCATTGGAGCACTTAACGACGCCGCAGTTCATAGTGTCAACCCAGCGCAACCGCGCCTCTCCGACCTCAATGCGTACTAATGAATGCGACGCGTCCTTTACAGGGGCACTCACAGCCAACCTTCGGTAACAGCCGCGCGGCGGCTCGTTGGTCGCGTCGCACGGAATGTGTAGGACCTCTCGTAGCCATGCTTGCTCCGTCAGTGAAATTGCGCTGGAATGCGTCATCGACTAGTGTGTTTGGCGTTCAATGCGCTGTTTCCCAAATAGCAACAAAATACGCAAGTCAAAGAAGCCGCCAAGAAACACTTTCAACTCTCACGACGCCGTAGGCGGCGTTTACATGGATGCGACAGTGGCGCATCGAATTCAGAGGGAAGCAATCACAGTTTCCCAGTCCCTCCTCCTTTTCCCTCTTCTACCGAATCACAATCGATATATCTCGATCAGATGCGCTACGGTCGCATCGGTGTACCCGCGACTTTAGTAATTGGCTACGTGTACATAGATGCGACGCGTCGAACTTAGAGGGAACCAGCGACACGCTCCCAGTCCCCCTGCTTCTTCCTCTTCCACCCAAATACAATCGTCATATCTGGATTCGATGTGCTATATGGTCGCGTTTGTGGACCCGCGGCTTCTGACAGCTCACGAAACGTTGTGCCTGTTCATTTTTTATTCATTTATTTATTTATTGTACATCCCTCAAGCGCCGAAGCATTGTAAAAAAAAAGAAAAAAAAAAACACGGCAAAACAAACAAATGTGATGAGAAATACGAAAAAAAAATGCACTGTGATTCGCAAAAACTGAAAGCAACATCTGCTACGAACAAAATAAACAAAAGCAAATGACTCATGTTGGCTCATCAAACAGAAATGTAAACAGACATTGGCTAAAAAGAAAACAATCGGGTATAGTTGCAATATCTGTTGGAAGGTGGTTCCATTCTTTTGATGTATACGGGATAAATGAATAAAAAATTGTGTTCGCTTGGCAACGTGCTAATTCAACTTTATTCTGATGGTTCACACGGGAAGAGTTATAGTTAGGCAATGTAAACAAATGGTCTCAAAACGACTGATGATGATACACTTTATAAAACAAGGTAACAACAAAGTAACAACAAACTGGACTTTATTGATGATATGCTGGCTGTTCGGTTATGATTACACAATGAAACGTACGGCGTTATTTTCAACTAGTTCGAGAGCTTTATGTAGAATGGCGTGGTTAGAATCCCAGGTGGAGGCTGCGTATTCTAATGTTGACAGTACAATAGTGTTATAACTCTCTAATAGGGAGTTTTAAGGAACCGTTTGCACACCAGATACGGTACTATAGACCTTCGGGTACGAACTGCGTATGTGCTACTGCAGAAGACTCGCACATACGCAGTTCGTTCCGCGGGACGGATAGTACCGTATCGGACGTGCAAAAACGCTTCCCTAAAACTCCCTAATAGAGAGTTTTAGGGAAGCAAACATTCCCGTCTTCGACAAGGCGCAACCATTAGGGAGTTTTAGCAGGTCGTTTCCACACTAACGGTTCGCCCTCGATCGCATGGGTGACGCCACTGCGCATGCGCGCGCGAGTCGTTCGGGGCGTCGAGAGGCACTTCTCGTTCGTTTCTCCTATTCCAGCCGCTGGAGTAGTCACCGCAACGCAGCCAGCACCGTTCACGACTCGGGTAAAAAAAAAGATGGCGGTCGGTTTAGCGACTGACTTCCCCGACTCAGCCGAGCGTTAGGCTTAGGACAGAGGGAGGTGATTTGCCATCCTGTTAGTCATGCTTCATTTGAGAGGTTGAATCAAATCATTTCGAGGGCTGGTCACAATGGTAAGCGATCGTAAATGCTATAAACTGCGCATGCTAGTAAAGTTTCGCGATCTGCGGGCAGACTAGCTGCTGTGGCGACCGCGAGCAGAAGAAATGATTTCGTTCGAACGGCACACAACGTGAACTATCGCTCAAGTTCAAGATGACTGAGAAACACCACATACCTTTTACGGTCGTTCAGATACTTTTTACTCTATCAAGCTTCGCAGTTCTTGAACTTCCGACCGGCAAATGTTACACCAATAAATCAAGACGCTCCAATGCGGTTCCAAGCCACGCGTTTGATTCCCCGCACGGTACGTCGTAGCCAGTATTTCTATTGTAGTGTTTGTTTTTCTATTTGTGCTGTTCGTGTGCGGCTGAAATTGTCGTCTTGAATTAATCTCCGTAGAGCGGATATTCACTTAGCTGTAAGCGATGCTTCACGGGCAGAGAAATCGCTTTTCGATCAACTTGAATGCAGTCATAGGCGCGACTTGCGACTGGTGTGAAGTGTACGGAGCTATTTATTTATTTTATTTATTCTTATTTTCAGTGACCCACCAACAGCTTAATGCCTCCTTAGTGGTGCACTTATCAATGAGTCAATGAGTAGTCAAATGTTAAACAGGATAAAAGCGAAACGTTAGGAAAAAAACAATAGCCTCAACACACTTTCGAAATTTACGCTTTTCATAAAAAATATCAAGGCTAGCATTCGCACGGATCTGTTCTAAATGGTTATAAGTCAGTTGTAGGCGTGTCATGGGTGCAGCATGGTAAAAGTCAGTAGGGTAAAACAAAGTAGAATGTCTACAAGTCTTACGAGGAACGTGCAAGTAGATGTGGCTGAGTAGCTCTGGGGAATCAATTATACCATTTACAATCTTATACAAATAAGTCAGTTCACGAATTGTTCTCCTGTTGTGCAACCAGTCTAACTTCACGAGTTTAGAAATCCTCTCATAACTATAGAAATAATTCGGTTGAAAATAATGATCGAACAAAACACGAACGAATCTACGTTGAACACTCTCAATTACACCTGAATTTGTCACTCCAATACAGTTCCAGACAACTGAGGCATATTCAACACGACTACGCACCAGTGAAGAAAACAAACGTAAAATACAAAGTGGTTTAGAAAAACCGCGTGTCACTCGTGTAATGGCTCCCAGCACTCTAGAGGAAGCATTCTTAATTGTAGTCACGTGATGATTGAAATTAATTGCAGGATCCATAAAAACGCCTAGATCACGGATGACCTCAACGCGAGTAATATTGGTGGAATCTAATACATAGGGAAAACTCAGAATTTCACGCTTCCTAGAAAAGGACATACCTTTCGTCTTTGACTCATTTAAGAGTAGGTCATTTGAAAAACACCACGCCGAAATAGAATCTATATCACGCTGAAGACATTCACAATCGTCAACCGTTTTAACCGTTGTAAAGAACTTACTATCATCAGCAAATAACAAAAATCTCGTGTCGTGCCGTGGCGTGCCGTGGCGTGGCCGTGGCGAGCACGAAAACTTCTAGCGCTCACTCCAGCGCGCCACTTGGAAGGCAGCCTCTCCAGGAACCCTAGTATATTTAAACAAAAAAATAAAAAAATAGCTTTTATTTAGATTTTATATATCATTTTTTTTAATGCTAAAATTCCAGACTGTAAATATACATGCTTTCTGTCATATTTTCTTAAGCCTGCTTCAGACAGTTGCGTTGGACTGCGTTTGACTGCGTTGCGGCTGCGAGAAACCAGGACATCCCTGCTGCTAATATCGCGTGCCAAGATGAGTCCTTAAATTGAATTCCACGTTTCATACGAAGCACAGATGTGCCGGTGACTGGCTTTCGGTTCTCGACGCAACGTAGTCAAACGCACTCAACCGCAAGTGTCTGAACCGGCCTTTACTGTTCAGTTCTTTCCCCAGACCGCAATCACTCTTGGGGAGGAGACAACCGACAGCCGAATTGGTCACTGTACGACAGGAGCTACCGTTCAGACCAGCGTTCCAACATGACTATCCGCACGTCGATCGATTGCACCTAATCCCTCAAGTGATCTTAAACTCTTTAATGTAAAGCGGAATGTCAACCTGCGAGGCTGCGACACCCCGCCCCCTCCGATCACGGCTCGACCAGCGGCATCCATGCGCGACAGCTCATCTTGTTATTACACCACTGATACGCGAACACACGGTCACATCGGCGATATCTATGAGAAAACAGCTTGAACATTAAACGCTTACACACAGACAGGACAGGACATACACAGAGTTGTCTGTGTGTAAGTGTTTAATGTTAAAGCTGTTTCCTCATAGACATGTACCAACTAGCTCAACTCAAACCGGCAAATCGGCGATAATTCCAGTATTCTGTTCACAACGCACAACACTGCCATCGC
This sequence comes from Ixodes persulcatus, assembly GCA_013358835.2. Lineage (NCBI taxonomy): Eukaryota > Metazoa > Arthropoda > Arachnida > Ixodida > Ixodidae > Ixodes > Ixodes persulcatus. The sequence continues at coordinate 474,707 of JABSTQ010010156.1, forward strand.
GATGTTGCTGTTGGGTGATTTCAGATAAGATTGATAAGATCGACAGTAAAAGTGAGGAGAAACTACTGTGTACAAAGAGCTATCATATTAGGAATTAGTGATCCGAGAAAAGATAGTGCAGTCATCTGCCACTGGGAACTTTGTTCACTTTATTTTCTTACGACACTATATGCTCCTCTCTCTTCCCTCTCTCTCTCTCTCTCTTATATATATCCCTGACTTATATCTAGAATAAAAACATATTCAAGCATTCCCTTTCTGCATGATAGTGTTCTGTGGCTAGCAACAATCATTTTCTCACAAAGATAACGATTATTGAGCAACAGTTGACGGAAGTAGCGGACGACACTCGTTGCTAGTTCTGGCAAAACGGCCGATTCAAGATTTTTTTGCATTTTCCCGCTCGCTGTCAAGGATGAGGGGGTTCGCTTCAACCAGCAAAATATGGCCGCCGATGCCTGTTTACTGAGCAGTCGTGCCTGTCGCCATCCCACTCGATGGCGTCAAGGGCGAGAATATCAGGCACAAACAGGCACACCGACAGACGGCAGAGCCCCCAGATACTCGAGCCCCGCCTAAACACAATGGAGCGTAAACACTGTCGCCATGTTAATCTAGTAAAGGTTAACATGGCGGCAGTGTTTACGCTCTAGGTAAGGAAAAGCATGTTGTGTGGTATGAGCCGGATCCTTAAGGCTGAACTCCCTTGGACGAATATTCTGCGAATAACCTACGAATTTTAGCCGGCGGCTTTTGCTCTGCGCGTGGAATCAACACAGTGGCTGCTACGTCGCGCGCAAAACGAGCGTGCCGTCGGGCGGCGTTCGCCAGTAATTCGTTCTATGGAGTTCAGCCTTTAAGGCTGAACTCCATGGGACGAATATGCTGCGAGTAACCGACAAATTTTGCCCTGCGGCTTTTGCTTTGCGCGTGCAATCAACACAGTGGCTGCTACGTCGCGTGCAAAGCGAGCGTGCCGTCGGGCGGCGTTCGCCAGTTATTCGTCACATAATTCGTTCCATGGAGTTCAGCCTTTACACGGGGTGCAAGGTGAGCCCTGAGACCGTGTCTGCTGCCCTAGAGTACTTCACGAAAGACGAGCTACAATGTTCGCGCCAAGGTCCCAACCAGAAGGACGTGATCTCTGTCGTGCTCGACGGGGAGAAAACGTTCGTGCCAAAGCGCTTCCTGACACGCCCAATCCGAGGGGCATTTTGTGTATACAAAGACAAGCATCTTGATTCCGGCGTTGGGCTAACGAAATTTTATTCCTTGCGCCCTAAATGGGTCAAATGTATTCCCCACCAGGAAGTGGGCGTTGGCGTGCCCTGCGCCAATCCACCTCTTTCGAAATCATGGTTCCAGAGTTTCTGGTATGAAAACACATGTTCGCGTTCCATGGATTCACGAGCGGCCATGGCATGCTTTCAAGCGAGATCTCGTGAAAGCGCTCGTGGTGTGCATGCGCGTTCTCTACCCAAAAATCTCGAACCGGTGACTTCGTAAAAAGGTGGATTATTAGGAACTTTTAGCAAACCGTTGCCGTGTTCGGCGTACCGCACTACCGGAGCCTTTGAGGCATGCTTTTAAGCGCACTCCCGCGGTCACGGTACCACCCGGGAGCGCGCTTAAAAGCATGCTTCAAAGGCTTCGGTAGTGCGGTACGCGGAGCACGGCAACGGTTCGCTAAAGACCCCTATTACCTTTGTATTGCAGCTGCAGAGAACGTTACAAGATCAACATTAAAGGGATACTGAACCAAGGAATTTTGTGTCCATAATAAGTGGCGCACGTTCTTTCCACGAGCCAGCAGCCGCCGGTGTGCGCGAGCACACGCAACAAAAATGACGTCAAAGACCTCCATTCGAGGTTAAGATGACAGTGAAATGTATGGGCTTCGGGCCAAAGGAGAATAAAGGCAAGTTTTTTATCTACACAGTGGTGTCTGGTGTAAAAGGTAAGCGATTAATTGGTCTAACAAGCACGTAGCTTTCGCTTGTAGAGATGAAAAGCCTGTCTTTATTCTCCTTTGGCCCGAAGCCCATGCATTTCACTGCCCTCTTATGCGCGAATGGAGATCTTTGACGTCATTTTCGTTGCGTGTGCTCGCGCACACCGGCGGCTGCTAGCTCGTGGAAAGAACGTGCGCCACTTATTGTGGACACTAAATTCTTTGGTTCAGTATCCCTTTAAACACTGGTAAAATGAACTCAGCATTTCTGTGCGACCCACTAACAAGTCTGTGTCTCTTAGAAGACTATGATCACTGCCCAAAAGGCCAGTCTCTTACACTCGAGCAACTTCATATCCCAGAGGATGAAGAGATTGTGCTTACAACATGGGAGTCCGGCGACCTTGTGTAAAAAAAAAAAAAAAAAAAAAAAAAAAAAAAACATTGGAGCCTGAGAATTTCCTAAAAGTCGTTCAAGTAACGGTTGAAAATTGGATATTTCACAACCATATCCGACAAACACAAGATAAAGCGATCTACGATGAAAAGCCGTGCATGCCACGCGGAAGTATTGTCTTTCATTTTCACGTTGCTGAAAATTGGACCATTGTGCTTCCTGACAAAGTTCAAGCATACCACTGGAAAAAAAGTTAAGATATTTATATGTGTAGTGACGACAAGAAAATCTACAAACAGCTTTGCTATCATCAATGAGGGCCTGTGTGACGCCGCCGCTCACACATGCTTGGCTCTAGAAAAAGTGAAAGAGTGGGTTGAAGACAACGTTGCGGTATACTCGCACGTGACGTACGTAAGTGACGGGGCCACCAGCCATTTCAAAAATCGCTACCAGCTTCACCAGTTTGCACAGAACAATTGCCCACAAGCCCAGTGGTTATTTTCTGCATCTGGACATGGGAAAATGCACGCGACGGAGTTGTTCGACTCGTGAAGCACCAGGCCACGCTGAACAACCTGAGAGAACGTTCAATAAACGCAATTCAGGCAGCCAGGGCAATGGTGAGCGTTCTATTCGAGAAACTGGGTGCATCATCTGTATCTGGACGAAAATGAGGTTGTTCGGTATCGTCAAAAAAAAAAAAAAAAGAAGAGTGGCTGACGGTACGCGTGGCGGCTGTGCAAGTCATCAACAGAAGAAACCTGTGACATATATGTAGCACGGACAGTCATATCTGGTTAGGAGAAACTTTATTAAAAGGGTACATTGAGGAAAGCCTTAGCGTAAAGTGCTGAATTTGATTCCCAAACGACTGCTCATTTTGATTGCAGGGACATCTTATTTATCAGAGTTTTCTTCGCGGGGTATTTAACTTACTGTTTTACTTGGTGATAGATTATATTCTTTATCTGATCACCATATGAGAAACACGAGACGTTATCCTCGCGCAGGATAAAATATCTCGGCTTGCCACGATACATTCGTACACCGAGAGTATCCAAGCTCTTACAATCCGGCGCGGTGGCACCCCTCACCTGAAATGGTTTGTCCTCGGAAATACGTAGCTAACCTAAAAAAATTTAGTGTTCTATCTTTATTTTTGGTGTGGAAGTAGAGTTATTTTTTTTTATTCTAAATGCAAAATCTACCGGAAAGTAAAACTTCACACTGCATCATCTTTTTCTCGAATCACTATAGTTTCTAATTGTTCGCTGTATGTAAAATGCTGATATAGTTTCTCCTCACCTTTACTGTGTGACCGATTGCTCTAGTTGTCAGGAACATCATCTTAATAAAATATATGGAAAATGTGTGTTAGGTTCCTGAAACAGGAACTCAGAGTCACTTCTCGTATAGGGCACTGCTAAGTGTAGGCTTTGAACAAGGACACTGCTTTGGGGAGTTCTGTCTTCTTTCTCATTCAAATAATGCAACATGTTTTTAATAGAAATGAATGCCGAAATAAAGTATGACAGAATACCCAGATTAAAAAAAAAAATCGAAGGTGGTGTTTTTTTTTTAATTCGCATCATAATTTTTCGTTGTTTGAATGTTTCCTCATGTTTGCCTAAATATATACCGACTGTCGTATAATACCTTATAGATTTTTTAAATGATAGTTATATATAAGCAGAATACTATTTGAAAGTATATTATAATGATTAAATTATTCCATGAGATACAGGCCTTCTAACTTTGCCAATTGTCGTTCGAGCAGGCACGTTTGGCAAATTTTAGAAAACGAAATATAATAGAAATAAATATAATTACTATATATTACAAGCAAGCTGTACATACAGTTTGATTAAAAAAGTATTACAATTCTCTAAGTTTATCGCTTTAGTTTTTAACTTTCAAACATGCCCCCTCCATCAGTGCGCGTTAATGCAACTGTCCACCTCTTCGTGCCGTATGATTTGTCCTGTCCCCAAATTTTTTTCTGGTCAAAATTAAGCGTGGATTTGTTTATACCAGACACTAGACAATGGCATATAAAAGGATCAGTTGATTTGAAAATGTCGACCAGCCACCCTTTGGTCGATCTTATCTGAAAACACCGTGCTATGTTGCTGACACGCAGAAATACAGAACCATGTTGACTGCCGGTTGACACTCGGCATCAAAAAACAAAACCGAACTCAGCTAAGAAGGCACCCGGCATCAAAACCTGCCTGTCTTGGACGCAGTTTCCGCAATTTCCATAACGTCGTCAAAGTCGACACATGTGGACATTGTTCCGCGTGGTCCGCATGGTTCCGCGTGGGTTCCGCAATCGGAGATGTCAATCTTAGCCCAGTGTACGTAGCGCTGCTGGCACTGCTCCGGAACTTCGTTGTTTCTAGCGGCTTCGTTTGATGGTTTAATAAAATTAGTGGTAAAAACGTCCATGCAACCGAAATGCTCTGCACGTTTGGACTGGGAGACGGAATTACAGGCGGCCTTCGCTGCCGCTGAAGCTTAATCGAATCAACAACTTTTATTAAAAAAATCGTGTGCTAAATTCTCACAAAACGAAACTGAAAGAAGATGAGTCGGTAGGGTGGAAGCTTTCTCCCGTCTGCCTGGAGAAGGAGAAAAACGTCTCGTTCCTCCCTTCCTCTCGTGTCCGCTTGGGGGCGCGTCAGTAGAAGGGAGGAAAATGCGCCGTTGCTACCTTTTTCCTCCATTTCGTCTTAGAGTGAAGAGTGTTGCGCCCTAGCGCACACCTCTGGAACTAACGCTGTGTGGCAAACAAACCCTCCGACCGAACTCATTAATGCATTCGCTGCCATGGACGAATACGACGCTAGGCTTCTGAAAGATACGTAACAATATTCTTTTCTCCTAAACGCATCTAAATAGAAGTAATCTATTTCCCTCTGGTGTTCAATGCCACCGAAGTCCCCTTGAGAGGCAAAACAAGCACGCATCTGTGGTCGTGCGACTGCGTGCCGGGCCAGTCGCGTCGTATCGGCCGCGTCGCATCTGTATCGTGCGTGGCCGGCACGGCGTCCGTGTTTTCTTTTTGTATTAATGATTCACGAAACACGCGCTTCACTTTTCAGTTACCCTGTCCCTCACGACAATCATGGACCTCATCGGCGAAAGCAAGCGCGGTGCCTCATTCAAGGAGAGGACGTGCTCGACTGCGACCATGCCATCGCGTGCAGCGTTGCCCCAGAGACGACGATCGAAGCTTTCTGCCGACAGGAAACTGATAAAAACTTATACCCGGTTCAAAAGCGTGCTTCGAGCACCGTGGTACGTAGCAAGTGCCCACCGTATCGGTACAAACAAATATACAGCGAGCGCGGAAACACGCTAGGTGAGTGCTAGGTAGCGTCGGCGTTGTTTGCCACGCAGCGATTGTTTGTGGCGATGATGATGATAATGAAAAAAAGTTTTATCTCCTCGCCAATAGCATTACCAATCTGTTTTATACGATGACTTCCGCGAGGGCCGTCCTACGCCCGTATGCCCCCACAAAGGAGAAGCAATTACTTTTCTTGAGCGGATTGGGTCGTGTTGTTTACCGCCACCGGAAGGATATACCGCAAAAACAATTATCCGCGACCATCCGGGAAATGGTGGACTTCCGCGCGTGGTTTACCGTCTTGATGTCGTTTAAACTTGAGCGTAACACAAATGAAAGCAACGCACAAAGCTGAAGATATATAGGCTGGTTGCGCAGAAATATCGAATTTTTGTTCTCGAAAGGTTGTTGTTCTTGCGGTGGGTGTATCTCGAAACAACCCATTCTGATTTGAACTCTTCTCGTTTGAACCCATTCGCAAAACGCCCTTCACGTTTTAACCTTTCGCGTTTTAACCCTTTCTCATTTATATCCGTCTCGTTTGAACCCATTCTGATTTGAACCCTTCTCGTATGAACCCATTCGCAACCACGTAGCTACGTGGTCACATGGTGACGTGGTTTCCAAAGTGCTAGCGTTCTTTCCGTAGTTTATTTCTCTTCTGGCGCTGTTGATGTCTTGAGGTTGTCGTCGTAGGAAGCGGATGATCATTGTGCTCGTCGTGTGTTACTGCTTGTAAGTACCGCGGAATGATTGCGAGATCAAAATTTTGGATTAATTCGGGTTCGGTGGTCACGTCGAGACTGCGAGTACTGTATGCATAGTCTTTGAGATGAGCACGTCTACGCTGGGGGCTGTTCATGCCTTCGCTCCTACGACATCATTCTACTAATGCGCAGATCCTATCCTACTACGCAGCCCTTGTTTCTCCGTACACCTATACGGGGTCTAAAACGCGCCCGAAAAAGTGGTCCCTCAATTTCCGCCTGGTGACGTCATACAATTAAGGGTCACGCTGTCGCCGGCAGCGATTGTGGCGGCGTCACCCTTACAAAAATGATCAATGAGTTTCCATTGCGTTTCTAATGTACGCTATAAGAATACCCTAGAAACTCAATAGAAGCTGATCGTCTTTGAAAGGGCACCAGCGGTGGTGGATGGGGCGGACGCCCGTTCTGCGGCGTGTCTCTCTCCAGCATCACTGTCCACGGACTATGCATACTGTAGCCAGGAGTTGGGACGCCGCAACTCGCGTTTGCTCTCACTGTTTTCGTAGAACTTCTACACCCAACCGCCAGGATCGCGACATCCGATAGCATGACACTCCGGGGTTTTGAGCCGTCGTTTGATGCCACTTGGGGACCAGTTTCAACGCATGGCTGGAATAGAACGCTAAACACACCATTCGGAAAAGCGTTCCCTGCAGGCACCCTATTACAACTAGCTAAGGAGAGCTAAAGAAACAGAGAGAGAGAGAGAGAGAGGAGAGTGTTAGTGAACCACTGTACCCCCGCCCTTCCTTCCACACGGCGCTAAGCTATTGGTTGCGCGCGCTATGACGTCCAACTAACAGCTGCTGTCTTTTTGCTAAAGCTCGATCCAACGACCTCGCTACGGTGCGACCAACACCGGAAAGCAAGGTCCACGTGGGGTTTCCCTATAAAGCTATTACTTTAGAAGCGTTTGGTTCGAACTCCGAGCGAGCCAAGTACGCTAACGCGCAACACTTATAAACGCGTTTACGCCGTGTCATTTCAAGACGAGCACGTCACCCGTTCTTTCCTTCGGTTGTAGGCTCGCAGAAGTGGTCATGCGCTCACGGTGCCCCGCGGTGATGAAAATTGAGTGAAGGTCACCGACGCAGTATGGGATACTGCGGCGGTAAATCCCCGGGTGCCGTGTCACACACTAATACCCCGTTCACACGGTCAACATAAAGGTACCTTTAACATAAGTCCCTTTGCTATCGGCGAATCAGCCCGTGCTCTTGGGTCGCGAGCACACGCCACGCGCGGAAGATCGTTAATTGATTGGCCGCAGAGAATAAAGGTCCCTTAGCTAAAGGTACCTTTACGGTCGTGTGAATGGGGTATTAGATGAATAAAAATTACACCTTACCTCCCACTGTCTAGACATAAGCCAGAAGGATTATCTCTTCTCCGAGACGGCCTCCGGAAAGATAATTTGGGTAGCCTGTAGAGGATGTGCGAATATTTGAGCTTTGAATTCGAAGCGAATAGTTATTGCCAGAAAATTTTGATTAGATTTGCGGATTCCGAGTATCCGAGTTTTCGAATAGTTTGATATATCGAATGCTATTGGGCAAAATCCGGGTGCGTTCGAGAACACGCTCCTCTCAGGCCTCGGCTGGATATAAATCAAGCCTTCATTCAAAATCCTTAACTAACTGATCATTTAGGTGAAAAAAAAAAAGTTTGTCTCTTATAAAGATACTCCCCGAATAAAGTAGTCGCGCTCGTTGAAAACTCACAAACCACGCATATACTCCATTTTGTATTCAAGAACCTAACGTCACTCATCACCAGCTTTCTGCGTTACAAACCATGCAGTTGTTGCGACCATAATATCAAAATCAATTACCAGAAACTCAAATAACTGTAATTAAACCCGCCTCGTCGACTGGTTCACTAAACTAAAGCTTCCAAGCGAACTACCGCTGCTAGGTGGCGTAAGACGTTGTTCTGATTCAGAGTTAAAAGGGCACTGAAACGTCAAAGTCATTTTTTTTTTATTATCCGAAACGATTGAAACCCACGCCCGGACGTAACCCTTAAAATTTGAAAGTTGGGAATTCAGTATTTGTGAAGTAAAAAAAAACAATTTTCGAATGCCGAATTTGAAGTCCCCGCGCGATCCGTGCCAGTGTGCCAGTGCAGTGACGTCAAATATTGAGCCGTCCTACGAGTGAACTCTCTCTGAAATCTCCGAACCGCCTAAGTGTCGTGTTCGCCGGCGTCCTGCAAACAACCGGCTGCGAGCAGACGACGCTTAACTTTGGAGTTTGAAGTTCTTTTAGGGCCCGCTCAGAGATCTCCAATTCTTTAAAAAGGGTGTGAGGTTGAAGAGAAAGCGCAGTGGACTTTTGTGAGCGACGTGAGGGGCCACGTCGCGCCGGTTCTGCGTGAAAGGCTGCCCCGGCGGAGTCACAACTGAAACTACTGAACACAGACACCAAACCCAGTTGTTTTGACCGTTTGACGATTTCCTTTTCGTCAAACGAAAAGAAAATCGAAAAAGGAAGGTCTATGAATCCACTCTATTGGCCCAAAAAGAAGTAATCATTAATAATAATAATATAGAACATAAACTACTGACATTAGCCATGTATATAGACTTTTCTAAGGCATTTGACTTAGTCACCCACAGTATACTTCTACAAAAGTTACAATGCTATGGTATTCGGGGTCATGTACTCAATTTATTTAAGTCATATCTGACTGAACGGAGACAATTTGCTAAAATCAATAATTCAGTTTCAACTATAAAAACAGTACACACAGGAGTACCTCAAGGAAGTGTTTTAGGTCCTCTATTATTTATTTTATTTTCTAATGACATTGAGCACAGAGATTGCACAGTAATAGCCTACGCCGATGACACTACATTATTTTTGAAAGGCACTACTTGTGACGATATCGAAAGAAGGGCGAATCAGATGCTCTCGCAGCTGCATAGTTGGACGGAAATAAATAGATTACGTATTAACATAAATAAAACTAAGTGCATGCTGTTACGAGCCAAAAACGTGACTGTTTATTCTAAACCAAATATCCCCATAGCCGGGGAGGCAATCGAGATAGTAAAATCATTCAGGATATTAGGTGTAATCTTTTCAGATACTTTATCATGGAATGAGCACATAGAATACATACAAAAAAGCCAGAAAAGCTGTTGGTACTCTATCCCGGTACCGTACAGTTTTCACCTAATTTGTTAACTTAATAATTTTTCACGACCTCGTGCAGCTATATTTTCAATATTGTCACCTGGTATGGGGTACCACTACCATTCAAAATATAAACAAACTTCTAACTCTGCAAAAAAAAAAAAAAAAAAAACTCTAAGAGAGGTTGCAAATGTGTCCTATTTTTACCATACAGATGGTCTTTTTGTCCGTTTTAATGTTGTCAGAATAACACACCTACATTACTACCGCCTTCTAGTATCTTATAAAACAGCACAAAAAATAAACATAGTTGTTTTCTACAAATAGCAAATTTAAATAAAAATACTAGTATTTATACCACACGGCAAAGTGAAGAGTGGAGTGTACCCACCACCCGGACAAATTATGGACTGACATCGCTTACATACATACTTCCATCTTTCTTGAGCAAGCTGAATGTTGAAACAGATTTTAGCCATAGCTTACCATTTGAAGCTTTAATGTTGATACTGTCGAGGTTGAGAATTTCAGGCTGCGTGTTGTATGTGTACTGTGTCAATTGATATCCTATGTTACGTTGGAATTGTGTTATTGTCTTCTTTTTGTTTTTGTTTGTGCTTTTCTGAACTTGAAGAATGTTTTCATTTCAGATTTGATTTTTGACCAAAGCCCTGTACGCGCGCTGCTGTCTTGGAGCTGGGGCCTTGTCAAGCTGCACTTTGCCCCAGCTACCATCGTTCCTGTGAAAGAAAAATAAAACGATTGATTGATTTATTTATTGATTGATTGATTGATTGATTGATTGAAATCTTCGGGCACCTAAAAAAGACAACTTCGTCCGAGTCCCCGATTCACCGTTCATCCTCTGCTACATGCGCCGAGCGCCGTCATGTTTTCAGAGCCAGGATAAAAAGCCAGGAGGCGACATCACTTGGTATATATATATATACTCCGATTTTTGGTTTTTCACAAAGAAGGGCAATAACGCACTCGCAATTGCGTTAAAAAATGTTTACCGAATGCTGTTATTAAATGTTATAAAAATGTCGCTAAACAAAACTTCTAAACTTCATAATATTTGACGTCACAAATCAAAAGAAGCGAGGAGGTGAGGAGTGGGAGAGGGAAACACCAAAAATAAAAAGGCGCGCGCGCGCGTGGGGAAATGTTTTTTTTTTTTTTTGCGTTGCGGTATTTTTTTTTTTTTGCGTGTCTATGACTACATTTTGCATCGTTTTAGACACCAACAAAAAATACGACCTTTAGGGTGTCAGTGCTTCGTTAAGCCAAATCCGTCTATACCTCGCTGTGGACGCTGTGTGTGAATCATGACTGGGCGGACACATTCTTTTGCTGCGTCTGAAGTGTGTCGTTGGCAAAGAATCACTCCTCGTTCAGTGTGCTTGCTCTAGAACAAGCACATAATCATTTTTAGTCTAAGCGGTTTTTGTTTATTATTTCAGTACTACAAATAAAATTCTTGGTGTTTGTATTCGATTCAGCGTTCGGATTTCGGCAACTATACATCACTATTCTAATTTTATTTGAACTGAAATTTCAACGATTCGCACGCCCCTAGCAATCTATAGAGGCGCTGTCGCAAAACGCCTGCTCCTAATATTCGAGAGTTCTCCATGCGAGCCATCGCACGTGAAATAGGCCACCGCTATGCGTACAAAGCTGCGATTAAGATATACCGTGTTTCAAAACAACGTCGTCAGACATTGTGCAGTGCACGCCTGAAAGAAACCCGAGCTTCTAACCATCCCCAATTTTCGCTGGGCCGCAGGGTAGCAGAGTTCGGGAAGCACTCAAGTACGGTGACAGCCGAGGCTGCTGCAGGCTCTACCGCCCACAGTTACACTGCCGTGTTTAAATTTAGTGCACATATGTCCCACACTCCGTTTCAACGTCACTGGAGTTAAGGGTTATAATGCTTACTGACTCGAAGCGCGACCCACGCGATGCTGCAATGACGAGCATAGCCTCGGTAAAAAGGTAATTCCGTCCTTATATAAAACAACAAACTACACTCAAAGTATATTTTTAATATATTTTCGTTGTACTTGGTAGTTAGCGGCGCGGTACGCAGTTCGACCTCAGTAAAAAAAAGTATGGTGCAAGTATACTTCGCGCGAGGTGTTCATTGAAACGATTAAATTACTATACTCTTAGTATATTCAATTTTGCCATGAGTATTCAATAGTCGAAATAGCGAATGCAGCGCGAACCTGCCAGCCTGTTCGCCGAGTTAATTTGCATTTCTTATAAAGCTGCATTTTCTTGTTTCGGTCGCAGACGCAAATAATAGAATGGTCGGATCACATTTAGTTGCTCGCACTAACCGCGGGGGAATATCCGGCTCCGGTGTTGGCATCGCCGCCGCTGCTGCTGTAACAACACCCGTGCTTCTTCTATTGGCCGAAGAAGGGAACGACATACTACCCGGCAAGAATGGGAATATGTCTTTTTGTATTTTTGTATTTGTTCCCTCGTTGTCTTTAAGCGTATGCTAGTTCCTTTCCAAACAACAAAAGTTTCCAAGTAAACATAGAAAAAAAAAAGCGGAGCGATAAAAGAATGTGTTAAGGAGAGGTAATCATCCTCCGAAAACCTTGTTACATCTCCACCAACCTAGTTTCTACGCGCAGTTACAATTATAATGATCATTACAATGAAGCGGGCGAATCAAAACGCTCGTAAGCAAGACAGAATGAGAGAAAGGGTGCCGACATTCCCATCTACCTTCTGTCCCGCTTTCCGCGAAACATCCTAAGACTGTTTTTTTTTAACATTGTTTTTCTTTTTTGCGTTTTTTTTTCTTCTTTTTTTTTTTGCTAGTTTTCCTGGACGCTTTTTCTCAGTTCAGCTCTCGTCAGTCGTGTAGTTACGAGAGGTCTTTCTGTTCTCCCATGCTTCCTTCATCTTTTTTGTCCCTTTACGCTGGTGGGGAGTTTCTTTTCTTCTTCGCGTGTCGCGTAAAGAGCATTATTACGTAAAGACTCTGTTTCGCCGAAGCGGCTTGATTAGTTGTCCCCCGAGTCGCGAAAAAGAAAGTATAGACCGACACGCGGAGCGACTCTGTTTACCAACAAGCCGGAAGGCCGCGCATGCGCGGTAGCTATGTGGGCAAGAGCAGCCCGGCTCTCCGTGTTTTCGCCATTGCGTTCTATGGCGTGCGCTCGTTGTTGACGTTGTAGGGACGCTTGTATCTTTATTTGTGCGTCGTATTTCCTCACAGCGTATGTCGTATGCTATGCCCGACTATTTGAGCTTGCTGCCCGAGCCTGAACGGCAACGGTATCGAGACAAACTGTGCGTGGACGGCGTTGCCTTCGATGATCCGTACGCCGTAAACAAGGCCTGCTGGACTTCCGACGTAAAGTTGCTGCCACCGAAGTCGACGGCTCATGTCGTCGTTTATTTAGTTTTTTCGCCAAGCCAGTTCACGGCAGACACGGTGGCGTACAAGTCTCTCGAGGCCTACGATTACTTCGAGTCGGTTTCCGCACTGCCGGCGAGATCAGCAGTCTGTGGGTCTGCGGAAGTGTGTGTATTCATTAATTGATTAAATACACACAGCGTCTTCGAGTCAAGGTATGATATTTTTCCTACCCTCATGACCACAAGGCATGACAAGCAGTAACGCTTTGTCCTTTCTGCAGTCTTGGCGGTAACACGTTACAAGTAACGGCGTTGCCGGTAACGCGTTACTTTTTTCAATAACGTAGTAACCTACTCATTACGTTTTCGACACAGTAACGGGTAACGTACTTATGTTACTATTTCAAGTAACGTAGTTACGTTACTCGTTACTACTTCCCAAGTCTTAAAGAAATTACACTTCAATTTTTTCCGTGTTTTAGGCGTCAAGCCATGTTTTTCTTTGCGTTTTTTCTCGTGAGTATTTAGATGAAATCGTAAAACGAGATAAAGTAATTATGTTCAGTTTCTGCACGAACATAATGTTTCTTGATATATGACCTGTATCGTCAAAACCGTAAAATGTGTTAAATCGTAATTTAAAAAAAAAGTAACGCAGAAGTAACGTGCGTTACTTTTTATCGGTAGCGGTAACGGGTTCCTTTTATTTTTAGGCAACGTAGCTCGGTAACGCGTACCTTTTATTTGCAAGTAACAAAGTAACGTATTTCGTTACTTTTTTTTCGGTAACGCCTACAACACTGCCGTTCTGTCGCCGATCCTCTTGTGCTGGGTAGCACGGGCGTAGCGAGCCTCCGACGAGCGCTTGGCCGATGCTTTGTGCGCGAACATCATGGGAACAAAATCCCGGTGGTCTTGATCAGGCAACGCTTTCCCTGCACATAAGCAAGCCTCGGGACGGAGATTGAAATGGAAGCCGCACTTTCCTTCAAGAAAGTGTTTGCCGCACAAACGGTCGTTCGCGCAAGGCGACGATTCTTTTCGATCCACGGATATTATTTACCTTTTATGCCTTTCAGAGTCTGCCGGGAACTTGTGGAAACTCACTCCGCTACTTTTCTTGTACATTTCGGTGCAATTAACGGCAACACAGCTTCGCGGCATGCTGAAATGCTATGACGCCCATGCGAAACGTGCGCGCTTTTGCCCACACCCCCCGGCTCCGGCGCGATCGCAGCGCCGCCGCAGCTCCGTGACGTCAAGCCCGCGTGTCGGTGTATAGTTCTTCTTGCTCAGAAACTCACCCCGAGTGTCTCGTACTCTGTGACGAAATACATGTTTTATCACAGTGAACTCAATGAAACAATGGCGTTTCCCAGTTCCTAGGTTTTCTTTTTTTTCTTTTGCTAACAAAAGGCGCACATGGACTACATTACACAATATTATAGCCAGAAATAAGGATTTTAAGAAAACGTAAAGTTCTGCCATCTAAATGCCACGGTAACTCTGTATCTATATTCGACCAATTGTTGCATATCCCTTTATAATTTTGACAAAAGAGTCTCAAACAAAAACATAAATATTATCTCTAGAAGGTACGGGTGTGATGAGAGCATCAAAGCAATAATGAATAACCTTTGGTACAAGTCGCCGTGTTTTCGTAGAAACTATAATCGGTTGAAAATTTATAAGATCTACTTAGACAAAACAAGAATGGACATAAAGTTGAATTTTGAATCCGCTACAGTTTAATTCACAAGAAGTTAATCACGTTTGAAAAAAAAAATAATATAAAACTCAACTGTAGAGTTGATGTTTTTCCTTTGACGCATGCCCATCGTGCTGACCGCGCTGTCGCGCTTTCGCGCCGGGCCGAGGAAGAGGGCTGCCGCCGGCAAACCGAGATACCGGATTCAACAACACAGCAGAGACGGCTCTCACAGCTATCTCGACACGTTTCCACGACAATAGATGGCGGGCAGTTAGCCCTCCCAACGCACGTTTGAAACTGCTTTTTTCAATGATCAACGACAAGCTGAAGTGGAATTCAAAATTATATGTTCAAACCTCAACCTCGAATTAATCAAGTCGATTAAATCGCACAAGCTGAAGTGGAATTCAAAATTATATGTTCAACCCTCAACCACGAATTAATCAAGTCGATTAAATCGCAGCAATAATGCTCAAACCTACCAAAGTCAATTAGAGACCTTTAATTGAGCAATCCTTTTTTTTTTTTTTTTGCGAAAACCACGGAGGCTTAGACTTTCTTGCCGAATGAGCTTGTGAATCTGGAACACATAGCAGAGCGCGTTGGATGGAGCACAGTTCACACGGAAAGAATGGTGGTTCATTATAGTGTAATGGGCATCATTTAAATGTAGTTGCTCGTTGAAAGAACTGTGTGTGTCCGTTCCTCGTATATTTTCTGTGTTTTTATTTTCTCCGTGTGAACTGAATCTTGAAAGGGTGTCCTCCTTCGAGCATTCCGCATCACTGCATTGCTAAATGAGTAAAAACGCAAACGGTTCCTTTTTACGTGATATATGCGATGATGGTATCTGTTCAGTTTGTTTTGCTGTGCTTTTTTATTTTAGAAAACCAATATTTAGCCTTGACTCTCATTTTCAAAATTTTTTATGTTGTAGATTCTGTTTTTCTTGCATTCTTGTACATATTATTTGAGTCACTTGGACTCTGCTTGTAATGGCCTCCAAGAGAAGGCTCAGTATTTTCAGATAAATAAATAAGTAAATAAAAAATAAATACAAAGGAAACCCTAAGCCTGCGCGCGTCCAGCCGTTTTTACTACGCAAAAGCTGTCGGCGTCGAGACCACTGGATTTTTCGGGGAGTAAGATATATTCCCTAGTAAGGCATTTGGTTCCGCACAACGTGTGAGGTGCAATGTAGCAGCTGACACGCCATGTCAAACCGAACGCAAAAAGAAAAGCCGGGACATTTAATGTCGAAAAATACCTAGGAGGAAAGAGATCACCGCGCCGTTTGACTCAGTAT
This sequence comes from Ixodes persulcatus, assembly GCA_013358835.2. Lineage (NCBI taxonomy): Eukaryota > Metazoa > Arthropoda > Arachnida > Ixodida > Ixodidae > Ixodes > Ixodes persulcatus. The sequence goes on from JABSTQ010010156.1 coordinate 490,718, forward strand.
GTCGTTGCGTTGGCGTGTATAAACTGCATGAGTTGACCAAACGGTAGGTTCTAATGATTTGTTTTTAATTTTTTCTGCTCATTTTGTAGTCACTTTTTTTGAGTGCCTCGCCTCACTAGACAGAATTGGTCGGTGCCTAAGTGTAGCGTGCTGCATAAATATACGTATAACTACGTGTGGGCAACAACCTACAAGTATAGCTACGTGTAGGTTGTCGTCACTTAGCGACATTCTTTGAAGCGCCGACTGCGTGACGGTGCAGGTTTTAGAAAGCGGATGGCGGCGCACAGCAGAAGTCTGAACTGAATAACGCCATTTTGTTCCAGTGGAATGTGCTTTGTCATTTCTATAGGTTGTCATTACTTGTAAAAAGAAGTACCAAGAGACTAACGTCCAGTGACTCGTGCCGCATGACGATGACGGGTGCGCAAGAAGGGAATGCCCGTGGCTGGGAGTACCGTAGAAGCAATTTTAACGCGAGAGCGTTATGGACTGGTAACAATGATCAACATCTCATTGTATTCACTGTTTACACCGAGCCTACTTACCCCAACCGACCTTCAACTTAAGTATTTTGAGGCCTGCACTTACATCTTATCGAATTACCGGGCCAACGTTTTGTCTACGGGCCGCTGTCGTTTGAAAGAGCAGACGACAGTTCGAACGATTAGGCGGCCATTTGAGCTTGAACACACTGAGCGTAGTCAGCAGGTGTTCCGTACAACTTGAGGGTTTTTCGGGTTCATGTTGGAATAAAACAAATAAATCTGATGGCCACAAGTATCCGTGAGTTTAACCCAAAATGCTTCCCGCCCAAGCAATCGTGGCCCGACAGCGTCTGGTTTTCCTTTTTCACGACACCTATACACGTTCTCGGACGAACCGAGCGCATGAAAACTGACCTTCAAACCTTTTTCGAATTTTTTGGTACAGCACCAGTCGCGGCGTTTTGACACGAAGACAGGTTTTTGTCTGGTTTCTTTCTAAACAACACAAGAATGCACGTCCCGCATAGTGACTTCCGCCTACAACCCCAGACCGGAAGTACACCCGACGCGCAACCACCGCGCTGTGACGTAACAGAGCTGAGTTCGTGTGGGCACCCTGCAGATCTAACTCAGTGCCGACGCGCGCGCCTCTCGCGGCGGCGTCGTGCGTACATATCGGGAAGCGGCATCGGCAGTCGCAGCTCGACTGCAGTGGTACACCAGTAAGTGTTCCAAGGTCGACATGCCTGCTTGGGCTACCACATTGGCGGAAGCGCGGCAGCAGTGTGAGCCGGCGGCGGAGCACTCTCCCTACGCTGACTCAAAAGTGGCCGCGCGCAGCGCTGTTCGCTGGGCGAACGGAAGCGGCTCCTAGCGGACGCAGGGTGCCCATAGTGCGTGAAACGCGCTCACACTACCTTCATCCCTAAGCTGACAGGGCGGAGGAAGCTAGCGGCTCGCCAGGTTTGCCTTTTATCGTCTGACCCCGCATTCTGCGCGAGTATACGATCAGAGAGTGCGGCTTCGTGGTGCTATACACCTTTCCAAAAAACGCTCCTAGGCCGTCGCCATGTTGCTCGGCTGAAGCGACTCTCGTGCCCTCTATCAGCTAGAAATTTTCTGCCACCATCTTGGACTGTGAAGACCAGCTCAGCGCGGTTCTCTACCTGCGTTTTTGCGGTTTTGCATTCGACGTTTTCTGGCGCCTCTTGAAAGGTTTCACTTAATTTTTTTATGCGTACTACGCACCCTTTCTGTGTTATCCTCCATTGTGAGAAATAAGGCTGGTAAGTGCCTGCCATTCAAGCGTTCCTGCTCGACATTCACGGGAAACGAAGGAGGTGAAGGACGTCGAACGACCCGCGACGCGATTTTGCTAACATTGTTCTCCCCCCTCCCAGAGATAATCCGCGTAGAATCCTCAGTCACCTCCAAAACTCGCCACGCGTCCGGCGTGGGTGGGAAACGGGTCAGTCGCGTTCATTCCTTTGCGTTGGTGCTGTTGTGAAAAAAGGAAGCTCTCCCCAAAACGAAGTCAACTTGGATTCCGTCCGATCGTCAAGATGTGATTGTCGTCGACTGTGACTGTGTTATTTGAGATCTTTCTCAAATAAATTCTTTTCGGATAACGCTTCATCGTGTGGTACGTACAATATGTTGTTCGAATGTTAACACTTGCTAAATTGTATGTCCGTGTCCTGTCCATCGGTAAACACGTTATTTGTGAGCGCGAAAAATGCACGCCTTTCGGCTATCTTCTGTTGTAAATTATTTTCGACAGCTAAGCGCTTTGTCGTTTGACATGCGGCGAATCGCGTGGCGCCGTCAAAACTTATCGTAAAAAACAACAACAAAAAACTAGAACTATACATTCCAGTCGCATTCGTTCTGTTGCGCGCGTACCCAAGAAAAATAGTTTATAGTTTTTTTTATTGATCTCTTTTTTTTTTTTTCAAATGTGATATAATGCTTTCTGAATGACCTCGGGAAACTACATGCACCATGAAACACAAAATACAGCGGGAAAAGACGAGAATTTAGCCGCCAGCAGCGTTTGAAACAGCGCCTACGCAGGCTGCGCCTATCGAAATCACAGTCCACTCGGTTAGGGTTAACAAGGACGCCGGTGAGAGTCTAGTCTCAAACCCAGTGAATGGGCTCGAAAGCGGTTTGCTGCCCCTGGGGTCGAGTGTTTCTTGGAAAGGTGTATAGACTGACGAACGGTTGACGGGTTGAACGAGCACGTAGCATGTATTGCCCTGTCAGCTTAGTGGTGAGCGGAGTATACTAAACCTCTTAGGGCCGGTTGCACCAACGCCGCTTAGCGCAAAGCGGAGCTTAGCCGGGAACCTAAGCTAAGTTTCGGTTTCGTTCGGTTGCACCAAAATCGCTTATCGCTAAACCTAGCACTAAACTACGCTTATCGTAAGCGCTCAACATTGGGCGCTTTGCTTTTGGTTGTTTCTTAATCCTGGATTTAAAACATGGCGGCTGGTTTGTGGCGGTCGACGCGGTGGACGAAATTGGTTGTACAAAGTGTTTTAGGCTACAACAGCGTGAGAGTCTTGACAGAATAACCTTCGATTGTGACAAGGATGCAAAATATTGTCGCGTGAAGTGTTTATCGACCCCTGTTTTCAAGCTGGCTCTCCACTCTCAGTGCGTGTTAGCCCTAACCGAGATACGTACGGAGCTGTGGGGCTCACGTCTGTCTTCACGTTGGTTATTTTGTCAACGAGCTTATTCGTATGTATACCTTACTGATTTTCGCATAACTGTAACGTATTGTCATTTACCAGCTTGTTTATTTCTACTTGCAACGCACATCCTTCAATCCGATGAGCGCGTTGAATAGTGGCAGTACAAGATCTCGGCGATCAGCTGATTGTCGACCCTTCTACCGTTTGCATCAGATTGCGGCGCTTTTAAATTATAAAACAGCGAAAAGTCAATTTCTTTCGTTTTCCGAGTTTCGAGACAATCTTCAGTGAATTTTCCTTGCCTTGCGAGTAGAATCTTGGCTTCAGAAGACTGTATCGTTCTATAACCGAAACGTTTCTGGTGATCGCGCTTTTTAGGAATATTTTGCTTTATATCTTTCATTCGTGGCGACGACAACTTCTATTCGTGGTGACGACAACTCGACGACTTCTATTCGACGATTTCCGGGCATTTTCGCAGCTGTCGTGGCGAGTTCGTCACTGTTTTGAACTTCATCGGTCTCAGGCATGACTTGATTTTAGTAGTCATCTTACCTGCCTACTTATTCTCGATGAGGTTTTGTCTTCAGCGATGTAGCGAGTAGAGCGTCCTTCTCGCGTTCAGGTGAGATTTGGGGCCCCCGATGGCTCCTTTATCTCAAAATGTGAGCACGAAAACTACTGTCACTGTCAAAATATTCTGTTATCAACCGATAATAAACACACAATCACAAATGTAAAGAGCATTTGTGTTTATTTAAAGCGTTGACTCCTGTGTTTGAAAGTTAAGCGAAAAAAATGATTGAATTTGGAGACCTTTAATTCGTTACTCACCGAAGAAATACAGCGAAAAGCAGACGCCGACGACGGCTACTGCAGCAGGTTTTTTGTTTACATCACGGGATTCCTCTCCGCCAATCGTATTCGTTCCTCTGAGCGTTCCCTAGTTCGCTCTGTTTGTCCCTACATTCCCTAGGCAAATCCAGCGTTTAGCTAGGGGCGCGTCTGTAAAGCCGGGTTAACGTTGGTGCAACCGGAATTTAAACCCGTGCTTACCCGAGCTCGGTTTAGGGCGCTAAGCCGACTTAGGAAAGAGCCGCTTTGGGTTAAGGTAAGCGACGTTGGTGCAACCGGCCCTTAAAGTAAATTCCACTCGTAAATTTAGATCTCGCCAAAAGCGCCCCTTTTGGAGCGCGCATCTTCCGCTGAAACATCCGGCTCAATTTGGTCATCTTCCCCGCGCAGATTCGTGGCAGCGCAACTCCGTGTAGCGCTTCCGATCGTGCCGCAACCGCTCCGTCAACTTCGGGAGCTTCGAGAGATCTCCCCTGAAGTTGACAGCAGCGCGCCACTGCGCATGCGCGTCGCGGGCCGAGCATGTCCGGTCTGGTCCGGTCGGTGGGTTGTTTACGCGGGTGGTAACGGGCAGTGCGTGCATTGCATCTCGTACGCTGCTACCTGGCATGGTTCAGGGGGTGCAGAGGCGGGGATGGAACGTGGCAAAACGTAAGTGCTGACATCTGCGATCCCGAGCGTAAGAACGAGAAAGAGCGCAGCACAAAAACTGTAGAAGGAGCAGATGCAAGGTTAGGCGTGCATATTTTGTCGCAACTGATCGTTTACCTTTGTACATTGCATGCCACCGGAGTCTTCTTCCGCAACAAAGCAGGAGCAGACTATAGGCAACGACCCGGCAAGTGATGATTTGCTACCTCTGTGTATTTATTAATGTCTTACCAGCGATCTGAGCTCCGTCGCTGGCAATCATTGCGTGCCTCGCCGTTCCTGGGCGCCGAACGGTGGCTTATTCCTCGCTGTGTATGACATTGACTCCGTGGTTCGGATAATGCGCTCGACCAGTGTCGGGTGTTTCTTCTGCTGGAGGACAGCGACAGTAGTGATTGGTCGTTGGAGATTTCATTCAGCTCGTCAAGTGCAAGCTGAAACAACTTTAAGCAGCTGCCATTTTTAGCGACAGACCGTCTCCGGCGGGTCGCTCCAGAAACGCGACTCCATCTTCCGCTCATCGATTTGGAGCGGGTGCCACGGAGCGGTTTTTAATACGAAAGCATTAACTGTCCCATGGAGCGAAGACGGCGTTGTCTGTAGACGTTGTCTGTAGCAGCGAAAAACGGCACTCAAATTTCCATTGGCTGCGACGCATCATGTGACCCCATAGCAACGGTGTCATCGTTGCTAAGGAGCCAACCGTGTATACACGTTCACGGTGTATATATTTCACGGTGTATATATAAGTACGGTTTTCCGTGAATAAACTACAGTTGGAAGTAGCGCTCTGTGTTGCTCGTTTCTTTCACTTGTCCGTTGTTTTTTTAGCGCTTTTACCCTCGGAACTATGAATCACATCCTATAGCCTAAGTGCATACCCTTCTACAGCCAACCGAACTGCTGGCGGCGCAGCGGGAGAGGGGGACGCGGGTATCCGCTGACCTGACGTCAGGCCTAACGTTAGGCCTATGATTACGCTTTGAGCTCTAACGTCTTCAACCGGTACCCGCAGCTAGGACGGTGAGGATGATGAGAGGAAACGTGATTTCAGCACGCGCCGAGCTTCGCACTCCCGGCGCCGCACCAAGCTTCACACTCCCAGCGCTGCCTCACCCAGCGGCGCAAGCGGTTACCAGCGAGCCAGGGCGGTCTGCGCGCAGCGCACCGCCGCACTCTTTGCCGGCGCTGCGGCCGCTTCTGCTCGACTAGGCATCGATGAACATGGCGGCGCCTAATCTATATCGTCGGCGGCCGCAACCTCGGCAGTAGCGAAACGTGGCCTTTCACGCCAGTACACCGCAGACAAACTAAGGGAGCGGAAGAACGCAGCAAAACGGGGCAGCGAAATCCACCATCGTTGTCAAGACTCAGAATACACGGCGGGCGGAACGAGCAGCGGCGCAACGCGCTAGGAGACAGAACGTAATGCTTTCGCATTCACAACTCACAAGGGCTTAGGTATCCTCGTCATTTTTTTCTTCCCTCGCAGAATTTGGAAGCCGATCCGGATCTACCAGTGGAATGCACCATTAGTTTCACCTCAAGTGCGGGCGCAGACAGTGCTACAAGCTATGGAGGTCTGGCTGCCTTCTCCCGCGCCGACCCCCTGGGCCCCAATTTCCGGCTTCCGAGAAACGTCATGTCTCGGGGGAGCGGCGGTGACCTCGCGCAGCTCAAGGTCCGGCTGAACCACTCCCCTAAGCCAACTGACGTCACGCGACTGGCTTCCCAAGACAAAGGGGCGAAGGCTTTAAAGGGGTTATGACACGCCACAAATAAAATGTGAGATAACTATACTGCTAGGACCCATTGTATGTTCCTATAATCCTGCTTAATTCGTTTTGAAAACGGCACGATAGTTTCGTGGGTAAATCGATTTATACGCGGGTCCCTCGGAGGGGCAGATCCGGGCGGAGCTGGGGGCTGGTGACGTAGCCAGCCTCCAGCGCGGCGTCCCCTTGCACGCACTCACAGACTTGGCTCTCTTGGCGTCTCGAGCCTCAGCTTCCTCGTTTACCTTCCACGTTTCGAGCATGCGGTCCGTGACGATTACGTCGACGGCATCGCTCGCCTTGTCAAAGTGTTCGACATTGATCGCAGCAGCGATGAGTGATTGCTATCAAGAGATGTTGGAAGCTGTTCATTTTGACTGCGCCCCGCTGGCGATCGGCTCCAGCGACGACGAGTTACGGACGTACTCGCCGTGGTCACCGTCGTTCGGGGATATCTCGCAAGCGCATGCAGGGTTGAAGGTCAACGGGCTGGGGGCGAGAGCGAGAGCGAGAATAGCTTTCGGGTTACCGAGTTGCGTGAGCGGTTTTGTTCGTACCGCGGCCCGCGGCGAGGAGAGCTTGGGCGATCATGAGGGCGCCTAAAATGGAGAGCGTTCATGGTCACGTGGTTTATGGACGCCATGGTGTGACTAACTTGGGCAGTGTTGCCTGGTCGCCAGATGAAAATGATAAAAATTCGTAAATTGAATATTACAGTTACCAGAGCTCTAAAAATCGCGTAACTTGGTGTATATGCTAAGTAGCATATGAGCATTCCATTTCAAGAATAATCTATCCGTTTAATTAGTCTCTCTCTCGCACGGCGGCGCTTGGACGGTGAAGCTCTCGGGCGGCGGGACACGAAGCATGGTGCAGCGGTGACAAGGAGACGAGGACGCTGGCGCGGGATTTGGCGGGGGACGGACGCAGGCGCGGGGAAAGTGCGGGCAGACGTCGAGTGACGGACTCGACAAACGGACCGGACGGCGACCCTGGACGACGACGTCCCCATGACGTGGTGTGGACGACCACCGCTGGGACTTGGAGCAGCTGCTATGGCAGCGGACTTACCCCCGGCCTCGCTGGTGACCATTGCCCGATCCCGAAACCCCCCAGGCAATGAGTGAGTGAATAAACCCTTTTGCCGAGAGCGAAGTATTGCTGTGTTGTATTCATCCGGGAACAGGGTCTGAGGGAATCGGAGTTAGAAGCCCGCAAAGCAAATAAGGTTAATGAGTCAAGCATCGACAAAGGTGAAGCGACATGGCAGTCGTCATCTATCTGTGTATGTTACCATCGGCTAAACCAATCTTACGCACTGAATGCACAGTAACCTCGAGCTTTTATTATGTCTGTGTGCGTACTTGTATCTGGTCTTGGCTTGACTACGCTCGGATGTGTGTCAAAACAGAGTATAATAAGTTGGTATCTCCCTCCTCTTCATCTGGCGTGTTGATAAAGAGCGAAACAGATGATTTATTGTTCTACCCACGTCTCTCACCGACCGATGGTGACGTGGATGCAGCATTTTCTCCCCGGAGCCCAAAACCTACTTGTTATTATACTGTTTTCGCGCCATGCAGTAAACATGACACTTATAAAGAAACGAAGATACGATAGCGTGGCAGCGGAACGAAAGGGTTTCTGCTACGGTTTAGAAAGAAAAAGTTTTCCGTACTGTCGCGAAGTTCCGCTTGGCAGGCGCGTATACGCGGAATCCATAAAGGAGGCCTCCTTCTTATCATCTCCCAGACTTCACCTCATTCTCTTCGCGAATGTTTATAGCAGCTTATTTTCTTCGCTTGTATCTGACTTCTTCCCCGACGCCCTAGGGCTCTCTCGGGGTAATCAAATGAAGTTGCCGAGGTGCAGCATTCTGGCCCCCTGTGACCCAGTGGTCCAAAGGTTTATATTTTTTCTGCGTCCTTTTTATATTGTTTTCGGGGGCCTTTCTCCCTCTCTTTCTCTCATTCATCGCCCGCTATTTTCATGTTTTCTTTGTTTGTTGTTTTGTGTGTTTTTTTTTCACGGGTGTCTCGTTTTTTACTTTTGCCGCGTGCCCTGGGGAGCGGATTCCTCGATCGAGGGAGAAGCCTGTTTAGCGCGCTATTAATTTATGGCCTGTTTATCGGCAGGCGCAGCCTCCGAAGCCCTTGAGGACTGAGTGCTACTTTAGAAGTGTCCGCTTAAACTTCGACACGTTTATTCGGATCTACGATAAACCTAAAACAACAAAAGCAAGCTATTTATTTTCGTATATAGCGCAATTTTCGGCAGGCACTTTTGATTTTTTTTATTTATTTATCAGTATTTCTAGCATCTTGATCGGTGAAAAAGATTTTGACCCCTGTGATGCTGCAAAACTGGTGGACTTTCGAAATAGTACAAAAGCCGAATGCAACTTTATTTATTTTAAAATGAAGCGCAAAAGATGCTTTACAGTTGAACATAAAGTGGCGATCTCATGTCTAACGTTTGTTGACATTAGTTTTTGTTTGCCGATGACCAAATCTTGTCGAGATTTGTTACTTGTTTCTCTGCGTCATATCAAATGTGAGGAATATGTTGATATTTGCTGAGAGGCACGAAAGTACAGCCATGACCGGGGTAGAGTAAAAAGACGAAGTGTCGTGCGCTTTTACGCCAGAACACTTCTTCTTCGTCTACTCAACAAACAATTTTCCGTAAACAAGCGTTTATTTATCGTACGCGAAAAGTATTTCGATCAAAGCGCTACAGTTGTCTCATATGAGTACACTAGCGCATAGTTTCAATTACGCGGTGGTCGAAACAATTTCTCAGGGTGGTTCAGGCACTGCACGGAGAGGTGGCGTTGTCACTCCCACACGCACTAGAAAACCTCCCACGGCTTTTAAGCGATGGAAAAGACCGTATGGAATGCCGCTGCATAATCCGGCCGTGATACAGCATATACTATATTAAGTTGAATTGTGACAGGCCGTCCTTGAGAAAGTCGCCCTGCGTGAACTCAGAAACTCCCATAGTGAAATTGAATCTCTTTTGAATCTATGTCTGGCAAACTTCCAAACCAAAACTTCACGAAATCGGCATAAAAGGAAGAACCGACTAAATCAGATTAAGCCGCACTAAATGCTTTGTGTAAACGCTGGGATCCTATGAGTTTGGGGTCGAGCGTGCATACGAAGCCAAAGTGCTCCCATTTGTGTGGACTTACTCCCCCTGACGAGACCCTTTTTAAAAGTCCGCGCCATTCCTTGTCCGCCATTGCTTGTTCACATACCATGAGCATCTCTTAGACACGAGGGCCTCGCGTCAGCGTTTGGTGGGAATTAGGCTCAGTTCGTATCGAAAACGAGCGCTGCGTCAGCTTTCGGCAAGGACTACAGACAAACTCAACTCACTGACGTCGTGCCACTCCGGTGGCGCTGCTGTCGGTACTGCGCATGTACAAAAGCTTCACTCCTCTCGAATTCAGTTTCTGATCACGCGTAGTGCCCACACCTGGTGTGGGCACAGCGGGCGTTGTTTGGAAACACTGTTATGGAGTATAGTACCCAATCATATGCGCTTCGCACCCAAGCAATTATGACCACGGATCTTTGAAAATGGTATATTTAGGTTTTGGAACATTACGATATAACATCGGAGATCGTTTTGACTAAAAAGTCACATAAGATATGAAGACAAAACCTCAAGAAGACAGTTGGTTCTTATTTTTTTATTTTTTAAACGACGAGCAGTTTAAAGGGACGCACAACGAAATACGAAACCGACACAAATGTTTGGAGCAGGCCGTCACAAAATTTAAAGTACATCGTATGCAACTAGCATGGAAAGACTTTCTCGTTGGCAATGAATGTCTCTTTCAACCCCTGGGGCGGTTTGCTTATCTTGCGGCCGCGGCCAAAGACTGTGTTGCAGAAGGCTGTGCGAACAGACTCGTGAGACGGCCGCAGGTCTCACGAGCCCGTCCTTTCCCATCTGGGCTCCTGTAGAAGGTGATCGCTTGTTCGGCGAGCACATTCGGTGTGCTGCAGAGTGTGAATTTATCGAAAAGGTAGAATCGGTGGAACCCAGGGGCGGTTTGCTCATCTTGCGGCCGCGGCTGCGGCCAAGAGGGATTTTTATGTCACGTGACCAGCTCCATGGGAACAAGGAAGTACCTAGCGTCTTTGCCTAATGGCAGAGAAGTCTGTACTGCTTCGAGTACAAAAGTCTAATTTCGCTCGCAGAAACTGACTTCAGAGACTTTAAACTGAAGTCCAATTAACCGCCCCATCATACTTCAGGAGCGGCAGGTATGGTTACGACCAGGGAAGTTAAATATAATCCAAAATAAAGGAAAAAAATCGCGAGATGAAATCGGTGCAACTATATTGATATACCTGCGCCAGCGCCGCACATTCGAGGTTTCTTCCTGTAGTCGAGGGGTAAGAGCGCCGGGGCTCCCTGTCGTGGCGCAAAAGTTTCAGGTTCAAATCGCACCAAAAATTCTACTTTCTTATGTGTGTTCATTTTGTGGAATCTTCTTTTTGTAATTGACACGACTACAGTGTGTAGTACTAAATAGCCGCCTCCAGTTATTGAAAAGAGTCCTAGCAAGAGCGTTGTATATTTAAAAACGCATAAAATTGTAGTTGCAGGGGAAAGGATGCTTGTTTCGGCCCCGTTTGTGTGAAAGTCATACCGATGGTGTAATCTTGGTGTTCTTTTAATGAACATTATGAAACGATTGTAGTAGCGCGTTAACTTGGCTTAAAGGACACATGCAAAGAAAAAAACATTTTTTTTTAAACAGCTTAGATGGAAAAAGGATATCATAAAACGATTTTACAACGAAGAAAAAAAATTTTTAGAGCTATATTTACGGCGCTATCGAATTTGTAGTTGGCGCCCGCGGGCGCCGCGGAAAAGTGGCCCTTATTTATCACGTGACGGGCCCATATTTGTCACGTGGTGCTCGCGCTCTTTCGGAAGCTTCCTATGGCCTCTAAAAGTAACTTATTCATCTTTGTTTGAAGTATAACAAAAAACTAAGATGAATAAGTAACTTTTAGAGCCCGAAGGAAACTCCTGAAAAAGCGCAAGCAGACGTGATCGACCTGTGCGCCGGTCAGATGACGGCGGCGGCGCCCCGAACCAGACGAACTTCTGCGGCGGCGGCGGCGGCGGCGTGGAGAAACGCGTTGAAGCGGCGTTCGCACAACGCTCAGCGTGCGGCGGCGGCGTCGCTTTTACGGCTCGGCGACGCAGGGCGGCGGCGCGCGGGCCTACCACGTGACCAGCGGCGGCTCCAGCGGGCGCCAACTACAAATTCGTATAGCGCCGTAAATATAGCTCTAAAAATTTTTTTCTTCGTTGTAAAATCGTTTTATAATATCCTTTTTCCATCTAAGCTGTTTAAAAAAAATGTTTTTTTTCTTTGCATGTGTCCTTTAATCTTTTTTTTTTCTTCCGGTTTGTCGACCCAACAGGTGGGGCAAACAGTAAAAACCGTGTGAGGCGCAGTAGTCCTAGTGGATGATTTGTAAAAAAAGATCCCACTTTAAAAGCAAAACACACGCGCAGAATAAAAAAAAAAAAAAGACGTTTCCGCCAAGATTTGTACCCGGAAATTTCACGCCGCGACGACAAGCTCCGGCGCTCTAACCGTTCGACCACAGCAGAAGTTTTTTTTTTTCGTTTTTTTATTGCATAGTAGTTAGAGCAACATTCATGTCATTCTAAACGCGCTGTACAGCTCTTTTGCACAGAGTTTTAAAAATCACGCATTTCGAGGAGTGATTTTAAAATACTAGTCCTCTCCGGTTCAGATTCACAGTTCAAATACACGCTCTGAACTTGTTTACAAGGTTGAACATGTCGAACAGCCATACGTGATCTCCAAATGCTGCACAAAGCTAACAACATGATCATGTCATAAGGAACTTCATTATCATTATCCACACAAAGGAAACGTATCTCTGTTGGGGTTACAGCTAGTTCTTTCTTTGAAGTGCGCTGGAGGACATCCCAAAAAAATACCGCGTCCCAACAAAAAAATAAACACACGTTCAATAGTCTCAGGTTTTACATAGAAAGCAATTTACCGACCATGGCCCATAAATGAATCTTTCTTTAAGCCAAACCTTAACTGGCAAGGTATTCGTGTGTAATTTATAAAAGAAAGTCTTCACAGCCGCGGGAACACGCATTCTTTTTACACGTCTAAGCACATCGTGGGCACGCTAGGACACACCTCGATACAAGGGCATCGGGAAAACACTCACAACTAAATCGCGGTAGAGCGTTTTCTTACTGACATCACAAAGGTAATTCAAACAAAAACGCGCTGTCAAAAACCCCATCGTGTCAACAACCTCTTTCAGAAAACCAACGATTCTTGTTGGCTCGCCGCCATGAGAAGAAACAAGAAAAGATGGAAAATGTGGTGACACTTTTGTTTGAATCAGTTTGCGAATAAACGGGTGATCTTGGTCTATCTCTCAAAAAAAAAAAAAAAAAGAAGCGTGACACACAAGCTCCTTGACAAAGAGGTGGGAAAGCCCTACACCACAGTTACAAACTCGATTAAAAAGATTGTCTCGTCTCATGGGCTCATATTTCCAGCTTCAAATAAACGTGGCGAAAATTCGATGAAATGTTTGAACATTAGCTCGCGCACAATGGATGACTTGAAGAACATACCAGAGCTTCGCAATACGAAAAACGTTACGGACAGCCACTCGGGCAAAAATGGACAGCTCACGTTGCTTCCAACGAGAAGCACCCCTATCCAGGTCGGTAGCGACGCCCGACCAGTATGTTTGACTATTCCGAAAACTTTGCAATGGCACCCCGAGGTACTGACAGGCACTGTGTCCCAGAATACACCCTCAAAATCTGACGGTGTAGTGGCCCAAGCGCCATGCCAGAAACCACGACACTTATCCCAGTTTATAACAGCACCAGTAGCGTGGCAAAACCTTTTAGCCAAAGTTATGACTTCGGTGACACTTTCTTTGTCCCTACAAAAAACAGCAATGTCATCAGCGTAACTCATTATTTTTACTTCTGCATTATAAGATTGGAAACCTCGGACACGTTGACTATTTTTTACACTTAAACAAAAAAAGCTCGGAATACAAATGAAACAAAAGGGGAGACATAGGGCAACCTTGTCGCACCGACTCTCGTACGTTAATAACAGAACTGAGTTCTTTGTTCACAATAAGCCTTGTTGTACAGTCCTTATAGGACATCTTTACACCTCCAAGGATGGCGTCACCAAAATTAACATGACTCAAAACATCAAAGAGAACATCATGGCTCACACGATCAAATGCCTTATCTAGATCTATCTGTAGCACTGCAACCTGCCCGGTGCTATCACTACAGGCCTCCAGGACACTGCGGGCCACATGCAGATTTGTCAAGATAGTCCTCCCTGGTATCCCACACGTTTGATGCTCACTTATTATCTCGCATGTGACCCCTTGAAGGCGACGCGCCAGAATTTTCGCGAAGATCTTGTAATCGGTATTGCATAACGTTATTGGGCGATAATCGGTGACGCTGCGCAGTCTCACGATTTCATCAAATTTCGGTATCAGGACAGTGTAGCACGGGAAAACGAAAAGGGCAAACATTCTCTCTCATAGGCAGTATAAATGACGTTCAAAAAAACACTAGCTATCAGTCTCTTAAAGTTCTTGTAAAATTCTGCGCCCAATCCATCCGGTCCCGGCGTCTTAGAGTTCGGCAAGTCGTCGATTGCGCGCTCCACTTCTTGGATCGTAATTTCTTGCTCAAGCATTTCGCGTTCATCATTTGGAAGTTTTTCTAAAAGCTGGGCATAAATGTCCGTATGACACCTTTGCGCTTTGTTAGCAAAACGCTGTGTGTAATGCTCGAGGAAGGCCTGTGCTATTTTCTCGAGATCGGTACTTATGATTTGCTTGAATTCAATTTCGGCTATTTCGTTCCGAAGTGCGCAACGCTTCTCGTCTGCCAAGGCACGCTTAGTGGGCTGCTCGCCCATCGTGTAATTTTCTGCACGGGCGCGCACTACGGCACCACGGTAGCGCTCGCGGTGGAGCTGATCTAATTTTTCTCTGACATACTCTACGTCTTTTACCCCATTGCCAGGTCTTTCGCACTCTGCTTTACACAGCTCTGTCAAGTCCTTATATAAACTGCGCTCCTCACACCGGGCGTTGTGCGAAAGTATTGAGGACCTCTCAATGGCAATTGCCTTGATTTCTTGTTTTCCCATTTCCCATTTCTCGAAAATGTCTCCTCCCGGTTCTTTAAAAGCATCTTTCAAAAACTGTTCTACATTTCTTAGAAAGACGTTGTCTTTCAGAAGCTTTATATTTAGTTTCCATGGGTTCCAATTAAACTTTTTCGTTTCGGGTGCTCTATCGCCTATTGTCGCCATAACTAGACTGTGGTCTGAGAAAAAGACTGGAGTGACACGGTAATTTCCTAAATTTTCTGATAGAGGGGCAGAAACATACACCCTGTCCAAGCGCGCACTGGATGACGCTTGAAAATGGGTAAAACGCATTTCCTTCTTCGCGCTCCTTACAGTGCCCATATCAACCAAGTCGAAATCCTCCAACATTTCGCCCAAAGGTAGTTCACTCTTATCAGCGTTCCGTCTTATTGGCGATCTATCCAGCTGTCGTACAACACAATAAAGGTCATCTACACGGACTAGGGCTCTATCGCAATCAAGATACCGCCGTAAACCGCCAAAAAATAAAACGCGGTCAGTGGTCACATTTGGGGCATAAATGAAAAAATAAGCCTAAATTGATTAACCGCTATCACAAAATCCCACATAATGAAACGTCCTTCAGTGTCCGTAGTAGAGCATAACTGCGACAACGGTACCGACTTCTTGAGAAGCCGGAATTACCCTGCCGAATAACCAACTGCGTGCGTCACACAGATTTCGTAGTTAGACATATAAGGCCTAACTGCTTCCTCTACCTGTTCCGCCTCAGCCAATTTATTTTCTTGCAACGTCAAGAAATCGGGTTGCTTTTTGAACAATAGTCGCTGTATTTGGTACTGCTTTTTCCTAGAGCATAAACCACGAACATTCAGCGTTGCAACTGTAATGGCTGATAGGGACTCACAAATCATGCGCTGTGCTTCGGTGCAAACACTGAAAGCCTAAGCAGTCAGGGTCAAACTTGCCTTGGTGTAGAAATCTTAAAACCAGGAAACCAGGCAAAGAACGCCTTACTTGCTTTTCCTGCGCTGTCGTTCCTCTGTAGGGTCGTTGGGCGCGGGCTGGTAACGCCCCTTCTTCGTGCGTTCCATCCAGGTGTGTGGCTGGCGTGCTCCGTTTCCTGCTGTCGAACCGTCGTCGAAGGCTCGCTTAGTCGACTCGCTGGTGTCGTCCATATCTGAAGGTCCATCGGGGCTCGCGTCGTTCGATTCCGTGTCTGTTCCGGCATCAGAGGGCTTCACGTCGGCACCGCTGGAAGCTGCGCCTTCCGGTTGACCTCCCTTCGCTCTGGCTGCCTCCAAGGAGCTGTTTCCCTGACTCTTGCGTTTTTTGGCAGGAGTTGAAGCTTCTGGCGCCAAGCCCTGAATAGTATGCTCGGTTTCCTCGGCATCCATGGCGTGTTCATTTGTTTCGGCCGCCTCGAGCCCACTGGCCACCCTGGCGTATGACCTGACACACTCGGTGCCGTCATGCCCGAAGCGAAAACACTCCGAGCACTTCGGCGCCCTGCATTCTCGTCGAATATGACCTGTGCGCTTATGGCGTAAGCACAAGGGCGCCCGTCCAGGGATCTCAACAAGTACGTTACCACCTTGGATCCAAAGCTGGCGTGGCATGCTATCGGCCGTGCCGCCTTCATTCAGTGTCATCCGCGCACACCTGGTCGTTGATTCCCCTTGGAAGCCTTCAACCCTCCACTTCTCCCGGCTCACTTCCAGGACTTTGCCATACGGCTCCAGTCCCTTACGAACAACGTCGCCCGGCACATCATACGGGATCCAGTGAAGTTGAAGCCGTACCTCCGTTATGCTGGGATCCACGACGAAGCATCGAAGACCCTTCACCTGCAGTGCTTTGGCGTCCACGAGTCGTCTCTTTGCTTCTGCCGTTCGCAGGGCAGCCATCCAAACATGATTCATTTGGTACGCACCAAGTGCTGCGATGTCGCCGAGTACGCCGCACCTGTCCATCTCTTGTCGAAAATCCTGGATACGGTAGGGGCGTCCTTTCAAATCGCAATGCAGAAGCACCGATGTTTCGCACGTAATTTCTATAGGCATCTGTGGCAAAACAACTTTATAGTCATCGTTCGTTGATTCACAGGAGTAATTAGAACCGCGGTCAGCAAGGGCCATTGTAGCGATAACCGCTCCTCCGGAGCTCGTCATTCTGCGACCGTCTCGGTCGAGCTCTAGCAGCAGAATCGACTACAGCAGAAGGATAAGCGACACGGATTTCTCAGTCATTAGGCAGGGACGCTAGGTACTTCTTGTCCCCATGGAGCTGGTCACGTGAAATAAAAATCCCTCTGCCGCAACCGCGGCCGCGGCCGCAAGATGAGCAAACCGTCCCTGAGTGAGACAAGTTTTACGGTAGTACGGAACATGGCTGCTCGCACCATATATTGCGATGTCGACGAACCCAAGCGGGCGTAGGTTTTCCGACTGGGCTCTCGGTAGGTCCGGGCAATCCATGGGCAGATCACCGATGACATTTTACTCTTGGCGACGTCTCAATGTGGCGCGCTAGTTCGTCTGCTTCGTGCCCATGGGTTGCGATGATGGCAGAACGCAGAGCTCTTATTGGATGATTGAAAAAAAAAAGTGGGCTGGCCTCAAGGCATCTGGCGTTGAGGTCTACCCACTATCCTTCCAATAAAAGCCAATATGAACTCGGCGTTGTTCTGACGTCACCGCGACCCCTGCGCAAGAAGCAGACGACTTGCTCTCCGCATAAAAAATACCGCCGACACACGCAGAACCCTTCGATGGAAAACATCATGAGAATCCGCGACAAAACGTGTACTAAAACACAAATGCTTTATGAATCACGAACGGATCCACCGATTATCCTTTTGCCTTTCACAAAGTAACTTTGAAATCCAATATGACAGGGCTATTGCTGTACAAATGAAGTTTACTTCAATGGCGACGGTAGGTTCAAAATCTTGCGAATCATAAGGGGATCATGCACCTATTTCGACCTACAACTTTACGGACTCTCCAATGTTGTAACACCTGTTTAAACAGTTAAAAATGGTATGACATGACTTTTGTCATAAAATATTGACGTTGTAGGGTCACCTGCTCGCAAAAATACCGGATGCGGTGCTTGTGTCAATAAAAATATCGGGCTTAAGGCTTACTAAAACAAAATAGTTTAGAACAGTCTTATATCAGACGCGATGCTTGTAAGAAACGAAATGTCACAAGCCTGGGCAGCTAGCTATTGCGTAGTCCACCACGTTGCGGCATACAAAAAGCAAACGTGTACAAGACTTAGTAAAGAGGAGTTAATCAACAACAATGAAAGCGCACGACAGATACTAAAAGTAACGATAAAGTAAACCAACGAACGAAGATGAAAGGAGACAGCGGTTACGTTCAAGGATGCGTGCGGTCGCTTATTAACTTGTCATACGACGAAACGGGGACGAGCAGCAACGGGGCTCCAAACAAAGCGTGACGGCAGCAACGAAAATGCGACAGCAAAGAAGGCTGACGCAAAGAAAGTGAAGAAGAGAGAAAGCGGTAGTTACAAGGTGGTTGCTCAGGCGACAACGCGATCACGCGGTTCTCGCTCGAGCATGCGAGCGAAAAGGGGAGGGGGGGGGGGGGGTAAAAGCTTTATCAGAAAAAAAGAAAGGAAAAAAAAAAACAGCAGTTAAACCCCCACGCCCAGTGATGTTAGAGGGCGTTCCAACGTCAAGCCAAGCCCGCGGAGATGCTGGGCGGGCGTCCCAGCCGTTTGCGACAGTCTGTGCTCTCTTAATCAAGTCCCTTAATTAGCGGAAAGGGTAGCAAATAAAAAGACACCCGAAAGAATGAAATCAAACATAGAGAAAAAAGAAGGAAACCCCGGCCGGGAAACCGGGTGAAGGAAGGTGAAGGGGAAAGCCGAAAGCGCGTCGACGGTGGCGGAAATTTGTATACGCGTCAAGCCGCAATTAGGCCTGGTTAGTGTCCCCCTGTTGGGCCTAAATAAAGATTGTGGCTCGGGTGTTTGTATACTATATACGTTAGGGGAGAAGGCGACGGATGCCGGAGGCAGCAATAAACTTAAGCCTAAATAGGCCCCGCTAGGGCCTACCTCTAGGTTGTGCCGAGCTTATTACAGTGACGCTTCTCCGAGAATAAACACGCTGGAGTGTTGATGTACTTTGCTGGCTTCGCTTAGCCAGCTCAGATTGACAGGTTTGTCGAGTGATAAGGACCCCATTTACTGCGAGCTGAAGTGTCGTTAAAGAGCACTCGCGATAAGAAGACGAAAAGAAAGTAAGTTTGGAATGAAGCATCGATTAGCGGCACGGCACGTGTTGATGGCGTAGTTTTACCGGGCGAGCGAACAATAATTCCTGATTGCAGACATACCAGATGCACATACTTTTACCTTTGTGTCACCCACCGGCCACAAAAGAACTGTCTGGAAACAAGAAGAACTACAACGGGTATTTGTTTTTGCCTGTTGCTGCAAGAACTGTAATTTGTTTTTTGGCTAGTGCGACTATCTTTTTCGTAACCATTTTGAAGAATAGCAACAAGTCGTGACAACTTTGGTTTCCACCGTATACTTGCTATTTTATCCGCCCTTATATGAGCGGATAATTTGTTTTTTATGATATAAATGGAAACTCTCGATTTTGCAACTTGCTAGAATATCCCGAGATGACTGCAAGCCGCATTCGCTTTCTCAATTTATCTATTGGCATAGTTTATTCGCTTCACCAACAAAAAGTAAAGGTACTACGGTCTTGCACGTCAGTTTGTGCGCGCAAGTTTAGACGAAGACTGGAACATTTAATTGGGTACTACCACTGCTGCCCAGGTGGTTTTTGTTGAGAGCAATATTTTCACTATACTTTAAATACAAATTAACCAAAATATCTGCCATGTGTCTCTTTTAACTAGGATCCTACTGCTCTTCTTAATTAATGTTTTGTGTAGCTAGTGTTTGAAGTTTCAAACAACACTCGGCGCTATGTAGCCGCGTCCGTTCCCCCAACATCAATCAATAATTATCAGTGACTTTTTTTTCACATGGTACTTTGATACTTAGGATAGGTCAAAAATCAAAACAAAGAAATAAAGCACAGGCTTAAAGTGGGAGCAAAACGGTACCGCGCTACACGCAGAAGCGATATTCCAAAAACTGGATCAACTCAGTCCAAAATGAACAAAATGAATATTTCACAAACCCATACATTTTTTAAATACACATAAAATTCCCGAGGAAAGTTCCGCAAATAGAACACGAGACGGAAAGATCGGAGCAGGAGGGGAAGAAGCGCGCAAATCAATAAACCCACTACGAATAACAAAAAAAAAAAGTAAAAGCAAAAAAAATAACAACAACAACAACGTCTAGCAGCATCTTAAAGCACGGAAACGCTTTCACACTGAGTGGTGGCCGATCGCTGGCTTCGTTTTATTCTCTTTCATTTCTGTCTTGTTTGGTGCTCCACAACGCCCAGCGCGTATCTCTCCATCTGCAAAAGGATCCGGCTCCCGAAAGGTTCGCTTTTCCGCACATTCACTGATCTTGCCAAGAAGCTTTCTCCTTCCTTTCGCAGCGTGACGACTCTGCGGAGAACAGCCGATGCGCGGGAGCCAAGAGACGGCCAGGAAACGAAGCCATGGAACTCGGGCTCACAATGGGAAGCCGCCTCGGAGTAGATAAAAAAAATAAAAAAAATAAGGAATCTAGAAAGCGCAAAAGCGGACAAAAGACGGGACGAAATACCCGAAACACGAGCCATTGATGGATGAATGGACGGATAGATAATGCCCCCTCGTAGCATTGAATGGGGAGGTGGCTTGCGCCTCCTATTGTACGAGCGGTATAAAAAAAAAAAAAAAGCCGCGAATTTTACCGGTCGCGTTATTCAATGTTGAAAAGGTGTTTGTTAGTGCCTTTAACTGAACTCAACGAGACGATAGAGATTTGCTGTCTTTTAAAATGAAATCGTCACTGTCGTGTTACGATGCGAGAGGTTAGGAATGATTGCACTTTTCTTTTCGCGGCGTGATTCGTGAATACGGACCTCTCAATTGGCTGCGTAGAGCGACGTGACCAATGCAATCGTATATAAAGAAATAAAGCTATACACTATACGGAATATCGCAAAGACGTAGACGGAATACATTTCACGAGGAAATAGCGTATCCGTAAATCGATCTGTCTGTTTTCCGTTTGCAAAATATATATAGAGATAATCTTTTTTTCTTTTTTTCAGAATACAGGCGCCCTTAAGAAGAAAACAAAATACCAGAATCTGCGGATAACGTTTGAAGTTGAGATAAATTGCTGAGGTAATATAACAAAAGTCAAAAGCATAGCGAGGAAAAATAAAACGTGAAACGGGAACAATGGCGTCGGTAAAAGTGTAGTTCCACCAGGCGCATAAGCAATCATCACTGACCTTCAACATAACAAAGCCACAGTTGTGGCAACCCGCCAGAAAGTTAATTTGTCATGTGGAACGCAGATAAAGTAATTTCTATAAAACACATTATTGTCGCTTTTGTTTTGAATAACGTTATGCCTTCGACCTAAGATACTATCAACCTAAATAACGCTGCGTGCAACGTACGTTGCAAACAACTAAAAGTGTCAAGCGCGTACTGTGTAGAATAGCGGCTTGGCTTTCAGTACCCCTTTCATATCGAGCGATTCTGGGTATTCACTGTGGTTCCACTGGCGGACACAACCAGCATACAGAAAACACTTTGCTGGAGACTATCTGTGGGCCTTGTCCGACTCCCAAAGCAACACACAACGAGCGTTGGCCACAGACACACGAGTGCCACCGACTGCCCTTGCAAAAAACACAGTTCTAGCGAATAAATGATGCTATAGGAAGTCTGCGCGCTGCGGTCGTGAAAAAGGTGATCTTGTTTTTGCTGACGGACAAAAAAAAAAAAAAAAAAGAAAAAACTGTCGCTTGTCACGTTAGTGCCGTGGCTGCGACAGTTCAGCTTGTCGGGATCGAGAGTATGGCTATCTCGTCACGTCTGCAAGAAGAATTGACGTGTTTCTTTTTCCCTGTTATTCATTTATGTGACAATGCCACCATTTCCGCTCGGTATCCACGAAAAAAAAAGAGTTAAAGAAAAACAAATTAAGAACAAGAAAGCAGTATACACACCAACTGAACTCTATGACGTCACGCAAACGCGGTGGCGCAACTGTCGGCAATGCGCATGCGCAAACGATCGATTTTACGCTTATCGGGTTTCTGCGCACGCGCAGTGCCCACACCTGGTGCGGACAAACGCGGGCTCCTTTGTAGACAGAGTGGCGGCGTATATACAATGCTTTCTCACGTTACGTCCGGTCGCAGCCTACGGTCTACAATCCGATGTAGTCAATCAATTAGCGCCAAAAGTGTATCGTCATGGTGCTCGTTGTAGTTTTGCGATAGCTATCACTGATGAAACCAATCACGCACTGTAATTGCGCCGCAATGCTGCGTCATTTTTTTTTTCGCGATTGGTTTAGGATGGAATAAACCACCGATCTCTACTATGAGGGGTTGGATGGCGCATAGCTGATCTCCGAGTGATGGCGCGAGAGAAGCCACGGCGGAAGTTTGATGCTTGTCCCGGATGTCGAGAGTCTGTTGGGCTTTCTAGTGCATTCGGTCGATGTTTTGGTTCACGCTTTCCTCTTTTGTCTTTGAGTGGGTTTTAATAGTTCGCGTTTTGATTTAAATCTCGAGAATGCTGATCAACTAGAATCGCGAAATGTTCACGTCGAATGGCTTCCCAGGTGACTTCTCGGGTCTGCACGCGCTCTTACTGCGCAATAAGCGATGTGCGTCGTCTGTCACTCTAGTCTGTTGCCACGTGAGAACTGCAGGAAAGGCACAGTCCCGGATGTTGACGGATTGTGACCTTCAATGTGCGCTGCCATGTTGGAGAGTTGAGTCGTCCTGTCCTCGCCATTTATATAATTCTTCTCTAACACATTTCAAGCGCTCACTTCCAAGACAAGCCGCTTACTTCCGGTGGCTTCATACCTGTTTGCTCAATGCGCCATTCACCAGAGATATCAGTGGTATATTCGAACCGGTAACCGGACAAAAACTCACCGGACAGAAGCTCACCGGACAAAAGCTCACCCGTTTTTTCACAGATCGGGACAAAAGCTCGCCTCATTTTTTTTTTGCTACCTGGGCGAAACACGGACTGGGATAAAGTGCGGACGCGATGGACATTGTACCATTTCTAGGAGAACTGGCATCACATCCCAGGGAAAGATGTCGACAGATAGGCCATAACAGACAGAGAAGCAACGACTTGGGTCTAAAATTTAGGTCACTGAAACTGAGTGGAGCTGATAAAATAACGCTTGCTTGACTCAAGGTATGCCGGAGCACCCTTGTGCAAGCCCAAGAAACTTCGCGAACCGAAGTTTTTGAACCCGCAGAGTGACCGAGCAAGCGAAGTCACCCTTCGGTGACCTTCTTGGGGTTCAGGGGTTCAGGTTAATATTTGAAGTGAAATGCTAGGAAAATTAAATTCTTTCCGTGTTTGAGCGTCGTAAATGTATTTGAAATCAAGGATTATCTCAGGGTGATGTGAAAGGGAAACTGAAGCAAAACTGTAATATACAAACCACTGAGTTGCGATTTCTTTAAAAATATGTTGAAGGAACGGGAGTTGGGCCTTTTGAACAAGTACAAGACAGATGACCAATTTAGAAAGCTTTGCCGGAATTTGGATAGGCTGGCGTTCCTTACACCACAGCTTGAGCCCGAAAGACTAACCTACATCAGGGAAAAGTCTACCGGTGACATCGGCGACCTGCTGGACTACTTTGATTGCACGTATGTCAACGGCTCCTTCCGTTATGCTTCTGCTCCTTCTGCGGCGGCACCCAGAGCGAATTCTTCCCTTTGCCGGACTGTGCGCCGACGACGACCGGAGTTTCCCCCGGAACGGTGGAATACGTACGACGCCACTCATCAAGATAAAGACCGGACGAGCCACACCTGCGAAGGATGGAATTCCGGGATCCAGAAGTTTGCCGGCCACGCCTACCCAAGCGTCTGGAGGCTGATTGAATGCCTACAGGAAAATCAGGCGCTCGTTGCCACGGCATTGACACAAGCCCGGAGAGGTGAACCCCCCAGAGAATCGGGTGCGAGAAACCACTCTGCGCCTGGAGAATCGTCTGAAAAATATTTTCCAGGGGTTCCAGGTACACCCAGATCTACCAAGACTGCTGGAGGTAGTAAGGAACTGCATTCGCTTCTAACCAATCAATAAATAAACTTGTTTCTTCTCTAATCAAGAAATCATGCGCCTGTCAGATTTAATTTATCGTTGCATTTTCGTGTCGCACGCATGCACCTAAGTTGTCCGCACTCGTGTTAACACAAACATGAAATTTTTTCCCGGTGAGCTTTTGTCCAAGTCTGTGAAAAAATGGGTGAGCTTTTGTTCGGTAAGCTTTTGTCCGGTCAGTTTCTCTCCGGTGAGCTTTTGTCCCGGATTCAAACGAACCGGCCGACCGACAGCAACAAAAATAAGCCGGCATTCAACGCAAATCGAATAACATTGCATATTGACCGTCACGGGGAACCAGCGATGAGTTGGGCGAGCTGCCGTAGTGTCGCGTCCACGGAAACGGGAGAAAGTAGATCAATGTACGGAGGGCAAGTCGCCTCCTATATCTGCTCAGGTGCAATCCGACTGGCGACTTCCGCGAAATCGACGCCACTTAGCGGCTATAACAGAAAGCTGTGACGGCAGTTCCGCTCGCCAGTCTACTCCAGCGAATCGGATACTCACACCACCTGGTGCTTGAAAGACGAACTCGTGATAAAAGATTCGAAAACAAGTGACGAAACTTGCCAACAAGAGACGACTAGATTCACTAAAACTACTAGATCCACCTCTGTCGTTGGAGGACGTGCCACTGTATATTTCAGGGCGTAAACGTTTTGTCGGTTTTGCTGATATAATGGGGAAGAAGGGGATAGATGGGCCCTCTGATTCGTGCGCCGTCTATCCGCGTTCAATTGAAGTGCCAGGCGCTCCGAATATGATCTCAACGTTCCGTCGGACTGAGTGGCTTCACCTAAATGTATTTTTTGCATCGTGGTAGAGAACCATCAAGCACTTTTATATTATTTGAAGATGAAAATATTACAGACGTTTAACGCTTTTCTGTAATGCGAAATTAGGGCGCAGGTCTTAAGGTATGTTGATTTTGTGATGTACCGTGGTAGAAAATGTGAGAGAGAAATATATATATATATATATATATATATATATATATATATATATATATATATATATATATATATATATATATATATATATGATTTCTTTCGTTTTGTTTGAGGGTTGGACAGGGACGCCGGGAAGGGTATGGTGGGAGCCCCATATATATAATGAAACGCGCGCGGTGTTTGTTTCAACGTGAAACGTTTTTGGCTAGTAGCTCCAGATTTCATGAAGCAGTGGCCTGTGACGTCAAATGACGTAACGGTTTCCCTGCTAAATTTAGCTGAAAAATTGACGCCACGTGACCTCAACCCAATTCAGTTGCCCCGCTAAATTTAGCGGGGAAAATGATTTTATATGACTTCATGTCACGTGACTTATTCACAAAGTCGGTTTCCCCGCGAACTTTAGCGGCAACACTGACGTCACATGACCTCCACACCAATTCCATTTCCCGCTACATTTAGCGGGGAAACTAAATTGGTGCTGAGGTCATGAGACGTCAGTTTTGCCTCTAAATTCAGAGGGGAAACTTTATGCGCAGTGTTTCATTATGGGACATCACAAACCTACCAACCAATTCAGTTTCTTCGCTAAATTTAGCGGGGAATTGAATTGGTTGTAGGTCTGTGATGTCTCATTATGCAACATGCGCGGTTACGCCGACGGCGGCGCCGACGCTGCTATACACGGAAACTGGCGCCTAAGAGCTGCGCTCTAAAAAGTTTTTCCAGCTTGTGGTAGAAATAAAATTAATCTTACGAAGTTTAGATCCTCAAGTTCATCAACTCTGAAGGTTGGTGAGCCGAGGTTAACATTTATGCCCGAGTCCCACTAGAGCGACAAACAAAAACAAACGACAGCGACAAGCCTCGAACCCATGCAGCATGCTCGCGATGGTACCTTTGGCAGGCGTTTAGTCGTTCTGTGCTCGTGAAATAAGCACGAGTGATTGCAAGCCTGCCAAAGATACTCTCGCATGCATGATGCTCGTGTTTGAGCATAGCCTCCTTTATTCTACAAAGCCTGTCAAATCCCGAAAGACTCTGGTTTGAGGCTTGTCGTTGTCGTTTGTTTCTGTTTGTCGCTCTAGTGGGATTAGGGCATTAGCAGGAGTTGTTTAGCGTGGCAGGGACTGTTGGGGGACTTTGAAAAGGAAGCAGCGCAAGCGCCACACCAATACGATGTCAAATCACTGAGAAGACAAACATTAGTACTTGCGCTTTAAATTAAAGTGAATTTCGTTTAATTCTTAGTTGTCGATAGCGGCCAACAACAGAGTCTGCTACAAACCCCGGCGTCCTGCTGTGAAGGCGACAGCGGGTCACATGCGGACCCTTTTCCCGTTGGAGCCTACGCATATTCCTGCGGTGCGCATATGCGGGCTGCCATTGTCCAGTCCACCTCCGTGCCGAGTGCCGGTCGCAGCTGGCGACACGATCACACGATCCGGTTCGAGAGGGGGAGCGGGTCAAATGGGGTCCCGCCGGGAAAGCCGAGTCGGACGGACAGCGCTGCAGCGATTCCATGACAGCCCGAGATCGATGAGTTCCCAAGTTGGAGAGGGAGAGAGAAGGAAGACATAGTCGAATCCCGTTAGTGTGACTTCGGTTGGAGTAACGCGTTTTCTTATAGCCACACCCGACGAATATCGCCGCGGGTAGGGCCGAGCAAGCAACACTCGGTCACGGAATTCTAGAAGCTTTGCGTTTGTTCCTACACGGAGCGTAACTTTTATCATTTCGTCCCTGTTTCTTGTTCTCGAAAGTGCCTGTTCATTCTCGCCCAGAACGCTCGAACCTTCTGGACCGAATTTCGGCGATGCCGACGCACACTAAAGGAGCTACCCGTGACCTTGCGAGTCAGTCTCGCTCTCGCTTGCTGTTACGCCGCCCGCTTTTCTGCTATCTCGACGCTCGTTCTTTATTTGGTTTGACACAAGTTCGCCGATTTAACCTTTCTTTTCAGATCATAATTTATCGCCTCTTCGCCTTACTCCGTGACAATATAAGCTAAGATAGTGCTTCATCCTTCTTTGGCGTAACTGCCTCTTTCTGTAAGCGTAAAACAAGCGATATATATATAATTGACAGGATGAAAACGGCAGAACGGCAGAGAGTACATAAGTCTGATTCACATGGTGGGATTTTATTTGCGACTTCGCAGCTGCAACGTCGTTCGTGCGGCAAAAAAAAAAAAAAAAAACATTGGGGGAAGTTGTGGTGCACGACGTTGCAGTTGCGAAATCGAAAGCAAAATCGCACTATGTGAATTGAAACGCGAGCTTCCTACTTTTCGATCGCGCTTCGGCGTCTCATGAGCCTGAAGCGTGCTGGCGCAGCCAGAGCACACCCGAAAACAATTAACGAGTGTGTACCGAATGCCGGAGATCAAAAAGATGCGCACTTTTGTTCTCATTCTGTCTGTGACAACAAGAGTGTGTAGTTGAGATCAGTGCAAGCTATGTCCTTCGTCTGTCACTCCAGTCTGTTGCGACATGACAACTGCGGAAAAGGCACTGCCCCAAATTTCTGAGGCAAATGACGTGACCGCACCACTTAGTACGGACGCACAATTTCCCCGACGTAAGAGATATGGAAGATAATTCGTTCGTAACCTTTTATTCTAGATTAAATTTTCTCAAAACAGAAACCGCGCCTCATTCCCAATGGCCCGTGACGCATTGAGTGGAACGTTATTTTTGTGGGCGGATACTCTTATGTTGCCTCTTATGTTCGCGAGGACCTCAGGGATGTGAACCGTGTCATAATTGATCCGGCGATCCCGAGTATTTTTATCGTTATCAGTTCCGGTGGACCAACCAGGCTTTCGTTATTATCGGTACGAGACAGTCGTCCTGTCTCGAGTCGTTTTTGGGTACCTCAATGTTGAGTTGCCGCTCCATATTATAAATAATTTTACCACCACTAAAATTATGTTCTAATGCTTTATTGTCACTGCTGCTTTTTTGTTTTCCTCACTTGCTGAATTTCAGCCCAAATACCCGGCTTAAAAAAAAAAAATACGTGCAGACCTCTGCGGCTTTAATTAGACATCCTTAAAAAAATCAGCTGTTACCAGAATACTCTGAATTGCTAAACCATTCACCCTAGTGGACGGTGTAATAAAATTACTCGACGTGCAATCAATGGGCGCGTTAAGTCCGCGCTCCTTTGCTCTTTTCCGACGCTTCGAGTTGCGTACTCCGAGAGCAGCAGCACGGAGCGAAGCGTACGGGAGCGCGACGCACCGAAACTATCGACGTGTCGCGTGATCCACTTTCAGCGCACGGTTACGAAGAACCCGTCATCTCGTGAATACGAGTGGCAGAAGCCGAACTTATTTCGAAGATAAATAAATTAAGGCCTGTGTGGAGCGGCAGAGTGGAAAGCAAAACATACGGGGACGTTAACAAGTTACTACGGATGTTTTAATATTCCTGAAAGATCGGAAGACTCGCTTCTATCACATATTCAGAAAGGCACCATGACAGATCTATTTATTGACCATGCATCATTGTTAGAATTTAAATGAAAGACAACAATCTTGAGCTCGCTTCAGACGTTTCGTGGCTTCGCCTTGTAGCGCGTGACGGAACCAGTCGATGTGCTGTATACCGGCACAACACCGTTCAATAAATAGCACGTCAATTCGTTTTCAGGTGAGATGCACGAACAAACCTTTTCCGCAACGCTAATTGATGTTCCCGCTTTCCAATCGAAGCACCTTTATTCGCAGGGATAAGCATTCTGAAAAGGGCAGCGGTCCGACTGTCTTCTCATCTCGACTACTTTTCAGTCGCTGTGCTATCGGCACGCTACCGTTTGATATATGAATTCGTTCTCAGGCGAGATGCGCGAACAAGCCTTTTCCGTAACGCTAATTGCTGCCTTGGCTTTCATATCAAATTGTATTTAGCTGCTGGATTAAGCACTATCCAACTGAAAAGGGCCAGCTGTCCGACTGTGACCTTTGTCACGTCCGTCTCGACAACGTTTCTGTCAGCGCAGCCATCTTGTTTGTGAACGTGACGTCACGGAGCGCGAAGAAGTCACTAGCGCGCTCGAGCGTCAGTCTCCAGCGGTGCTCCTGCCCGTTAAGTGATGAAGAGTCAAACTCTCGCGCTCCGGAGCATGGACTTAACGAGCCCAATAACGCCGTAAATTACCTCCCATACGAGCTAAATCTTGTAATGTATTCAAATGTTGCGTGAACGGTGCGAAAATTTAGTTTACTTGTTTTAGATTTTTTCCTCGCTCAATGTGATAGAAATCGTTTTCTAGAATGACACGAAAGAAGCAGTCAGAGTAGTTTCTGCTCTCATTCAAGGACACGTTTTATTATATTTTTTTATGTCACTTTCGTAGAGCGCCCCCTTTTTGAAGTCATAGTAGTTCCAGTCGTTTCTTTCGATTATTTAATCAAAGCAATGTCAACTGCGAGGGAATTTTTTTTCTTCGCTTATTTTTATAAAAGCTTATTTACACATTCGTTTCCCAATAAAATATATTCTATTGACGGTTTAGAAACCACTGAAGAAATACCCATTTCAAAAACACAACGCTGTGCTCTAGACGTAGTCGCAACCTATCGTGTACGAATGAAATAAAAATAATAAAAATCTTACAAGGAACCTTCGTTACGGACGCTTTGGCAAAACAAACACGATAAGAAAGATGATACGATCTTCTCACTGATGGTGGAGAAACAATTTGAACACTAAACGCTTACACAAAAAGACAGGACAATGTGTGTGTCTTGCCCTGTCTCTTTGCGTAATCGTTTAGTGTTTAAGCTGTTTCCCCACTATCTGTGACAATCTACCAACTAGCTCAACTCAAACCGGCAATACGATATTCTCCATGCCACTATAGCTGTCTCCAGTAGGGCAAAGAAGCGCGAGCATATATCTTTGAGAAGTTCTTTTATCTCGCAGAAGCTCAAACCGCCACAGAACCTTCGAGATTCATTTTATATATCTCGCCGCTGATTTGCTAGAGCGCTATTCAATGTCGGTTCGATACTCTTCCTTAAAAGTCGGAATTTGTGCAGTTAAAGTTCCTCTAACCGAAGTACAGAAAGAGCCTGGAACTTTTCTTCCGGCTATCCTTGAACCCTAACCTACAACAGAGGACAGAAAGAGGAGAGGGGAGAGGCAAGAGACCAGTCCGTGAAAGGATGGCAAATGTTCCGGAGGGAAGGTCGAACGCAGGAGACGGTTTCGACGGGAAAAGAAAAAAAAAAAAAAAGACAGGAGGCTCGCTTTACTAATGGTCCGGCCCAAGATGGACAGCTCTGAATGGACCGAAGGGGGCCCTCCGGTCCAGATAGAAGGATGGAATCGAGGGGAAGGGGCAGATAAAGCGGGAAGAGGGAGGGAGACGTTGAAAGATGATGGCTTCAGAGAGGACAAGCAGGTATATCTTATTTACCGGATTTTCCGGATCGTACAACACTTCAATGGCACTTTTTGTTTGGTTATATATGCTATACAAAGTTTGTAGCACCTTTTGTATGAAAATCTCCGTTCATACAAAGCCTCTTTTTGACCTTTTTTCTTTTCTTAAACCAGATTACGAGTCGAAGTGCTTTATATAGCTTGATTATACTTCGTTTTGGCAGTGTGCGTTTACAAAGTCCGGCAGATTTGCTGGCGCCATATATATATATATATATATATAGTGCCAGCGGTATTTCTAAAAAAAAAAAAAAAAAATCTATTTGACTATTCGACCTGCCAGACGCTCGGCAGAAGCTAGACATAGGAATTTTATGCCTTAGTGCCGATAAACTGAGGCATCCGATCGGAAAGGAAACTTCCGGTGGTGAAGCATATCGTATGACGGCTGGACGTTACCCTGGATAAAGGAACCATTTAAGATGCAAAAAGCGTCTCGAAAGATGGAAGCCTCTTGAGGCCAAAAGGTGCAAGTACTAATATTGCTAGCGGTCTTATCGCAAGTAACTGGAAAGTATGTTGTGCTTTCTTTGAGCATGCTTCACGGTTTTTGTTTTGTTTTGTACGCAGTTGTGCTGGGATTTGAAGTTCGAAATGATCTTGTCGCGAAAGATATTGGGTTGTTTTATTATCTCTTTAAGTCCCGATTTTTTTTTTGTATTATGGGATTTTTACTTGGCCTATAGCTATTTTATTGCGCTTTCTAGTAGTTTTGCGCAACCGCGTTGACAGCGCAATGTAAACATACGTCTCCTCGAACGCGAGATGCCCACACAACTTGGGAAAGAGTTGCCATTGTAGGCGCGATGTCTACTGCAAATGAGCGGAGTAGAATGCATTCTCCCCTATACTTCGTTCCAGCTTAAGTCCAGATGCTGCCGATGCTACGAGGTAATGGGACAAATCAAGAGGCGTCAAAAGCGCAAGTCACTGGCCCTTTTATGTTCATGGTTGGTTCAGGGATGATAGAAGGCGTACAGAAACATGACTGCACCAGGATGGTGCGTTTTTGACGTTGTCTGATTGGTCCCATCCACTCGCAGCGTCGGCTGCGCCTTTTGGAATTAAGGTGAATCGCAGTATCGTAAAGTTATACATGACGACTGGAACCTGAGACTGGTTTGAAAAAAAAAACGGAACCTTGCGAAGGAGAAAGATAAAGGTACAGACAATGGTCTCAAAAGGGACAGACGTTGTCTGTTCCTTTTTTTTCTCCTTCACGAATTTCCGTTTTTCAAACCAGTCTCAGGTTTCAATCATCAATCATCATGTATAATTTCCACGAGCTTGCCTGCACTTTAACCTTTTATTTACAGTAAAGCACCTTTTCTTTTTTAACTATCGTGCATTAGTGGAGAGAGAAAAAGACACCGGTTCAATGCCCATCCACACTGAGACCATGAATTAAAGAAAGAAAATATGGTCTAGGGTGATAAAGAAAAGCAAAAAGCCGAGAGTTACCTCGGGAAACCACTGTCATCACCGTCGTCTGCTGTGGAGCCGTCACGGTGCCAGAAGAAAAAAAAAAAAAAAACAAAAACGAAGAACGGAGCACGGAGAGCAAAGCTTTCCCAATTGGATGAGCAAATCTTCCGGTCTTTGTTCCTGGCAGACGGCTTACCCAGCTGTCAGCGGAGGAGGGCGCGCGAGGAATGCACGCACGCGACGGGAAAGTATAACGCCGGGAGATCGAGAGATGGACGGGACGTGATGGGAAAGTGAAGCCCATCAGGCTGCGCGGGAAGGGGCGGGGCGCCCCGAAAGGCGAGCCGCACCCACTTTGCGCGTTTCCCGGACTCTCAGAGAGGAAACGAAAGAAAGAAGATAAAAAAGAAAGCAAAACAAATTGAAAAAAAAAACAACGAAATGGAAGAAAGAATGAGAACGAGAGAGAGAGAAACTGATAGCACTGTCACTCAAACATTCGCATTATCGGAGATTGCAAGGGTGGCACAGTCTCACACTCTAAGAATGCTACGCGTCTACTTACCCGCAAAACACTCAAAGAGCCAATTTCTGCGATCTGCAAAATCAGCTCAGCGAATGATGAGGCGGAACATTCGCTTAGACTTAAAAAAGCGCTGTGGCATTACGCAATGCAAAGCGTCATGCTTGCATTGCGTAATGCCACAGCGCAGACTTAATTTTGAGGTCTAAACAGATGTACCGCGTCATCATTCGCTGAGGTGATCTCTTAGATCGCCGATTGGCTCTTCAAGTGTTTTGCGGGTAAGTAGACGCGCAGGCGTACTTAAAGTGCTCATTAGCTCACGCTCCTCATCTTTTGAGGCATTTCACGTGACAATCTTTGGTTTGGTTATCCTGAAACTACTTTTAATAAATAAATCTATTGGTCCTGTTTTTCTTTTCATATGTCTTTCTTTTTGTAAACCATTACAGTCAATAATCATTATACATTAATTCCCGTTGTGACCACAACTTGAAATTAAGCTTTCTATTCGCTTCTCAATATTTTTTCTTCTTTGTAGATTTGTAGATCTCTCCTTCACAACGTTGAGACACGCTAAAATAATAACCCCCCCCCCCCCCCCGCCCCGAAATTTGAGCCATTCAATTACTAAATTTTTGAATATACGTCACGCGACGTCAGGTTGCGTGACATCAATTTTCCCGCCAAATTTAGCAGGGAAGCTGAATTGCTGTAACGATCATGTGGCGTCAATTTGTCCGCTAAATTTAGCGGGGAAACTGAGTTGGTTCGTGGGTCCCGTGGCGTCAGATCACTTGACATCAAATTTCCTGCTAAATTTAGCGGGGAAATTTAATTCAAGTATAGGTCACGTGACATAAATTTCCCCCGTAAATTTAGCGGGAAATGCACGAATAGACGGGCAAAAAATAGGAGGTTTGGGGGAGGGGGGGGGTCCGTGAAAAGCACTCTATGCTTCAAAACTTATGTTTGACACGCTATGGCCTTAGTTGCCCCTGTGTCACTAAATCATCATCATCAAAGACTCCAGGCTAGCAGTCGTACTGCATTTGCCAAAAATGCATCGCCTACAGCGTGTACACCAGAAGCCAATTGGGTGCTGACAACTTCGCGCTGCGTAAAGATACACCCAAAACCATTATTCTATCGGAGTGTTTGTTACGTTTCGATTTTTCGCTTTAATTCTAACCTTCGAAACGGATCGACTTCAGAGCAAACGAAGCAAGTTTTCTTCCCCACCAATTAGCCGTAACTACGTATCGTCCTCGCCTTGGCTGCGGACACGCATTCACATCTTCTGCTAGACACCTTGCGAATACTTAGAGTCGCTGACAGCTTAAGGAAGGCAGGGTGTGGATTACTATATGTCTGAGCGTCTTGCTCTGTGATTGGCCATTCGGCGTTTTCATCTGCTAATGCCGCAATCTCATTTGCTGCAGAGCGATGATGAGATGATAGGGACTCATTACGCCCTAGCTGTGATCCAACATTTTTCAGTACGCTGATGATACAGCTTTAGTCTTGGCGGATGAAAATTACTTTACTGCGGTTACAACTCTGCAGGAGGATATAAAACAAATAATGAGCTGGGTTTTAAAAAAATTGTATTTTTGTGAACAGCGAAAAAACACATTTGATGTGCTTTAGAACTCATCAAAAACCCGTTATCTTACAGAGCCTGTTTACTTGCATTCAACGATATGCAGACAGTGCCGTTAGTTTACCACTACCCTAGTTACGGAAACGAAGTACTTGGATATGTACTTTGACGAGTACTTAACATGGAATCTAAATGTCGATTACTTACTTAAGCATTTGCGGATAATTTCATCGTACCTTTACAAATTACGAGGTTGATGCAGATATTAACTTAAGACGAATGATTTCCCAGATGTTAGGGGAATCTAAACTAAGGTATGGAATAACAATTTACGCATTTTGCTCAAACTACAAAGGACAAAAAATATATAGCGTAATAAAAAGGACGTTAAAAATATTACTTACGGCACACACCTTGAAGATCTAACCTTTGTAGAGCAGCCTGACCTGACCTGGACCTGTTGGCCATTGATAACCTACGCAGGTTCGTAGTCCTCACAAAATATTATCTCTCGTGTAGTTTCAGAGTACAATCCACCAAACAAAAAAGTCTTAGGCACACAGAACGGTTTGACAATCCAAGGATATACACCAATTATGGGAAAAAATGCGGAAACATCACACTCCTACATACTTCAACGATCTTTCATATAATTTATTCGATCTCTCGTCCTTAACAGAGGTGAAAAAAGAATTATAGAAATGGTTCAACCTCGTGCAGAAGTGAAATTGAGTGTTAACGTTTTTGGACCTATACGTTTGAATGTTTACATCTAAGTGGTCTCTTTGTGTTCTCTTTGTGTTCGAAATATCTTTTACTATTGCAAACTATATCATGGATCGAGAGGAAAGGGGAAAATGTATTTTTGTTGCTTTCTGCTCCCTCCTAGGCGTACCTAACTTTGTGCGAAGTACAATGTAAAATATATGGTTGTATAGGGCAAATAGCGTAGACAGTTTTTTTTTCTTTGACCTTAATTGGAAAGTGTGTGACATGTTTCATTTAATCTATATGGTTTTATTTCGCGGTAAGGTGCAATGATGACATAAAACTAAGTTTGTAACATGTGGTGTCAAAATTGAGATTTGTTTATTTTACGCTCGTTTGTTTTTCTGCCTGTTCTCACACACAAGAACGCAAGTGCTTTCGTGAGGCAGTATTCAATGTATGTGAATGATTTTGTGCTAATAAAACTATTCCTATTATTACTACTATTACTATTACTATACCTTAAGCAAAGATTTCGACGTCCTCTACCCGCACTCCATGAAGTCCTGGAATATTTATAAGGTAAAAAATATGCAAAAATTAGAAGCGAGTAAATAAAAAAAAAAAACTTATTTAGCATTAAAAACTAAATTAGTTCGCGAAAAAAGATGTGCCCGTTCAGAGCGGCGAAAAAGAGCGAAGAGTACATCTTCAAGGTGTGCGAAGATTAGCATATGTCATAAGACTTTTTTCCTAAAAACGATCGTATTGATTGTTTTATACGACCAAAAATACAAAGCAGTTTTTTCAATTTTTTTCCCCGTTGTTAGTTACGAAAAACATTGGTACTTAATGTACGCTTTAAATTTAAAGGACACGAAGCACGCGATAAAAAAGGCTTATAGAAACTCCCATGTCCTCCTTTTAAGTTTTCTCTTCCCCTGAACGCGCTACAACAGGGGACACGTGCTAAGAAAGAAAGCGAACTCAACTAAAATCAGTCGGAAACTCATTCCTGTGGTTTTCCCTTTCCTCTTCTCAACTGCCGGCTTATCCGACGGTCGGCGGCGTCGTTTCCGGTTCCGCTCCTGTTTCTTTCTTCCGGTTCCGGTTTGGAGACGAGCCCAAACTGCCTTGTACGCGCGCGTTTCGTATCTTGCGCGAAACGTGCCAGATGTTTCGCTGGCTGCGGGTCTTTGTCGCTGTAGATTTCATTCTACGGTGTTCACTAGCGCATTAGTGCCAATTCACTCTGGCACCGCACCATTGCTCTTTCTCTTCTTCGAAGTTGTTCACGTCGACAGCGTTTCTAGGGCGGCGTGAAATATGGTGTTAACAACCAATTACAAACCACTGGCGTATATGCTGTTTATATAATTTGGTAAACAATAAACGAAATCTAAAAAAAAACGTGCCCAGTTTTGTTTTCTTTTCTAGGTAATGTATTGAGCTGCGAAAAAACCCTGAGCCCTCGCCACGACCGCTAGATAATGACGGAAGAATATTGGAGGACGCTTAAGCTTCTCATTCGCTTCTCATGCTCGGAGACGCGAGTGCGCTCCCAGATCAGGAGACGCTGCCGCATCTCCGGATCGTCCTGTCGCTGCTGTTGCCTCACTTCGGCTTCACGGGCACGCATATAAACATATAAATTCCCGCTTGTTCCCAAGCCGTGCAAGCGAGCCCTGCGTGACCTAGTCAGCAGCGTGTGTCGCTCGCAACCGAAGAATTGTGGGTTTGAATGCCGCCCTAAAATTCTTCGAATTGCTTCTTTAAGGCAAATGAATTACTTTATAAAGTGAAATCATTTTAGACACGTGGCGACCTTCAATTCGCATTACATGTCACGTTTTAATCACGTCCATTCCAGCGTGACGTCACGTTTCACGTGAGCGTTGGGAGTTGTTTCAATTTTGACGTTCCCGCGCGAGGTCATGTGTCTGTGACGTCATGACCCTACCGACCAATCAGGAGTTTTCTGTCACGGCACCGACGCCGGCTTTTCTGCGACACGAGCTCCTTAACGCTATCGCGATAAAATTAGCA
This sequence comes from Ixodes persulcatus, assembly GCA_013358835.2. Taxonomy (NCBI): domain Eukaryota; kingdom Metazoa; phylum Arthropoda; class Arachnida; order Ixodida; family Ixodidae; genus Ixodes; species Ixodes persulcatus. Next base: position 527,384 of record JABSTQ010010156.1, read on the forward strand.
AAGTAAATTTAGTTTATTTAAATAGCTCAAAAAGGAAACTCGCATTGCAGAACGCTGGAACTACCAGCGGGCAGACCTATACTCCGCGACAACCTTTTCTTGGCATTTCCGGGGAGAGGAGGAGAGCCCGCGCGCAGCTTTATTCAGCGCTCAAAATGGGAAAGGGAACGCTGTGCGTGAACCTTCCACTGCATTGTCAAGAAAGGTTGTCGCGGAGTATAGCAGTGATGGCGAGACGCGAAAGTTTCATCTCAATACATTACCCCAATAGAAAGATACAGTTGCACAAATATCTACATCAGAAATGTAAAAAAAAAAGGAAATAAAGTCTCAATGGTTTTTTACTATTTTTTTTTCTTTTCATTGAAACTGGTTTTTACCACTGAGAAGTGGTGCCTAGAGTCATTGAATTTTCCCAGGGTACCGTGAAACTCCAAAGTCTCATCCGAGAACCGCGTCGCGGCGCTAAGATCGATGGCTGGTTGCCCAGTGTAATCGAATCGAACTCTGGCACCGTGTCGCGTCTGTGCTTGTGCGCGCTCTCCTCGCCTGCTGCCCGACTGGTGTATGTTTGGTGTTCTTTTGTAAAATATATTTCCTTCGTTCCGGATGGTATCGCATTGCATCTCGCTCACTGGCTCTTTTCTCGAGGCCCGCGAGTACCCGAAACCGAGGCGTACACCCCAATAAACCTGGACTGTCTACTTGCCCGCACAGCTCTTAAAATGGGCCTATCACTGCACTCTATACAGTCGGACGTTTGGTCGTGTATGGGTATGGCCTGACCAGTTCCCCAGTGGTTATCATATGTCAAAAGGTCATAAAAAAAAAAAAAACGCTCGCCAAGGACGTTATTTTGCCGTCATTGATAATACGCAAGCAGCTGTCCAGGCGTGGGTATGAGGCCTTCCCTTAAAATGGTATCAGCAATACATATAAAGGTTGCCAGACAGGTGGTGCAAGGGTATGCAGTCAGCTCCTGGGGGGTCCGTCAGGAAGATGAACACATGTGCCGACCTCTAAGTGACCAGTAGTTGTAGTAAAACAAATATTTGTAAAACATCGAAATGTTGTTGCAATTTCAACGCATCTGCAGCGAAACACTGCAGAAACGCGACCCACTTTTTTGGCGATATCTTGTGAAATTAACAAGATCTCGTGCGAAGATGCATTCTCTCAAGCGATGATCGTTAGTGTGTGCTGGTTGACGCGGATATTCTACCTAAATCTTGTTAGCTGCGAAGTCGGAAGTTGTTACCGTCTAGCCTCAGCAACAGCACGGACGTCAGACGTATCAAGTAGAACTAAAAACCAATAATATTGTTTCCAGCAGAATTTCTGCTGCGCGTAAAGCTTACGCGATTCCTACGATGAGTGCAAACAGATGGTATACACAAAATTCAGCCTGTGCCATTCTCCTGAGTTTAAATTCGCAAGTATGTTGTTCTTATTTTCGACTAAAACAGAAGAACCCCAAGAAATATCACGCCATATATAAACTTTTGGGGGTAAAAGGTCCCGCTTGTTACGTTGAGACTCGGGGTTTTCGATGAAATTTTGGAGCATTTTCGAAGGTTGACACTACCCCACAGTTTCCGAATATTGGTTTAAGGAGGAAGGGGAAAAGCAGAAAAAAAAATGTATGGCATATTGCTAGGCAATTGTGTTGTACACGTGAACGTTCTAGCATAACGTGACATCAAGTCACGTGACGTCAATTTTCCCCGCTAAATTTAGCGGGGAAACTGAAGTGGTGCGTAGGTCACGTGACATTAATTTTCCCGCTAGATTTAGAGGAGAAACCAAATTGCCGTATAGGTGACGTGACATCAATTTACGTGACGTCAATTTTCCCGCTAAATTTAGCGAGGAAACTGAAATGGTATGTTGGTCATGGGACGTTAATTTTTTGCTAAATTTAGCGGGAAATTGACGTCACGTTACCTGATGGCACGTGACCTATACGCCAATTCAACTTCCCCGCTAAATTTAGCGGAGAAACGGAATCGGTGTGTAGGTCTGTGATGTCGAATAGTGCAACGCTGCTGCGCGTTGCATTATGGGAAGTCACAGGCCACGGCTTCACAAAACTGCGGCTCACGCAATCCGGAGCAACTAGCCAAAGAACGTTTCACATTAATAAAAAGTAAGGTGCCAAAGAGAAGACATTTTCTAAAAGTATAGGGTAGAAATTAACCAGACTTGGGAAGTAATCCGTTTCTTTAATAAGTAATTTTGTAATTGACACGTTACATTTTTGCGGCAGTAATTTGTAATGTAAGTTTGTTACAAAATATTGGTAATGGTTACTTCAATTACTCGTTACTTTTTAGAAAATATGGACATAATATAGAAACTGGAGCAATATATGTGCCGGCAATTCAGCAGGCATAAATATAGCAAGGTCAACCAAATAGAAAATATCGTGAAGAGGCGAAGAACCGAATAGAAAACGCAATCTTTTGCATGACCGATCACTAAAACCACTAGAAAAATCTGTAATGCATATACAAATATGCGAAAAACAAAGATCAACAAGACAACCCCGAGTAGGCTTTGTCTTCTTGATCTCCTAGCAGAGGTAGACGTTGCTACTGAGCATGCGCACCGGTAGCTTTGTCTGTGGAATTCCAGGGATCATTTCCGGTCGCCGTAAGCTAGCAGGATGGCGCAGGTGTGGTTGCGGCTTTTGCTGCCTTTACGGCTTACAGGGGAACGCAGTGCACCTACATCCTTTCTCTTAAATACGATATTTTATTTCTACAAGGTCTACCATAATACGGGCACATGAGAAATGGAAAGTAGTATTGCATAACATTTTTGAAAACATCAAAATTGTTGTTTTCTTGGCGAGGGCGCGGGAACGTAACGTGAAAGCAATTCGTAACGTAACGAGTGAAGGGATCAGTTACTTTTTAGCGAAAGTAATTTGTAACTGTAACACTTGCATTTGTGGCTCGGTAATTGGTAATTTTAATCCATTACATTTTTCAAGTAACGGGCACAAGTCTGAAATGAACTTAAGAAAGCGCTCGATGCAGTCACTGAACTGGGCTACCAAAAGTATACGAGAGGCCAATTATAAGGGGAGAGAGGGGCTTTGCAACAAGTCATCGGAACGTCGCGTTCTAGACAATTTGTTAGCCAGCGGCTCATACATTGTGCAAAAAACACGGCTGCAGACATGATGAGAGCCTCAAGCATAGAAGAAGCATCTTGGCTTCATACATGTGCACCCTTTTGTATGATGCCTTAGCAGCGTGGCCACGGATTTGTATAGTAGACATCCACTATTCTGCCGGAGTAAAGTATGAGTATACTGCGTAGTGCATTGTTGGTGAGTTACACCAACATAAACTTACCCTAAACTCGAGTGCTATATCACTGCAAGGATGGGAACTTTGTGGATATTAGCGTGGGGGGAGCAGATGCCCGGCTTTGCACCGTGCCCTTTGTTTCTGTACACCACTAGCAACCTAGGTGCGGGGCGAGAATTAATAGAGCCGGCGGCAGCGGCGCTGTCATAGCGCTATTGTTCGTGGCGAAATAATGAACCGGGAGTTCTGGTCGAGAGTGGAGGAGGTTACTACTCTTTGAATTTCTTCCCTTTTCTTCCGCAAAAGCCAGGGTGCAAGAAAAAAAAATTGTAAAAACAGACAAACAAAGGGGATTATTAAAATAAAAGAAAAAGAAAAAGCGCACCGAGGAGACCCACATATGAAGTCCGTATCAAAGCCCCTGCACTACCACCGCTGCTTCTCCGCATGGTGAGGATTGTGCGGCTTTTCCGTTTAAAACGGGCGAGCTTGAAAAAAAGCTTTGTGCCAAAACCTAGAAAAAAAAAAAGAAAAAAAAAGAAAATCGCCAATTAGTCAGGAATATTACTTATTGTTCTGAATCACTCTCCACCAGTGCTCCAGTCGCGCCTTTGTTCTCACACACTGCACTTGCGGCCTGATGTCTCGTGTATCCGTTGACGACACTCCCGCACTGGTAATGTGGCAGTTGTCCCTGGCGCCTCTAGGGTCCACGCTGCCCTCGACTCGTGTCTGCTTGAACCCCAGTACGTCAGCGAGCGTCCATTCGGGGTGAGGCCGGCAATGATCCGTCGAAGGTGGCAGTAGGCTCTGGCGGAAGAGCACCAGGTGCTCACCGCCTCTGCGTCTCTGCGTCTTTCTCGCCCAAGGAGATGTCATATGCCATAGTGTCGCGTGAAATCAGTACGTCAGGTGAAGTTCTGACGTCACTTGACATTGTGAAGCGACGTGACATTGTATAACGTCATGTGACACCATGGTGACGCGTGACTCATAAACTGAGCAACAGTAACCCTCAGTCTCTTTGCCAGATTAATCTGGTTAGCGTGCCGAATGTGAAAAATAGAAACGCAGCAAATTTATAGCTGTAACATCTTGACATAAAAGGGTGAATATTTTTAGGTGATACTGAGGTTCTCTTTCAGGCATAAGTTGGTGCGTACCATTTTGCGGTGCAAACAAATGCGAGCTCTCTCCTAATAGCACCGTATGACACCATAAATACCATCTGACCGACTTGAGCGAGCAAGGTGGCTTCGAGCGATCAACAGAGACCAACTTCGTAGAAAAGTAGAGGCCATCATTTCATTTAAACTGTTTAGTTTCAATAAACAGGCGTCGTCAAGGGAACATTGAACCCAGCCTCGCAAAGATTCGATTTCGATTCGCTGCATATTTGCAACATGCAGCACCTTTTTCCTATTAACAAGTCATATACAGTCTTAGATTATTTTCTAATAAACCGCTTGCCTTTAAGGCAAAAAGCGAGTAACATTATGTTTTCCTACTTTTTGTCATTGCAGGCCCACCTTCTTCCCGGAATTTCTGTAAATCTTATTTTAATTACGAAAAAAAAAACTTGTATCTCTGTAAATCATTTTAGCAGGGGTGGAGGTTTTAAAAGATTCCAAAAACTCCACTAGAATATATACATAAAAATCTATAAAAACACAACTATAATAAAAGAAAACTTGCGTTCAAAAGTATTCACAAAACCTTTCGGCTGGTCCCACGATTTTTAATAAGCGTAATAAACGAAGTGTACGGATTTAGTATTTTCGAACAAGAACACAGAGCAGATTGGCACAGATGACTTGAAACACGAAAGAACAAAACACATAAGGACGGACACACACATACCGGACACTTCTTTCAAGAAGAACTATCCTGTCTGTGTGTGTCCGTCCTTATGTGTTTTATTCTTTCGTGTTTCAAGTTAGTATTTTCGTGGGTATTATCTTCTCGTTCTCAGTTCTTATTACCGCGAATGCATATACCGAAATTTGAGCATGCACCGGAAAGGACGAATTTATATATATATATATATTTTTTTTTTGCTGGTGCCTCCAGGTCTATATTGCTCTGACTGACTTGATCCTGCACCCGGCGAAGCTGGGCATGGTTTTGACCGCATAGATGCATCACGAGCGCCACCACACGGAAACCGCAAGCCCTATTTGCCCGGCCCCTTCCTATGGCACGTGCTCTCTATTGACAGGCACAGCCAAGCTTATATAAAAGGCTCCGACTAGAGCTATTGTATAGGCTCCTTACGGGAGCCAGAGTTGCGCGCTCAACCATCTTGAAATCCTAAGTTATGTGGGAACGTCACTCCTCGCGCGTGTAGAGCCATGTACAGAACTGTCGATCGCGGCCGGTCACGTGACTGAATTCGGCGAATAGCGGTGCCGCGCGCGCCGCAGCGCATGGAAAACAGAAAAGGAGAAGGAGGCAAAAGGCAGGGGAACATACGCCGGGACGTGTGCAACGTCTACTTTCCTGCACGGCGCTAGATATTTTGCTTCTTACGTGATCGATCTCGGCGAAAAGCGGTGCGGCGGCACGTGGCAAACAGACGCACAACTCTGGCCCCCGTAGAAAGCATATACAGGAACTCTAGCTGTGACCATACTCGTACGGACCTCAAAAACCGTAGTAAAATAACAAACAAAACTAAAATCCAACTTTTTGCGGAACGTTACCAATTTCCCCCTTCAGGTGTTGAATTAAGAAATACGTAGGTGCATCTTATATTATATTTGTGTTATTTATCAAGACGTACACGTTTCAAAAAGCCAAAAGTCTCGTTTCTTCCTTCGAAAACAAAATCTTGTAAGAACTACTCCCCGGACCGCACAAATATTGCTCAAAACGTTTTTTTTAGCATTACGACGTTATTACATTGAAATCGAAGCGCAAACACTGATTGGAAACGAGTGCCGTGTCGGTGTTTCGACTGGGCTTTTTCATGACCTATCTCAAATGGAGAAAAACAGAAGGGCGCGTGGGAGGTGCCCGAGGAAGTACAGAAGTACAGAAGGGGCGGCGCGAGGGCGAGTGGTGCGAGACAATCGAACCAGGCTGGGCAGTTGGAAGACGTTGAACCTCCGTTGTCGGCCGGGCCTCAAGAGGTCCTACTACGTCTCCTGCTTCCCGACGGGTCTTGGCGCCAAACCGCCCGGGACTGACCAGACTTCGTCGGGAGCAGGGACGGTCTCCATATCTGACGCCGAGCAAAAACAAAAACTCCCGCTGCGAATCAAGATGCGCTAACACCAAGAGACCTCAAGACCGAAGCGCTCCTCGCCACACGAATCAAACACAACCCCCACGGCATCTACACCAGCCTACGGCCAATGATCTACACCTAACTCGTGAGCTGGACGTAAGCCTCCCCCACTTGCAACTTTTTCGATCCTTTCCCTTTCTTGATTGCGTGTATTTGGGCATTTATGGTTTTCCTTTTATCAAACTCTTCTTTACGATCAACGAGTGTTTTTTTTTCTTCTTTCCTACGATGCAACCGTGTCTCGTCTAACTTAGTAACATCCACAAGTCACGAAAAACACCGCCACAGTCTCGTGTTCGTTCGACACCCGGTGTCGTGCTTCGTGCCCAATCATCCCTGCATGTTCTGTTTTGCGAGCTTTCGCTCCGCTTCCTCCGATGCCCTCGAATTATAAAGGCCTATACACCGGGTGAGGTGACCTATAACCGCGTTTCGTTTGGTCTTCTACCGCGAGTCATACATTTTAAGCCGATGCCGCAATGTTTATACGCAATCCAAAAGGGAAAACGGTGCTCTCCGGTGCACGCAGGTTGACAGAATTAGCCGATGACACACCTCATGCATGGTTGAAGATACATGTTTTGCTTCATACATATATGCGTGCTTCAAACACGTCTGTGGACAGTTTTCGTGTAAGGTTAATAGCTGCGTGACCGCGGGTTTTAGTCAAGAATTCAAATTTATGTGTCCGAGGACCCTAATCTATACGGCGGGACCAAGTGGGACGGGGGGGGGGGGGGGGGACCGGGACTTCGCCGCCTGCTGCGATTGATATCGGTTGCGCACCGCTGACCAATCGCAGCAGGTGACGACATCCCGGTCCCTCGGACCCACATGGTTCACGTCGTGTAGATTAGAGCCCCAGATGTCCAATTTTTAAACAGAGCTCGCGAACAAAAATCTACGATATGCAAACAGACGAACAAATAAGCCGAAGTACATATTTCGTTTTGTTAAAAGGTCGTGGTTTGTGGACAGTACGGAGATAGTGACCCTTCTGAATCGTTGAATATTGTCATAAAGCGAACCACTTCGTATGGTGAACCACTTCGTATGGCGAACATCGACATCGTATCCACCGTTTATTTCCTAAAAAGGAGGGGGGGGGGGATTATAGCATTTACTTTAACTAAAAATAATTCGTAACATATATATTAAAAATAAAAAAAAAACGAAACAAAAACGAGATAGTTCGTGTTACTGCGCGACCCCACCTTCGAAAATTATTTCGAACAATTGCGGTTTTTGGTGGTGATTTCTTTTTCTTCTTTTTACGGAGTATCTCGTGTAGTTCCCTTTCTTCTGGGAAAGAATTCGAGTCAGCACAATCCTGTTTACAAGCCTGACTGTGCGGAATTCTCGTTTTCGCGGGAACAACTCCTGGCAACAGTGCCCGCCCTTTTATAGATGCTTTTCCTCTTTTTTTTTTTTGTATCGCATTTTTGTATTTAGCCTTTGCTTTTCGCTTCCCCGTCCCGGACAAAGCGCTGCGACAGTCTGGAAACTCCGAGGAGACACGCCGAGGGAGGACAGTCTCGCTTTTAACCGAGCCAATATGAAAAATAAATAGAAATGAAGTAAAGTAAAATGAGATATAACAACACACTTTTTAAAGCACTTGAAAGAGAACCGCAGAGTTCTAGGAAAGGCTTCTTTCTGCTCGGGCTCAGTTTCTTATTTTTTCAATATTATTTTAGTTTTCGAGCGCTTTCTCAAGACGGCTGTGGCGTTTTAGAAACCAAAAGTGTCCGAGGTGAATGCTTATAATCGCGCACACATTTTAACAATGTTTTCCGCCACTCGCTTAGAAAACATGGGAATGCGCTTTTCCCCATATTATTTTTTAGTGGAGGATTCAGCAAAGTGAGCTTATTTCGTTCCTTTACTGAGCGTAGGTGCGTAAGTATTTGGCACACACACACACACACACACACACACACACACACACACACACACACACACACACACACACACACCCACACCCACACACACACATACACACACACACACACACAAATGGGCACATCTCAGCGGTTTTCGTTTTTACTTTTCAAAAAAAAATACACAATGTCGTTAAATAAAAAAAAAAAAAACTTATGGTCGGGACAGCTTGATAACCAAATAAAAGCTCCGCCTCCAGCACGAGCTCGTTGCCTGCCGTCTGGCTTCGGCTGCGCGTGCGATAAAGTGTAATCAAACTCAGAGCAGTGTTGTACAAAATACTCAACAAAAGTATTTAAAATAAAATAGTAAATACTTATTTTAAAGTGTATTTTGAGTAATATTTAAGTCACTTTTGCTACCAACTAGCTTGAGAAGAATACAAATACTTTGAAAAAGTAAATGAATTACATTCGAAAATTCTCGGCAAGTAGGTTCAAGCAGGTAATATAAGAATAAAAAAAAAGTAAAAGAAGGTGGTGCTCTACTTGCGATGACTTCGCTGATAATCACATTCTGCTGTAATCTTTATGACCTACAAGAAGGTACTCAGCTGCTGCAACCGAAGTTTACTTCGAAATAATTCGGGATACGCAACATCATGGGTACCGAAACATTTGAGGAGCAAGGGGGACTCACGTATTGTAGGCATGGCAACTGGCGTGCTATGGTTTGGCGCTAGGCTCGGCATTGCGAAATAAGTTCGCAATAAGGTTTTGACGCGATTCGGTGGACTTGTCACATAGCCCGGCATTGCATATCCCTGAAAGCCGAACTAGAAGTTGATGAGGCAGCCATACTTGATGATGAGTACGCGAGTGAATCACAAACTACACACAGGAGAAACATCGGCTAGACGACAGCAACCTCTTTCGCTGATCAACAACCGAGAGCGAGTATGTTGTCTCCCCAGCCAAGGGCGAGAAAGAGCGCCTGCACCTTCAAACTCTCAAAAAATATATGCAAAGAGACAAACACAAGTAACACACGAGAGTGTCCACGAAACCACCTTCAATCCCTGACTCCACCTGGCGAAAAACAAGGTTGGAGGATTTTGATAATGAAACAAGGTGGGCATTCGTAAGGAGATGAAAGAAACGCTTTTGAACGAGCTTGGGATCCTATGTTAAGCTATAAGAGGCACACAAGGGGCTTTGGGGAAGCCTAATCTAGGTCACTGCAGCTCAATCAATTCAGTAGAATCTAGTTCTCTTGGCCGAGGAAGTGTTCGCGCTCGCTTCAAAACAGGCTAGCGCATTTTCATGCAGGACCCCGTGAACCGGCAATTTCCGAAAATGTTCCATTGAGACCGTACCAAGCGTTGGCGTCCCAATCTTCCGCTGACGGAACCAGTTCTAGCTTCAGACGAAATATGTAAAATCCCGATGAAGTCACCAGCACTTTGCTAGCTTCAAGCATAACGTTCCATTCAAAACCAGTCCGAAAAAAAAAGAAAAGAAAAACCGGACAGGAGGACACTTAAAGGCAGGCATACTTGGGGCTATCCATTGGGTCTTTTGTATAGGCATTCGGAGACTGCGTTTTGCTCCTGCCTTGCTTCCTGTCCTGTGTTTGGACGCTTGCCTCCAACTCTGCAATCGGTTCAGCTTTGCCCTGGAGTAGGACGATCCCTAGTTCCGTATATCGTTCCGGCGACAAATATTTTCGAAGGTCGAAAATTGTATTTGAGACACTGAGGACAAGATAGTGAGAAATGTGAGTAAGATAGAGTAGCGAATACTCTAGACAAAATGTATTTGCAATATACCGGAATACTACCAAACGTATTTGAAAATGCAGTATTTTAACCAGAGTATTTCAGATAGGCACAAGTCTGAATCAAAGGCAGAAAGCTCGCGCTCAAAGCGGAACATCTACCGAGTCCTTGGCCTGCCACCGACTATGAGTCATATCACTGTAAAAAAACCCCTGCGTCTACTTTCCCGCACAACAATTGGGGAGCCAATCACCGCAACTTATGGAGGCAACTCAGCAAATGACGATGCTGAAACATATGTTTAGACCAAAAAAACGCAGTCTGAGTGGTGACATTAATTAATGCAAGCGTGACGTTTTGCATTGCTTAATGTCACAACTCAGACTGCGTTTTTTGGTCTAAATATATGTTTCGGCATTTTCATTCGTTGAGCTGCCTCCGTAAATGGAGCTTATTGACTCTCCGAGGGTTGTGCGGGAAAGTCGACGCACAAGCCTTTTTTAGAGTGTAACACATGGAGGAACGTGCAGCGTAAGCGTGGAGCAACGCTGGTGTGAACGCAACATTGTTAGGCTTGCCATAGACTACTTCCGAAAATCCCTGCATGCAACACTGCGATTTCGACGTGCTGCTTAGCAGTACTGTAGAAACTAAACAACGTAATTTCAGGGTTTCATGTCTAGTACTTGTAAGGGGCTTGGGTGAAATCACTTCGGTTTAAAAACACTTCCCGCTGAGCAAGCTCTGGTGTACAAAGGTCATCCAGATCGTCTGTTTTTAAATTTTTAATATCCACTCTTTCTTGTTGAAGGGATACTGAATCAAAATTTGGACTATACCTCTCACGCTCAGATATAAGTTGAACCATAGCCTCCTCTATACTCACGAAGCCTGGCAGTCCGACGACGGCGCCATAGAGCGCCCGCTCGCAGATATGGAGCGCGATGATCTGGTAGCACAGAGCATTTCTCGGGGAAGCCTGTAGTGAGCGCACAGATTTTGTAGCGGCGAGCACGCGCGAAGAACGCGAGGAGCACGAGCGGACATTCCATGGCGCGGGAGAAGTGTGTTTCGGCGTCTCGCCGCAGCGGGGCGACCGTTACATGACTCTCCTCTCATCCGTTGTCTGCCGCTCTACCTTTTCACTTTCGGCGGCCGCGTCTCATGGCGATCTGCCAGGCGTTGTCAGTATAGAAGAGGCTGTGGTTGAACATGATCAACTCGATCTGCTGATGACAATCGCACGCACGCTTGCATCGAAAACGGATGGTTTTACTTTTCGTTCTAACTGTTCGACTTTGGCGAGCGCTTCAAAATCAGCTACGGAAGAGCGCGGTACGTCTCGGAAATCCGTCGCGCCCGCAACCATGCCCGCGACGTCATCGGCCTCCCTAGGGTCGAGCGTACCGTAGTTACGAGCGTTGACGCTCGGTGGCGTCAACGCGTTACTACTTCGCTGAGTCAGACTACCCGAGGGCTGTGACACATCACCGGGGGATTGCGGAGCCGGCGGAGTAGCGGAGTTGGGCACGCTATGACAACACCACGGTCGACCGCCTCACCAAGAGCGAGCTGTTCCGGTGTGCGCTTTTGGAGTACACACTCGGAGGAACACCTGGGTTCCACCGATTCTTCCTGTTTGGTAAATTCACACTCTGCAGCACACCGGGGTTCCTGACGTAGTCCTCACCCCGAATGTGCTCGCCGCACAAGCGATCACCTTCTACAGGAGGAGCCCAGATGGGAAATAACGGGCGCGTGAGACTTGCGGCCGTCTCCCGATTCACGAGTCTGTACCCACAGCCTTCTGCAACACAGTCTTTCGGCTTCTTGCCCTAGTCTCGTCGAGAAAAACCCCCGAAAACTGTTTCGAAGGTAACGATACCAAGACAAATACACCCAGAACAAGCGGAACGGCGAAACCACGAGACTGATGAGACCAAACTGATGGATGGATGCTAACGGCTGTCGAAAAGTAATGCATCGTCTACTCCGCGGCATGGCCGATATGGCAACATCGGCAACGTCGGTTGCTCCCTGATTTTTGAACCGGACGATATCGTCGGGAGATGGCTAAGAAACCTCTTTTATCTCGCACGAGGCTGAAACATTTCCTAGCTCATGTTGTCGAGTTGACGGCAGGACGACGAGGCAATTTCTGCTTACCTGATTTACCATCCGACGGATCACAACGATCAGACTCGGCGAGGGCGCAGCTTCACGAATAAATAATTATCGTATTGAAGGCGCCATACGAGTAGGCATTCTTCATTTATTAAAGCGAGCCGGGAAGCAGGCCGAGTTCGCTGAGGCAACAGTGCGGTGGTATCACTCGAGTATTTCACGCAGCCTATCACATCGAGAGTATTGTTACGCTACCGCAAAGAAACAATTATATCACGACGATTTTGCGACATTCCTCGTCACAGGGGCGAACACTAATCGAACGAAGGAAAGGCATCGGCTTAGAGGGAGCTTGCGCTAATCTCGACCGGCGAGGCTTGCGCGATTATCCAAGCGGGCGCACAAAGCACAAAGAACACGACTGTATATAATTCTTATATTATCACACAAAAACTACCACAAAAATACACTCACACTGTCACGACACTTAGCACGTCGACTGCGACTAAGTTGGACGGCGAGGCGATTGCTGAATTTCCGCATCGTAGCACAAAAAGTACCGCGCACAAATGCGGATACCGCCAAAGCTCTGCAACGTAAACTCGGGTCATTTCGAGAGGTCGGCATTCCTCGGCGAAAACGACTTTAAAAGCAGCGCGCACCATGTCGAAAAACATAGTTCATCAAGCCCCAATGTCAGTGACGTCAAAAAATGAGTAGAAGAGATTGGCTGGCGGAGTGAGTCCAGGATGGCCAACTGTCGGTTTTGGCTTTCTTCAGCGATTCTTCGTTATTATGTTCTGGCCTAATTAGCGTTTCCCATATAGTGGCGCTGTCGTCAACAAGCCGATGCCGCCACGACATTACATCGAAGCTTCATAATAAAAAAACATGTGGTTTTTTCGTTGTTGTTTAGTTCAGTTTAAAATACGGTTTCTAGCGTTGCTCAACAAAATATTGATGTTGTATGAGGTTCTACCGCTACCTACGTCCTGTTGAAGGAAAGAAATGAGCTCCAGAATTTCGTTTTCCTTACCCGTTTAAGTGTCAAGGATACACGCGGGGAAAGTATAATGATACGTTACGAAGGAATGTTACTCCCCACAGTATGGTGATCGAACTCACTCGAGGATGATCGGCCTCTTTACTTTTCCAAAGTCGAGCTCGGAACGCTATAGATCACTTTCGCATACCTCGGGATTCGCACGGGATGCGCGCAGACACTCGCCAACGGCACGTATGCGCACTCGCAGTCATTCCGCCTGTGTGTTTGTGCGTACTTCATCTTACAAACGTGATGACGCAAAACCTAATCAGAGTGATTAGGCAGAGAACAAACAGAAAGGAGCATCGCGACGACGAAAGCTCTTTATCAACTATATATCCACCCAAATCCTTACGATTCGAATGTTGATTTCGTTCCGAGGTTCGTTTATCTTAAGCCGGGGTCACCCCGTTCATTACATCACACAAAAAGACAGCCTGAAGACATGATTCAGCGCAATATCTGTGGTTCGAATGCCGCGCGCCAAGTTTTCTCCTTCAATTCATTGCCATGCGGGCATTCGAAGCACGGATCTAGCGGTGACTCGCGTTCGAACCTGCACGGAGACTGTCTTTTGTATGGTGATGTATGGGCGGTGAGACCCCGGCTTTATATTGCCAAGAATGACGAGGTGACGAAACAAAGAATAACTGAGGAAATTGAAAAGTTTAATGGGGCGAACTTGTGCCCAGAACAAAAAAAGAAACAGAAGATAACAACAGGGCGTCGCGGGCGTCGAAGTCGGCGTAACAGCAGGATCGAACGCTGGGGTGAGACTGACTTTGGCTCGCCACGCGAAACCCCTTATGTACACGCATGGGCTTCTGGAATAATCGGCGTAAAAGGTTCGACGCGTAGAACATTCGGACCTAGAACAAGCAACACTGTTCTCGAATTCACCACCAGAACAGTAAACTGAAGAATAAATAAAAGACGCGTAACTCCCAAGAATCGAATCCTGGGCCTCCACACGAAAATCAAGCGCGGTAACCACTCGGCCACGCACGCGATGGCTCGCCGACGCGCGTGGCATTGCTCCCCCCTTTAAAAAGAGCATCGTCTCGGTGCCACGTGAAAGAAAAAAATCAACAAAACAGATCAAGGCAAACAAAATAGTCACTATACTCACAGCTCAATAAGCGCAGGGCGTGGTGAGTTCTGAGCGGCTCATTTATCGTTCCGCAACCAATCAGATCGCGGCATAAGCTAATAAGAACACCTGACAACCAATCACGGCGCTAGAATCTCGAACAGAATTAGCCGCGCCCCGGGTTTCGTACCACAGTCCCACAGTACATGATACAAAAGACACGGTGTTCGATGTGACCTTCGTACATGAAACGCCTCACACAATGTCCGTAGACTGTCTTTTGTATGACGTATTAGCGGTGCGATCGCGGCTCTTAGTTGACTATAAACAGTGATTAGCGAACAACCAAAACGTTTGCCCTATACACTTCCGACCTAAGCGTGTACAAAAGAAAAGAACCAAAACGTGGTATGAGAATTTGAAGATGACATAAATCGGGTATATTTATAAAGTAGCCGGAGAAAGGGGTCGAGGGGAATAAGATACGAGAGAGAAAATGAACAACCCTATTTCAAGGTGGTCTTAATCAGAAACATTTCCGAAGTCTGGAGTTACTCGAAACTCGGACGAGTATACAGTGCCCGACGATCCGGACACACGCGGACTCTCTGTAGGTCGAGCGAAGAAGGGATCGCGACCTTTCTAGTTTTATTCGCTCGACAGCATTTGAAAAAAAAAGGAACAAAAAACAATTGCACTGAAAAAGTTGGAATGATATAAAAAACAAAAACAAAACAAACATAAATCGAGACTCAAGTGACGCAGGTCGGAATCAGCGATGTGATCAATTCCGATTTTGAAGTCTGTTTTAGGGGTTGGAGGAAATGTGTGGTACGCGCGCGCATATACCGCTTTCTTTAGTTATCCTGCCAATTCTGGCGTTTCACTTCACACAGTGATTGGCTTGCGCGTCTGAAAGATAAGTCCGTTTTGCCTTCTTACGTATGTCCCGATTTCTCGAAGGAGCATCGTTTGTTCGCCGTGATATTCAATTCACTTATTAATGGAGCAAAACTATTTCAGTAACAAGTTATCGTAGACTTTCGGAATGTACCGTGGCGTTTG
This sequence comes from Ixodes persulcatus, assembly GCA_013358835.2. Classification (NCBI taxonomy): domain Eukaryota; kingdom Metazoa; phylum Arthropoda; class Arachnida; order Ixodida; family Ixodidae; genus Ixodes; species Ixodes persulcatus. Next base: position 542,972 of record JABSTQ010010156.1, read on the forward strand.
TAGAGTGTATTGGTATTGAACGTTCATTTCGCGGAAGTAAATGGACGACATTGCGGTTCTGGGAAACAATTAAACAAAGCAAGACAAACGCGAGGCATCCCGATTAGGCAATACGCGACATTACGGCAAACAGGATGGAAATTCAGCACGCTTATAAAATTAAGACTACAAAAAAGTGCATGACACGTACGGTGTTGCACTTCTGCAAATATTTTAAAAACAAATAATACATATATTTCGATACTTTTAATTCTGCATCCCAGAAAACTTGTGGAGCGCGAGTCTTCTTAAAGTTATTAAAAATTTGGTATTACCTACTTTTCGTTGAATATTATTCTTCCTCTTTTTTTTTTTTTTCACGGTAAGCATTATTCAGCAGGACTATTTTGCGTGGTGTGCAGTTGGTTTTGGTTTGAGTGGTTTCCCGGATTTCCCCAAACGCATGTGTCACTTTCTTAATTATTTTTTTTTAACTTAGGGAGCACAAACCATCTCCGATATAAGTCCCTGTGTCACGGGCATTTCACAGTTTTCAGACCAAAGGCCATTAGAAAGTCGGGGAACCAGAGCATTCTGAGAGACGCGCGAAGAGTCGCGATTGCGAGCCGCAGGGTTTACTTGTAGCAAATGTGTTGCTTCAAACATAAAACATTTTCTAATATAGTCGCCTTGGGAATTGTTGATCGGAGGCGAAGGGCAAGCTCTCTGCAAGTACTGCAAAGTATCATATTCATTCATTCATTTGTTTATTCATTCATATGTTTATTTTTGTGCTCATGAACAGCTTTCGCCTTTGTAATGATGCACAATTAACATACAGCAAAAGGAAAAATAATTCTACAAATTGGCAAGGGAAAACTTGAACGCTACAAAGCATGTGGTAGAATTTATAGATTTGTAAGAGAAAACTTGAACGCTGCAAAAGATGGGTTAAAAACGTCAATGCACGAAGCATCGAATGTACTATACAAGGTCGAAACGCGTGTCATGGGGCAGGTTAGGAAGAATTGATTGAAATAAAATGGAAGAAACATTCGCAAAAATCTTCTCGGAACATGAATATTTTTCGCTGAAGTTAGGTCAGGGCAATCAATGACTCCGTCCGTGAAGGCATTGGAACAAACATATCAGATCTCTGTTGCGCCATCTGGCACTCAAAGTAGAACAATTGTGTCGTTCTAGAAGTCTTCTATATTCAAAGTAAACAGTGCGATCAACATAGCGGTCGTAAAAATTCGAAAGAAACGTTTCTGGACATTTTCAATCGACTCTTAGCGCGTACTCCCAATAGAATTCCACACAACAGAAAAAAAAAAAAAACTCCAGCTTGGACCTAATTAATGAGAAGTATAACTCCATACTACTGGCTGACATGAAAAACTCACGTGTAATTCTGGATATGACACCCAACGTACGGAAAGAGGCGTTGACAATGTTATTGACATGCGTATTAATTGACAGAGAAGAGTCTATAAAACCTTTAAGATCACGACTTCAATCCACCCTTTGCAATGGGGCATTTCCGAGTTAGTAACAGAAATAAAAAAAGCCTTAGCTTTTTAGCAAATGACATAACAGCTGTCTTAGTGTCAGCCTGTTAAGACTACACCGATCACTCACTGATTTGACATCATCCATTAGTTTCACACAGTCCTCCACAGATACTATCTGCCTAAATAACTTGATGTCATCAGCATATTGCAGGATTTCTGAATGTAGAACACATGAGCTAAGGTCGTTTATGAAAACATTAAAAAGAATCGGCCCAAGAATGGACCCCTGGGGAACACCAGAGAGGGTGACAAAAGGCCGGAAGAGATTTATTTATTTATTATTTATTTATTTATTTGAAAATACTGCAGGCCTTTCTCAGGCCCTGGCAGGTTACAGGCAACAATACACAATAGTATCATATACAACGCTAAGAAGAAAAAAAAACGACAATACATAAATACATAACGACGGAGAACATAGTACATTAAAAATTCAATCAAGCAACGGACACAAGAATTAAACACTTAAAGTTTTCATCTCATTCAGCAAGGGTACTGTACAGAAATACAAGCTTTCATCAGATTACATTCAACTGAATGCTGATACAAAAAAAAAAAAAAATGGAATTTTTAGGATATCCTACATGTTAAAATCAATGACATTTTGGCTATAAGATTTCCTAAAAGTGCTTTGTCAAACCTTCTACGAACGACTGCGTTTCGCAAATTTTGATTAATTCCTCCGGCAACAAATGACCAAGGATACGTACAAAGTTGTGTCTATCGGACAAATAATCGTGAAGCAATGTGCATAGTGCAGTACCCATACCGTACGGTTTCAGCTTTTGTAAAAGTAACGAGTGGTCAGCCGAATCAAATGCCTTAGACAAATAAAAATATACAGTGTCAACATGACCTCGCTGGCACACAACAGTCGAAACGAAATGAAGCAAAGACACCAAGTTTGATTTAACTGATCTTCCCCGCACAAAACCATGCTGTGAGAGGAGGATCTTATGTTTAAGAAAGCTCGAAATATGTTCCGAAAGTACTATTTCGTAGACCTTTGCAAATGGAGTTAATAATGAAATGGGTCTATAGTTTTTTGGATCATCTGTTCTTCCTTTCTTATGTATCGGCACGGTTATCGCGTTTTTCCATATCGAAGGAAAAGTGCAGGTCGATAATGAAAGGCTAAAAATATGCGTTAGAATGGGTGTAAAAATGGAAGAGCATCCTTCGACAATGAAACTCGGGAAACCGTCAAATGCGACCGATAAATTAGGTTTTTGTTTTTGGGTTGCAAGTTGACTGTCAGCGTTTCAAAGAATGAAATTGATAGAGAATCGCTACCACTGTCAGTGACGTCAGGCACAGATAAACCACTCCGGCTGCAAGAATACACAAAGGCAAAATACCACGCAAAAGCGTTTGATACATGTTCGGGTTCACTAATCGGAATTCCAGACGAGTCAGCGATGTTAGTTGTCGATGAAGTCGTGGCTGTACGGTTTTTGACGTACCTCCAGAACTGCGCAATGGGTCACGATATAAACTGTGCTCTACTGACTCATGGTGCAATTTCTTATCGCGCTGCAACAACGACTTTGCCTGCGCACGTGATTCGGAAAATTTGGCGTACCAGAACTATGGTGCCTGGATCGCGTCTCCGACTGGTGTGTTTAGCGTCCTATCCCGCCCATACATCAGAAGTGGTCCCGAAGTGGCAACAAATGACGTCACAGAAGCCGGAGTGTCATGCTGTTGACTGTCGCGATCCTAGCGGTTGGCCATAGAAATGCTGGCAAAAAGCACGAGCGAACGCGAGTGTCGCTGTCGTCACGGCGTCCCAGGCGTCCCAACTTCCGGCTGCCGCAGCTTCCGTGGACTGTCACAGTGGAGAGCGACCTGCAGCAGAACAGGCGTCTGCCATATATACCACAGCTGTTAAGACGCCGCCAGGGTCGCGACCGGCGACAGCATGACACTTGTATGACGTCATCAGGCGGAAATCGAGGGACCACTTTTTTGGCCGCGGTAAACACACCAGTCGGAGACGCGTTCCAGGCACCATACCAGAACTACAGCGTTCTAGAGAATGTGGTGGCAAGAGCGGCGCCCGCTTACAATGGGCCGCGTGAAAACGGTCAACGTAGGTGGCCGCGAGTGGCGCTGGAGTTCCGAGCCCTGGGAGAATTTGTGGCAGATGGCAGATCTGCGATGAGCGAAGAAGAAGACGAAGCTGAGGCGGTACGCTTCTCCCGAACGTAGCACCGTAGCACTTTTCTTTGTGGTGTAGTGGTATGGATTCTTCACCGTTCCGTTGCCGTCTCGGTCATAAATGCAAGAAAAAGACGGGCACTCACACTGCTTCGCGTCGGGATGCAAGTCGGGCAACCCGGTCAACAAGGCGCGGAAGAAGACGCGGAATGGTGGCGCACCCGTTTGCCTGTCTCCGCCTCCTGATATGCCTAGCAGTACTGCTGGCGCTTCGGCAGAGACTTTCCTCACCGCCGACGATCCATAAACTTCTGGTGGCCGATCCCTGCACAACGGCATCGGTGTCGAACGTCGCCGCCCGCGGAGAAGACTCGTTATGGCAAGCTGGCGTTAGGCCTAGTTACCGCCGGCACCCCCACGGCTGCCCTCGTCGCAAACCGTACCTCACTCTTCTACTGCTCATCGCTGGGGACGTGCCCTCCAATCCCGGCCCACGCCCTACCTGTTCGCGCTGTTCCCGGTCCGTGTTCGACAACGTTGCCGCTCTACAATGTGACGGTTGTGACTCGTGGTTCCACCACAAATGCGAAGGCGTCTCTCTTAATACGTACAGGCAACTTTCCTCGTCACCATCCGAGTGGTTCTGTGCAGTGTGCCAGCTCTCGCCTCTAGCGGACGACGTGTTTCCACAGAAGAAACATGGAGCACCTGCCTCCCCCCCTACCATCACCAGCCCCCCCCCCCCCCCTCCCCCCAAGCAGTGTTCCGATTCCCCTCCGATGAGCAACAGCGACGGCGGCGCCCGTCGCTCTCCTGACAGCTTAACGGCCGACGGTGCTCCCCGTGCGTCGGGAGAGATTTTGCGTATGGTTTTCAAACGTTCGCTCCCTTAAGAACAAGCTGCCCGACTAAAAAGCACTGACGTCATCCTTTCCCGCAAAAATATTTGCTGTATGTGAGACATGGCTAGACGCCTCCGTCTTTGATGGGCAGCTAATCGATCTCACACAGTTCTCCCTGTTCCGGCAAGATTACCCCTCAACCGGGGGCGGCGTCCTTCTCGCCGTACCAAAACACTTGCCCTGCCGTCGTCTCGACTACTTCACCCAGCCTGGTCTTGAAGCCATCTTTGTAGAAGTCTTCTGCAGACGCGGAAAACTTCTCCTGGCGTGTGCATACTGCCCGCCCTCGGTCTGCGAACACTCCTATGCCCTTCTCCACGACAGCCTACAACGCATCGATCCCAGCAGATTCTCTGCACTGCTCCTTTTTGGTGACTTCAATAGTCATATCAACTGGTCTGACCCCGGAACTCCCATACCATGCAATCCACTTGACGAGGTGCTATTAGACATACAGGAAACAACCGGCCTCACCCAACTTTGCGATTCTCCGTCCTATACCTCTCGGAACGGGACCACAACTTTCCTTGACCTCGCCCTCACCAACAACCCTACCTTATCCCACCGCTGCACGGTCATCCCTAGTCTCCCAGGCTCCTATCATCGTGCCCTCCTCACCAACATCCACTGCACAGCTCCCAAGCAAGGTCACCAAGCCAGGAACTTTTTGCAGTTCGCAAAAACAGATTTCCCTCATCTCAACCAACTCATCCATCTCGCTCCTTGGTTCATAGTGTTTGATCACCAGTCGGCTGATGACGCCTACGACCTATGGCTCGACATAATGTCAGCTATTCAGCATGAATGTGTTCCCGTCAGGGTCAATCGGAAGCGTGGCAACCTTCCGTGGATGACAAAGGAGATTGTGACCCTTGTAAGACGCAAAAACCGTCTATTCAACAAAGCGCGGAAAAATCAAAACCCTACTCATCTCAGCCAAGCCTGCCAAGCCCGCAAAGAAGTCAAGCGCCTAATTTACGTCGCCCACAATACATACCTACAGCAACTAGCAGCAAAAGCCACCAGACAGCCCAAACTCTTCTGGGCCTACTTTCACCACCAACGCAAATTGTCCCAAGCCTCTGTCTTCACTCATAACGGCATACCCTACTTCAAACCCGAAGACATAGTCAAACTCTTCTCCCACCACTTCTCTCTGGCCCCAACGTTAGTCAAACCTGCAGCATTCGACCCCCGACCCGCTCAGCCCAAGATTCCCCCACCCCAAACCCAACAAGGAACCACCCTTTCCTCCATAGTCATTCTTCCCAGCGAAACCTACGAAGCCCTCGCCCGCGTCAGTCCCTCCCAACGCCCCGGACCTGAGGGTCTTCATCCTGCGCTACTCAAAGCCTGTGCTGGTCGTATATCCCCTGTGCTCACTCGACTCTTCAATGATTTTCTCTCCGACAGCTCCGTACCCGAGTCCTGGAAAATCACCTCGGTAACGCCTCTCCACAAGGCGCATGGCGCCCCCAAGTCCGACATCTGCCCTTACCGGCCAATCTCTACAACCTTCATCGTATGCCGGACAATGGAAAGAGTACTTAATAGACACCTCCTGACCCACCTAGAGCTCTCGAACCTCCTCAGCCCCCATCAGTACGGTTTTCGCCCAGGCAGGAACTGTGATCGGCCCTCGCGACTGTCACCCATAGATTGAGTGCCAGTCTTGACGGCCGAACCCCATGCGAAATCGTTCAACTTGATTTCAAGAAAGCTTTTGGCAGCATCGACCACGACTTGCTCCTACCCAAGCTACAAAAGATGGGAATCTCCGGACCCCTCTACACCTGGCTAAAAAATCTTTATCACAGGGCGTAGCCAAAGCGTAGCCAATACGTTGTGCACCAAAATGCTCGCTCCTCCACAGATCCCTGTTTGCCGTGGAGTTCCCCAAGGCAGTTTACCCGGACCAACCTTATTCAATATCTTCATCAACGATGTCACCTCATCCCTTCTTTCTACCCCTCTTCTGCACGCCGACGATCTGACCCTCATTAACCCAGCCGCATCTCCTTCAGACTAGTTCACGCCTCCAAGCCGACTTAGACAGCATTCATCTCTGGTCCCTAACCAACAAACTCCCACTGAATCTATCCAAGTGCGTTGCAATGCACATTACCAGTTCGCGCCAGTCCCCAAGCCAGACAGCCTTGTTCCTGAATGGCGCCGAAATCCCGAGAGCGACGCATATCTGCCTCTTAGGCGTCACAATCGACCACCGTCTTGATTTTCGTCACCACATCCAGGACGTCGTCTCCAAGGCAAGGCGACTTCTTGCCTTCGTCATTCGTTGGTCCAAAGGAGCCTGCCCCAGCGTGCCAAGATCGCTGTTTACAGCACTGGTTCTTCCCGTCTTGGAATACTGCAGCTCAGTCTGGGACCCATCGTCACCGCAACTCATTGCCTCACTTGAGTCAGTGCAACGTCGTGCCGCCTACCACATTGTAAGACGCCAGCTCGGGCAATCAACACCGCCCTACCAGGAGCTGCGCACCAGTGCGCTCCTCCGACTGGTCGGCTGGGACCAACTTCAACTGCGATGTCAAGTTGCGACAGCACGCCTCCTGACCACTCTCTGCTTACCGAACTCCACGCTTCCCTTCGCTTCCTCTTTGCGGCGTACTCGTTCCGGCGGTCCACAGCCCCGGTTAACCCGCACCCTCCGTCATTCCCACTCTTTCGGCCCCCGCGCTGTACGACTCTGGAGGTCCCCTCCCACGTCAATCACGAACCCAGCACCAAATGACCAGACCTCCATTCGCACGTTCACCAAAAACGTCGCAAGCTACCTGCGGAACAATTGAGTGCATGACTCATGTAACATTTATGTAGCCGGTGACTTCCCCCCCCCCCTTTTTTTTGTTTTGTATATTTAATTTCCTTCCCCTCTCTGCTCAAGAGGCACTGTAAACCTTTCGGTATGGGCGTAACGCCTGAATCACAGTGACCCAACTCTCCAGAGTTAAATAAAGAAACAAACAAACAAGGGCAGCCGGAGCACTAGCGATCGTAAGTCGTCGCTGTTTCGTGCGCCAAAACAGGAGTCGCGACAGACTCCGAAGGAGGAAAACGTCTCGTTCCTTCCTTCTTCTTGTGTCCACTTCGGGGCGCGTCAGTAGGTATGATTTCTATTCAAACCGCCCGCTTCAAAGGGAACAGCCACAAAATCATCATCATCATTATCATCATCGGAAGACGCGCCGGTGCTACCTTTTTCCTCCATTTTTTCTTAATGTGCAGGGTCAGGGCCCGGCAGTCGAGCGGCCGAGGCAGCCGAGTTACGATATGTGGCCGAAGAGGCCGAGGCCCGAAGCCTGCCGCTATCGCAGCTGATCACAGCCGCCCAGTGTACGTAGCAGTGTCGGCATCGTTTCGAAGCTTAGCGGTTTATGACGGATGTGTTTAAACTTCTTTCTTTATGAATGTCGAAAACGCCGCGGCAAAAGAAACGACTGAAGGACCAACCTCGTCGTCTTGGCCCCTGCGTAAACGGCTTAGATCCTGGGTGCCCAAATCTTGTTTATCAAACAGCGCGCTGATGAAGCTTGTAGCAATGATATTTGTATAGTTTTCCTTGGCGTCGGTGGATAATAAGGACTTTAATTTTCCTTCCATCGGTCTGGGTTTGTTTATGCCTGTTTTGGTAAATAAAAAAATAAAAATACTTAACGAAAAAAAACAAGAAAAAAAAAAAAAAACACCGCTCCTCCAGGGATCGAACCTTCGACCACTTGGTCAGTAGTGCGATGTTCTACCCCTGCGCCAACCGAACAGGGAGGAACTTGTCCTCCTCCTTTCATCCAAACTTCTGTTCCTCCCTTCTCTGGGCAACTTGGCCACAACAAGGAGGAACAGTCGCTGTTGCTACCTTTCTCCTCCTTTTTTTCTTAGAGTGTAGAGGATAGCACACACTCTAGAGGCATTAGTCGAAAGGAAAACCTACAATTTTTCACATAAGCAATTGTTCTGCGTCGCGAAAAGCTCCAGTCGAACCACAGTAGTACACGCCGAGCAGCGCCGACGGCGAGGCTGACGGGGGCACGTTCCTAGGGCTCAGAACACCAGCGCTACGGTGTCGTTTACGCGCAAAATCTTCACGCGGCGGCCGCCAATCTTGCCACTACAACTCTTTAGAACACTGTAACAGAAGGCTGAGTTAGAAGCCTTATATTTCCTATGATAATGCAATTTGGATCTTAAAGCTGATCTAAGCTCGAAAGAATACAAGTGAGGATAACGAGTTGTTTGAGGACGTTTCTTAGGATTCGAAGCGCTCAAGTGCAGATACGATATGTTTAGTAAACGCTGCTACCGCGTGGTTTACATCAGTCATGTTGTATATGGGTGCCCAGTTTACGTTATCTAAATATTGAAATAGACCAAAGTAATCGCCTCTTGAAAAGGAGAACGAGTCAGGATTTGTTGTTTGCTTCACTTTCCCCACGAAAATCTTAAGGGAGACAAGAAATGGGACGTGCCAAACATCGGGTAATACCAATGGGTTAACGACACACACTAGGGTGTCTATGACAAAGTAAGATAGAGCACGATCTGAGACATTTCCTGCATGGTTTTGAAGACAATTCCATTGGTCAAGTCCCTGAAAGTTGCCAAAAGACAAAAAGAATATTTGCCTTTAGTGAGGCATTACGAGTGGGCAGAGCTGAGTGTTCTGGACTCCAATTTATATCAGGAATGTTGAAGTCGCCAAGTAGGAGTATACTGCGTCGGTCTACATCTAACTTATCTGCCACTATGTCTAACTGATGAGAAAGCATAGATGCATTAAAATTAGGAGGAAAATAAGAGAGAGATTTTGGGTGTTTATGGCGCTATAGCTACGAGGCCATCTAGGAGGAAAATAAAACGTGCCGATTAGAAGGCTACTGTCATCACGGAGAGTTATTTCAATTCAAACGGATGCGCAGTCTGACTCAAGATAAAACCTGCGAAACGCATGCAAGTGATTTTTAACTGCAATGAAAACTCCGCCAACGAATTTTATAGCCAGATTTTCATATCTTCTGTCCACTGATTTTCTAACGCCACGTGCCTTGCAAGACACGTGCTGTTTTGTCTGACATTGTTTGCAAGTTGTAAACAATGTGTGTGCAAAGGAACACACACCTCACAATTACAAAATGATTAGAAAATAAATGTGTTGAATCACACAGGCTTCTCTGTTTAATTTTTTAGTCGTGCCATTCAATTTTTTTTTTGGAAATTTTATTCTTTCACTTTTGTGTCGGTACCGTTGTATTTGCGGCCGGTTGCAAATTCAGACACGGGAAGTGTGACGCTGGCACGTGGCCAACTTAGCTACGGTAACTTGATGTATGCTAACACGCGTAGTATTAGTGAAAAGTAAATGATAGCTGAACAGGGAGTCGGTGGCGATAAACTCCAATAATTGCGAGCAGCCTAAACGCAGTCACAATAGTGTCTATTCCGAAACGTTTACTGTAATATAACGTTAAACTAATGCGATGATAAAAAAAAAAAAAAAAAAACTTAAAAGTTATCGCGCAAAAAATAAATGTGAACTCGAAAACAAATAAAATGGGACAAAACGTTGACTTACAACCCACTTTATATTCGAGAGAAAACTTTTGAATGAAGAACAAGCAACTATCCAAATTTCACAGAGCAACAAGCTGTTTGCCTATGCAAACAGCTTGTTGCATAGGCATATATATGCTCATATATATTTGAATAATATCTCGGAGACACGTGGGAGTATATTGTGCCCACATCTCATAAGACTCATTATTTAAATATCTTTCTTTTTGGGTGTAATGACTTCACAAAGGAAAAATTGAAAAAAAAAAAAAACACTCACAGTTTTATAAAAGAAAAGAGAAGAAACGCCTGGGCGAACAACAAGATAGAAGCAGACATGTTTCAAAAAGACGTAAAAAATACTGTACAGCGCAAGAACCTTTTTACATTAATGCGATTGCTTTTATTTCTTGCTCTGCAGCTCGGAGCACGTGGAGCGAAAGTTCGTGCTGTATAACCCAGGGATTCTGGGCTCAATCCCTACCCCTGCCCGTCATAATCTGTAGGAGCATTGTACCGGCATGCGGTCGTGTTTCACTACTGCGTGGTGCCCGTAAAAAAGGCCACGCTATCAGTGGTAGTGCACGGGCTAAATTTCTCATCTACAGCGGAGACAGCAGATGCCCACTGGGCATGGCTAACTTCCCACTGTGTAAACATACACACAACACAATATTAGATCACTGGCAACAATGCTTTTAAGCCTAAATATGTTGGAAGTGTCGCTACACTGAAGCCTAGTTTTGTCAGTGGCTCTAGAATCAACTAGATCGAAAAAGGGCAGAGACAAGCGGGCAGGGTCGACTTACTTCTTCGAGAGCGTTCTGCGACAAGTCCAGGGACTCAAGCTTCTCTTCGACACCCCGGAAAGCATCCAAGTGGATCTCGGACACGTTGCTGTGATGCACCAACAGATGGAGGATTTCCAGACGGTCCAGCAGCCGGGGGGGAAAGCGGTCCAGTCTGCACAAGTCCCAATACTGCAGTGAGTGACAACTTTTAGAACACAGTAGAAGGTCCGCTTACAGCACGCGCTCGTTGCCTTTCCACCATGCTTTGCCTGCGCGTGCGACGAAGTGTTATCGGAGTCGGAAAGCTCGCGCTGGAGCGGAGCATCTACTAAATTCTTAACCTGTCACCCATCATAGGCTGAGCGGCCACCAAAACTACACGATCTTTTGTTATTGTCTTATTCTGAGACAACAACTGAAAGCTCGGTGAGCAGGCGTGGTAATTTGTTACACGTGTAGAGTGAGCGAGACAAAAGTTGGCGAAAGTTCTATGTTTAGAAGTCCCATTCAAATTCCAAACCAACTAAAAGATAGCGGATTGAAAGGTCCCGATTTCGTAAGAGAGCCTTACAAATCCGTATCTGGCTAGTACTATTATTTTGGGATCTGCCTATTTATGTCATCTTTAGCCTCGCGTGGAAAAATCTTCCTTACCTCAACTTATTACCTTTCTCATGACAATTAACATTTGTAGAACGAAAAAAATACTCGAGAAAAAAAAAAGTACTTCGAAGTGATGCTTATGATTTCGTTGTTCTAGCAGCCACAAACACCGATTTTTGTCCTTCGAAAAAACTAAACGAAAAAGCAGCCCTGGCAACACAAACAATATATTAGTAACTAATTTTAAGAACCACCGTTTTTGTACTCATCAGGCGTACAAAAGGTCGGTAAGAAGATCTGTGACCTGTATTTTCTGCTTGTCTTTTCAGTGAGGCCCAAAAAAAACTCTCATCTCTGGGCCCATTATACTGTAGTGACGGACATTCAAAAACCGCCGAAAGCGAACCATTTCTTTGTTGTCGTGTGCCGCGCACATTTTTAAGGAACTTCCTAAGGCGACAAACCTTTCCTTCTTATCTGTACTTAGCTCGTACGTGCTCAGTTGTACATCTTCGGCAGTATAAACGCGGTAATAGGGAACACAGATTGCTGCGGCGGACCTGCTACTTTATTCGAAGCCAGTGTTGTAGGCGTTACCGAAAAAAAGTAACGAAATACGTTACTCGTTACTTGCAGGTAAAAGTAACGCGTTACCGTCCTACGTAACCTCAAAATACAAGGAAGGCGTTACCGTTACCGTTACCGATAAGCACGTTACTTTTGCGTTACTTTTTTAATAATAAATTAACACGTTTTACTGTTTTGATGTTACAGGTAGGCATACGCGCCATATTCTAGGTTTCGCTTTCTTATCGGAGCGCATCTTTGCGCCCGCGGTCCTGCCCCCCGGTGGTCGCGGCGCAAAGCCACCCCCTCGCCTCCCTCGTAGCATGGAGGGAAGTAGGGCGCAGGTATGTTGCCCGTCTTAGCCACTGGGGAGCAGGACCGCGGGCGCAGAGATGCGCTCCGATAAGAAATCGAAACCTAAAAAACCCGTTCAAATTGAGCGTTTTTACGGAACGCCGTAATATACTGCCCCTGCGTTATATACTTCTAAAAAGAGTTGATTTAGTGGTTTTTGATGACGCTGAGCAAGTTTCTGATTGGAACAATATGTCTATTTTCATTACTTAAAAAGTTAAATAACGAATTTGATTTAATTAGCCTACTGATCGTTACGACTAGCCCCCTACACTATGTCCCCTGGCCGGATAGCTCACCTGCACGAACCGCATTAGTGTAACTTTCACGGCTTTTTTTAAACAAATCTGTTAAGTTAATAAAAAAAAAAAGAAACACACTGTATATATTCTTGGGGGTATGCGAGAGAGGACGATAGGATACATTTGGGGGCCCCATAATGCAACGCGCGCCGTGTTGCATATGGGACGTCACAGACCTACGCACCAATTCAGTTTCTCCGCTAAATTTAGCGGGGAAGTTGAATTGGTGTATGCGTTTGTGAAGTCCCATAATGCAAGGAGCGCAGTGTTGCATTATGGAACTCTTAGGCGCCCGTTCCCGCATATAGTGGTGACGCCGATGGTGACGCGGATGCCGCTATATGCGGGAACGGGAGCCGAAGAGCTGCGCTCTAAAAAAGCGTTTATTTTAATTGCATTCGTGCGTATAAAAACGTATGATGCCAATATGTTTGTTGTGCTGATAGGTGTTACCGTATTGTCTTTACTCGTTTGCCTTTGTAGATTGCTGCTTACAACAGTCCCACTACGAATATGTTCAGGTGTCAGCGTGTCTCCGTACTGCGCCCTTTACGCCGCACTGTAAACTCCCGCAAATAGGTTGTCTGTCAACGACAAATGTCTTTTATTGAGGTTTCTCGGCATCGGCTGTTTATTTTTATCGCTGTATAAGGACTAGCCAATTTCGATATTTACAAGCTTCGGTTAATGTTCGCTGCAGCGAACCAGTCATTCCATGAAAGTATTCAGCTCTCGTTTCTGTCATGCTTCGCTGTGAAAGCGTATGTAGGCCCATTTTATTTACCTACATAATATCCAGCATTTTTTTCACAAAGCGAGCAGCGGTGTACAAGTAAGCCAAATCTTTTGTGAATAAATATGTCCCAGCTTAAGCGACATCGCGAGGATCGCGATGTCGCAATTCTCGCGATGAGCGTTAGCGAATGTGACGACACGGATCTTAAATGTACGAGTTAATCTTATTAAGTAACACCCGAGTCATCGATGAAGAAAAATAACATAGTTTAAGGTCAAACAAAAACATAGTTTCTTACTTTTCCTCACGCAGTGTCGGATGCTACAAAATGTAATTAACTATTGCCCGCTCACCAGCACACTCACTGTCTTTTCGTTAATGTATAAGTTGTTCTTTCCTGACATGAGTTATGGCTTCTTCCATATGGGATCTGCGTTTCAAAGTTTGAGGATAGCTTAACATAATCAACGAAATTATTTTTGCTATGCAATTCTACACCAGCGCACTGCGATTCAGGCAAACTGAGCAGTACCTCCTTCCAACGGTTGCACACATAAGACCCCCCGGCTTAAAGGGGCGGTGCAACGATATTCAGTTGGAATGTTTTTCAATCGCTGCAATGACGACAACAGCCGAACCATAACAATGTCTGGAGCTCAGCGCGTGTCCTGTGCCTTGCCAACCCCAGCGCGTGTACATGATCAACATTGGCGGAATATCATCGGCTCCAGATCACGTGGCCGCTTGTTCTGGCTGCGAGTTGAGGGGGTGAAGGGTGCTCGTTTTTCTTTATTTTTTTTCTGCGACTTCGATCGCGTGTGGTGAAAAACGAACGGGTATTTCACAGGTCATTAACGTCAGGTATCCGTTCTAAGCGGTATTTGCGCAAAATACAAAAATCATTGCATCGCCCCTTTAAGCTGGATTTTTTCACACCAGGGAAACAAACAGAAAAAAGCAAACACTTCTAGCAGACATATTGGATTTCTTAGCCAACTTTCTCACAAATGAACGTCACTAACTGGCAAAAAAAAAAGAAGCTTTTTGTAACAAAGCGGTTGCAAAGAAGGTCATTTGAGTCCCTACAAGGCCGCTCTTGTATAGTCGCTCGCCAAACGTCGGTTCTGTACTGCTGCAATGAAATCATAGGTACGCGTGGCATGCAAATAGGGCAGCAGAGGCCGGCCGGTCACCTGTCGTGCCTGAGCCTGAGGTAGAGCACGGTTTGCTGGGCGTCCGCGAGACCCGACAGGGCGGTGCGCACGCGATCCGTCTTGTCCACTCTTTCGCAAGTCACGTCAAGCCCCTTGGACCTCTCCAGGCAGAGGCACGGGGACACATGGGCCCGAGGCGGGCAGGTGAAGGCCCGAGGCATCCACTGGCCGGCACCGAAGCCCGGCAGAAGCACCAGCAGGGCCAGGAACAGGACCGGGAGGGCCGGAGGCGCCGGTTTGGCTGCTGGTACTGGCCCGCCCCGGCCCTGGATCCAGCAGCAGCAGTGCCGGCGCACCGACCACCCCGGGTGCATCGGGGCGCCCGGATTCCCTCGGGAGTCCCTGGGCAAGGGAGAGTGGACCCGGCGTTCAATCCAACGTTTGTTCAACCCAATGTTTGGTTCGCCAAGCAAACGTTCAACCCAACGTTTGGTCAAACACTGGAAGCAAACGTTTGGTCAAACACTGAATTATAGTACGGTGCCAGGAAAGTGTCTCCGGCTGGTCTGTTCTCCTCGTCCGAAAAAGGGGCCCTCGATTTCCACCTGACGACGTCACACGAGTGTCACGCTGTCGCCGGCCGCGATCCTAGCGGCGATCACAGAAGCGGTGGTTGATGTGGCAAAAGCCTGTTCTGCTGTGGGAATCGGTGGCCGAGTGGGCTAAAGCGCACACCCAGCTCGACGCGCGTGGAGCGAAAGCTCGCGCTGCAGAACCCAGGGATCCTGGGTTCGCGCCCCACCCCTGCCCGTTTCGATCTGGATGAGCATCGTACCGGCGTGCGTCGTGTATCACTACTGCGTGAGCATGTTAAAGACCCCAGGCTAGCAGTCGTACTGCACTGGCTAAATTACTCATCTACAGCTGAGACACCAGACGCCCACTGAGGCAGACTAACTTCCGACTGTATAAACATACACACAACAATTTGCTTTGCTGTTCTGCTGCAGGTCGCTCTCCAGTTTGACAGTCCACGGAAGCTTCGGCAGCCGGGAGTTGGGACACTGCGACGACAGCGACACTCGCCTTTGCTCGTGCTTTTTGCCGAAGCTTCGGCCAACCACTAGGATCGCAATATCCGTCAGCATGACTCCGAGTTTCGTGACGTCAGTTTTCGCCACTTCGGGACCAATTTTGATGTATGGACGGGATAGGGCGATGAACACACCAGTCGGTAAGAAACGCAGGGCGAAGCGAATCCCGAGAACCTTGTTTTCATCACTCCGCCGCCAAAGTTATTGAGCAGTGATGCCAAACTATCGAAAAATTGACTACCGATACTATCGATAGGTTTTTCCAAAACTATCAATAGTGGACGTGGACTATTGATACTACTATCGATAGTACTATTGATAGTACTATCGATATTTGATTATTGATAGTCGGTTATCGAGAGTACTATCGAGAGTTGACTATCGATAGTACCATCGATAGTATTATGATTAGTTGACTATCGATATTTGACCTTTGGTCGGCTTTCGATACTATCCAATGTCAGCTTTCAAAAAACTATCGAGTGTTACGAAAATGAAAGCACTACCCGACAGGGGAATGACCACGGATATGCGCGGGCTGACAACGCAAGGTTCTGGGAAAAACATGAAATTGAAGGGAAACAAAAGATAAAGCTGCATTCTCATAAAATAAATTTAGAAATAAAACAAAAATGGCGTTTTGGTAGTTTTCCTGCGGATATATCTAGTTTATTCATGGGGTTTAGATATCAGGCTTCACAATATAATATGTCGCATGTGTAAAACTACAAAGTATATTCAGTACCTTTTCTTTTTTGCTTTTGAACTAGAGGAAAAAAACATCGCTGAAGTCATTTAGCATCAGGGTTTTCACAAGTTTGCTTGACGCTTGTCTCCTTTATTATTCAATTGTCACAGATTATTTTTCACAGCCTTTACCACTGACAGCTGAAAAGAAGCACGCTGCTGGGATGATACATATTTGTTTTTAGGTGAAACGTAAACAGGTTAGGTTTTCAGGTTAAGTGACGCCTTAAAAAACGTAACCGCGAATTTCCCTTCTAAAGTTAGCGGGGATACTGACGTCACATGGCTTCATATTAAGGGACTTGTACACAAAATCAGTTTCCCCGCTAAATTTAGCGGTTACATTCGCGGTTATGCGGTTACGGTCACATGCGGTTACGGTCACGTGACAGAGTCACGTTACCTATACGCAAATTCAGTTTCGCCGCTAGATTCAGCGGGAAACTGACGTCACATGACTTTGTGTCAGGCGACCTAGACACAAATTTTGTTTCCTAGCTAGCTTTAGCGGAAAAAGATTGACGTCACGTGACCTGCACATAAATTTAGTGTACCCGCTACTCGTCATTCCCCATACCGTCTGGACAAAGGCCGACTCGACGGGGAAAGTCAATGGGTCAATAGGGAGTTTTAGGGAACCGTTCTTGCACGTACGATACGGTACGATGGGCCGTCCGGTACGAACTGCGCATGTGAGAGTCTTATGGGGTAGCGCATGCGCAGTTCGGACCGTATCGCATCTGTGCAGAAAACGGTTCCCTAAAACTCCCTAATGAGTTAATGAGGTGGAGAGGAGTGGAGAGACCTGGAGGCACAGCTCGAGAAGAAATGCCTGGAGGTCGCTAAACCTGGAACGTTTCACGTAGTAACACAATTGCAGGGCAATTGGCTCTGCAATTCGCTTTCTTTGCCCTTTTTGCTGATGACCATTCATAGCGAATTCCCGAAAATCGGGAGTTATCTATTGTCAAAAGCAGTTAAGCTTGTATAACGTGATACGTTGCCACTTTTTGTTCGGTTGTATTTTGGCAGATTAAAGTAACGGTGACTGAGAAGAGATTTTCCAGTTGCTATAAAATACAACTTAAAAAGAAAACAGAATCCGTCAAATGATCTATAAATAAAATAGTGTTGAATGAACAAATCTAAGATATTTCGTTGTGGAGAATTCAAATTGACATCACAAGATAAAAAAGCTCATACCGAGTCAACATGGTTAGTTACTGTATGCTTGTAGTTTTTTAATTGTTCAAATACAACGTGTTTGGGAACAAAACGTTAACTAAGTAAGAAAAAAAGAAAGACGAAAATGTTTTGTGATTTATGTAAGGGTATTGTTGGCAATGAGGCATTAATTCAATGAAAAAAAGCTTGTGAATTCCAAAGGCAATATTGTTTCCTTTCTTTCTCGCAAACTCTTTGGTTCAAAAAAAAAAAAAGAACAACAATAACGCCAAACTTATCTTTTTATTCGAGTGAAGTCATGTCTCCATACTTAATTGAGCATTCGATCACCATCGCTATCATCATATTTAAGCAGGGTTCCCGATTTATGCAACACGTAGTTTACCTATCCGGGCCGACAGGAATTGGTATTTTTCTGACTGAGTTCTTTCTATTAAAAGCAAAGGGTACACCCCGGAAAGCAGTCTAAAACAGCAGAGAAACTTCGACAACCAATCAGGTTGATATCATTTCTTCATAGTTTTTTGAATAGTTTACAATCGATATATTTTTTAATAGTGTAGTGTCAATAGTTTCTAAGGATTTCTACCGTTTTCCGATTGTTTTCGAATACATTTTAGATTGCTCCTCGATAATTATGCTAAATTCAAGTCTTTCCTCGTCACTTTCTCACTTTTTCTCCACAAGGTGCTCTCTTTTGACTGGACGACAATGGACTGCACACACAGCCGCCGACATAAAGCGATACAGTGTGGAAAGAAAGTCTTTAATGCTGGCTTTTGTATGCAGCCTGCAGGAGGCAAGCGCGGGGCCGTGATTGGATCCGAGCGCAGCGTCAGCTTTCGGCTGGCATTCGGCTTCTCGCTGATTGGACACGAGTCCCAACCGAGCGCTGACGTAGCACTCGTGTTCAATATCTGTTCTACGCACGCCTCCGATAGATGAGGCAGAAAAGCCTGCACTACGGCTGCTACGGCCTTCTTGCGTAAACCCCGCTTTCCGGTTTCTTTTAACACATCCCCCCACCCTTCTTCCTTTTCATCAACTATGTGTTCGGTAGTGCAACAGCGATACACCCGTAGTTTGGCAACCGGCATCCGATAAATAAGTTAACACATATATATATATATATATATATATATATATATATATATATATATATATATATATATATATATATATATATATATATATATATATATATATATATATATATATATATATATATATATAATAAGTCAGAGATCCGTACTTGCGGAGTTGCTATGCTAGGAGTTTATATGTATTATGATTTTTCGCCGAGAGGCTCGGCTTCGTCAGGATATATATATATATATATTAGAAGTGCGACTCGGCAGCGGCACGGAAAAAAACGAATCTTGGATGGGATGACTGAGGGCCGCTTCGCGCTCACGACTGCGCGCTCAAAACTTAACATTTTGAAACAATATTAACCCAGTAAAAGGAAATTTCCGTATCCACACCGGCGCGGTGGGTCGCTCCGCATAAGAATGCAGAAAGGGCCTAGAAGAAAATGAATTTGATTCAATATATATATATATATATATATATATATATATTCTACAGAGCGATTCTGGGAATTGAGGCGGATGCAATATTATTACAAGATACGCTCCAACAAAGCCCTGCATAAACAAAGTAGATATGCGGGATCGTTGTATTGGAAGCTAGCAATGTTCTCTAAAACTTCTTAAAAAAAAAGAAAAGCAGCAGCGAGCACAAAAGCAACACTATAAGCAGACAGCCACCCACATAAAGCGCCATTCGCCACCACCCGAATATCCGATATTATAATCCGAAAAATACCTTCGAGAATAGTTTCCTCCGGCGAAATAATAATAATACAAAAATCAATAAAATATATGGAGATCAAAAGCTTGCGGGGCATAAACACGGACTGAATATGGCCCGTAAACATTTTCAGGTCGTAAAAAAAAAAAGAAGAGAGATCATCTTTAACGCATGTGGAACTTTACATACAGAACACGTAGGCGCACAACATGGGTATACGCTTTCATAAGGAGGAACGCAGCATCGGAAAAACAGAGAAAGTTCTCGGCTTTTTACGCTTCATATTCCTTTCAAGTCGACGAAAGAGTCAAAGAAAACATTCTTAAAAGGTGGAAAGGAATAAATAATATTCCCGAACAGAAATACGCATAAAAAAGTAAAAAAGGCGTAGAAAAACAACAACAAGAAGCACATGCTGAGCTGCGATTTTTGGCCACGAAAGACTACCAAATGCACTTTCGGTATTTAGGGATTAAGCGAGCAGAAAAGAAGAGGTATCATATTCTGTCTCTCTTTCACAGAGACTGGGGCGAACGCCGCACGTAGACCTTTTTTCGTATACCCTCGTCCCCAGCGACCTGGTAGGGATATCCGGTATGGGCGAGAAAATAAATAAATAAAAATTTCATCTTGCAAATAGTAAGAAATAGATGGAAGGCAAAGCGATAATAGGTGACGCTTACGCTTACATCCTAAATGCATCCTATTGGCGTGGCGATGGCAAAACTGTTTTCGCCCATACAAGAAGTGAAGATATTTAAGATGGCGACGTCCTTATGGAAAACATCTATAAGCGCGAGTTCCTTGCACACCGCGGCCACGCGAACGCTCGTGCAGCTGGAGTGTTTGCCAAGTTACCCGCTGGCGCTTATACGTGTATATATATATATATATATATGGACACCCAGCGCGGCGAACGCTGCGACGCGATTGACCAGATGCAGTCCTATTTGTGCTCGTCCTAGTAGCCTTAGCCGACGGCGTCTCCGCCGCCCAGTCGGCGCAATTGATGAAAAAAGAAACAAAACAATATAAAGTGTCTCGTTCCCGTGGCACGGGGGCGCATGCTCTTTCTTTCCGCTCGAACATAGCCTCCTCTATACTCACAAAGCCTGGCAGTTTGACGACAGAGCCATGGAGTGCCCGGTCGCAGATTTCGAGCGCGAGGATCTGGTAGCACAGAGCATCAAAGAGCCATTTCTCGGGGAACCGGGACGTCAGCGCACTGCTTTTGCAGCGGCGAGGACCCGAAACACACTTGTTCGCTCGGGAGAAGTGTGTTTTGGCGTCTCGCCACAGGTGGGCGCCAGTCACGTGGCTCTCCTCTCATCCGCCGTCTGCCGCTCCGGCCACTCCACCTTTTCCATTTCGGCGGCCGCTTCGCGTGGCGATCTGCCAGGGTTTGTCAGTGTATTGGAGGCTATGGCGATCGGAACGCCTGCTCTGACCTTGACGAACTCTGGCTTGAACAGCGGGCCAGAGATCTCTTTGGTTTCAAGGCGTTCGTAAAAAGTGTTATTGCCGTCGCTGAGAAAGAAACAGGGTCAATGAGAGCTAAACGCCGGACGCCGGAGTTCCGCGTTCTAACGCATTCGACGAGTGCAGTGGAGACAAAGGCAGCTGGCTCTAGGTCTACCCCCTAATCCTTCCAACCAGAGCTCGGCGTTCTGATGTCCCCTCTTGTCTCCTCCTCTCCCTCAGTTTCCCGCCGCATATATATTTTACGCCGTGGTCTCTACTCACCCTTCGAACGCGTTCAATTGCCAAACTCCGGTGTCTGGAGTTTGGCAACTGAACACACAGACGTTTAGAAAGATGGGAAGAGTTAGGAATGTCGGATGTGCAAAGTCGAGCATGATAGTTCTGTGTTTAGTGTTATGCAGATACATGAAAACCGCGAAATAACGGTAATTAAAAACGAATATTATTTTGTTTTGGCACGGACTTGTTGCGAGCCGAAAACAGGAACTACCTCCTTGCATCACTGGAAAGGTCAAACTAATATCACGTTATCCACAATGTACCGCATCATTTGTCACTGGCGCAGTGGGCTGCGTCAATTACTGGTCGATCTTCTGTCCTTGAGGCGGAACATATTGAAGAGAACCACACTTGCAAAGGCTCACAAATGCATAGTTATTGTGTTGCCTACTTCACACCTCGCCGTAACCGCTGTTTGTACTGTACTCTACGATGGTAACCGCACGACCGCAGGGCGTCCATTTGCAACCCATGGCCCCGTGACCCCGTCACGTTCTCGCGCGTGCGCAGACACTTGCCGAATTTTTACCGATTCTTTGCCGAACTTTCCTTCAAAAGTACGGCATTTGCCGAACTTTGCCGAATCTGAAGTTCGGCAGATTCGGCCCATCACTAGTTTTTACCCCGTTTTGTTGGTGCCGACGCAGCTGTAGTCATAGCAACCTCCGCACTGGGTCGGACTCAACGCAAGTGTGCAAATCGCCCTCAAAAGTGCAAAACGCCGTCGAAGATGTTGGCGAGAGTATGTGCTTTGTTTAGTGTTTTATTTGCATGCATGTTTTTAAGATTAGGACCCGTTATTCATCTCGCATTAACATGGACTAACCGCCGAAGCTACAAACGTGCTAAGCACATGTTCACATCCTGGCCTGAGTCATAAAAATGCAATCATTTTGAAAAAAAAAAAAAAAAAACCCAAGCTCGCACATGCTTTTATTATGAGCACACGTATGACACTGGTCAAAGCGGGATAAATTAATTGCGAGCTCGTGTATTGCAGTTTTAATAACAGGCGTATAAATGCATAAATAAATGGCTGACTTCAATGTCATCATTACTTTTGTTTTATACTTTGTTTAGTCGCCAAAATAAAAGGTCGCTGTAAAGTACTGATCAAACCGTTTGCAAAGACTGCCGAAAAAAAAAGTTTCGTGGGCTTTAATTTTTTAGAAGACACACAGGACAACTTAAAAAGGTGATATCGCATCTAGAAACTAGCGAAAATTTTAGAACAAGTGCCACCTGAGCATGGGAAGAAAATCAGTTTACGAGAATTATTGCTGACGGACAGAGTGGTACCCTTCATAAGCCGATGTCGAAACTCATTAATTGTCTATTAAATCCGAAAATACGGGCGTATTTTTTTGCGTAATAAACAAATGAAATTGCATCCGGAGCGACCGCAACAACTGTGATCGCTTGGGACGACGCTGCAACCGGTTGTATTCCACGAAGTTGCCACATCCGCTCAACCATTCAGTTGATATGTTAGATTACAGACATTGTAAACCTTTGTGGTGCGTATGTGCTTGTAAATATTACTCTTTATTTTATTTTTTTTCTACGAGAGAGGCCAGGGAGGGAAGATGGAACGCCGGTAACTGCAGACGTCTGTCGCGATAGACTCGTAGATAGCGAGGATTTTGCTAGACATTGTATAAACCACCAGTTTCCTATTTTTCCATTCGTAATCATAATTACCTGACTTTCGAAATATATGAAAGCAAGCGGTGAATAATAAGAAATAACAAAGTAGAACGCATAACAAAATGACTCACATCACGTTGCAGAATATACTTAAAAAAACGCTGTATCGCGATTCACATGTTGCAAGAAAATATCCGGTGACTCAGCGACTGCGGCTGAAACGCACAAAAAGATGACCGCATCTCCACGTGGTGAATGATGTTGATTGGAGCGAGGCTCTGGTGGTGCTGATGATACTGATTTTATTGTTCATAGGTAGTGCTGATGGTGCTGATTTTTTTTATTGCTCATAGGTAGTGCTGAGTTCCGGGTGCGTTTCGACTTCATTATTACTGATTTATGGTCGGTGAAATGCAGAGCCATGCATGCAAAGTTCAACGCGAATATATACGCATTTGACCGCAGCGCCCTCTCCTGTATAGACGTTGAGCGGCTACATGCAACGTTTCATCCATGACATCCCCAGCTCTTGAGTTACTACCACATCTCAGAGCCCCTTACTCGTCCCACAGTCGTGGCCGACTGGGTAAAGGTGCACTCAAGCGGTTTTTGGGGAAGCTACGTTTTGGTGCGATGGCGTTAAGGAAGTTTCAGTGAATGAGTGTCTTCAGTTTTAGAAGGCAGAACCGCCTATTAATCACGCAGAAATAAAATCCGTGTGGACTCTTTTCTGTTCCTGCGCCGACCAATGAAATTATCGTATGTTTGAAAATTTTGGCGGCCTTTCTTACCCTGCTGTGTTGGAAACAACCGCAGCGACAGACCAATCACAGGTCGAGGAGAACTGGTTGCGCGCCTTGCATGCCGGTCGTGGGCCGGCTCCTTCTATATGCGAACATGGCGTCGGTGGTGATCGTTGGCGTGGTCGGCGTGGTGGAAGCTCATTGTTCCGCGTAAAAGCGCTATCCTTGACTGTGAATTTTCGTCGTGTGTCGCTATGATAACCCAGCACGTACTAGAAGGGAAGATCCACCTACTCGTGCG
The DNA here is from genome assembly GCA_013358835.2 of Ixodes persulcatus. Taxonomy (NCBI): domain Eukaryota; kingdom Metazoa; phylum Arthropoda; class Arachnida; order Ixodida; family Ixodidae; genus Ixodes; species Ixodes persulcatus. The sequence goes on from JABSTQ010010156.1 coordinate 566,949, forward strand.
GCGATGTCGTGGCGGCACTCTCAAGACAGCAGAAACGCCCGTGCCGTCGTGTTTGTTTACTTCGACTACAGTGGTGCTTTCTAAGTATTTGTGTCCTCGAACATCGCCCGGCTTTTTTATTTGGCGCATTTCATGCGTGTGCTCAAGTTCAAGGTATTACTGGCGCGTACCGTATAAAGGATGCGAATTTTCACGCGTTTTCATCACCGGAGAGAAGTGATTAGTGTTAGCAATCCTGAACGCTCGCAACGTCTGTCTGATCACGAAATCGCGTTTCTACGTTGCTATATCGCTGCTAAGATTACATCGTCTTTTATAATCGTAGAAAAGGCGTGTGGCGATATTTGTACTATTGGAAAAGTCGTGTATTAGAGTCGTGATCGTCCAAGACGGCTTACTGAATCTTTTTCTTTGATCCACTATACCCTGCAAGCCTATCATGAAAAAAAGAAATAAAGCTTTAGGCTATAGAAAACTGTATGTCTATACTCTGTTACGGCATTGAGTGGCAGTGCGTCCCCTTTTTAGAGGCGCCGCTGAAACAGCTGACGGCGGCGTAGAAGCGGTCGCCGTGCTGACGACCCACTGCGCTTGTTGCAGTGGTTGCAGGTGTGTGTACGCGCGGCGCAGAGCGGCCGTTCCGGTTGCAACGGACGCAGTCGTAGGTAACGCGCTCGTTGCACATGTCTGAACCAGCCTCCTCCCGAGGCGAAAGTCAACGTGGCGACATCGTTTGACATCACGTACCAGAGGTTACGCTGCGATGCCAAACGTTGGTTTGATTACGACTTGCCCCAACCGCAAAGCAAAGAACGCCCGAAAAGCCTGCGTTTCGTCGTCCTCGGAACCCGACCACGACTCCGAAGCGCTGCTATCGTCCACATTGCACGTCGGAGTGGCGTCATAGGAAATCATCCCCAGGTAGGCTGTCCGCCGAAGAATTTCAACCTCTAACGGCGTCAGGTCCTCGAGCGTAGAGAACTCCGCCATGAACGAAGCTCGAATGACAAAGAAGTTCGGCCGGTGCGGCTCCCTCGGGATCACTGCGCGACGGAACGTCGTCCAACGCCATTGGCCCGAGATCCTTTTGATAAGCGTGCGATGATCAATGAGAGTGGTTTCGTTTTCCGATGGATCCGAGGCTTGGCGGCCTTCAATTACATTTTTATGAAAGAAATAATCACCGTATGAATATATTTTTTTGGTTTTTAGGGATACTTAGGGCGTCTATATTCAGTTGTCATCATCAAAACACGAATTGAAAAACCACTTGAGTGCCCCTTTAAGGCGATGGACTAGAAATCCAATGGGGTCTCCCCGCACAGGTTCGAATCCTGTCGACGGCGCAAACATTTTTTTCTTTTTTTCTGAGCACGGACGCCGTACGAATGGACGGACGGACAAGGCTAGACCGTAGGAGCTTCGCCCCCCCCCCCCCAAAAAAAAAAAAAAAAAAAAAAAAACTGCCATAGTCACAAAAAAAACACACACAAAAAAACAGGAAAAACAGGAGTAGGTTTTGTGCCCTTTTCCACACTCAGTAAATACTTCTTTCTTATCTACATTTGTGGTAGTTCATTTGACTTATTTCTATGTTCGCGTAAATCTGACTCGGCACATCCACTTGAAATAACGTGTTTTTTTTTGTTTTTTTTCTTAGGACAATGTTCACTCACGATAAGATACTCAATGAGGCGTGCACAATGAGCTGTTGAACGCCACGCAAGAGAAAGAAACATAGTATGAAAGCAGGACAAACGTAAAGAGGGTGCAACGCGACAAAAAACGGAGAATAGAGGCTCGGATCACGGTCATGCGAGCGTATCTAGACATCAATGCGACGGTAGCCATGCTGCGGAACAATCACGAAAACAAGGGGAGAAAAGAAAAAGTCTCCAAATGTGAGCGGAACCAGAATATGTACTGTCACACGATGACTCCTATAGAGCACACACTCTACATGATCACACCTCGGGGGCATCCAACGCATTCGCGATATGTGTTCACACACAAGAGGCAGGTTCTCAAGTCGAGCTCTATAGCTCCATTCCGGATTTCTTCTTAACGCACTCCGGGTATTTCGTTTCTTTTTTTTTTTTCTTTATCCGCCTTTTGACATCGTGCGCCTGAGTAACAATCGAGTCTATTCCGATGGCGTCCTCCACGTCGCCTCCTATCGCGCATCCATTTATTCGGAGTGCCGTACAGCATACACGAACACTCTATATACGCTCGAGTATTCCGTGTCTTTTTACGGCGAACTGCAGCGAATCCTACGGGCCATCGCAGCCAATCGAGCACCATGTACGTATCACGTGACGTTGCGCCCAGTGTTCGCGTGCGTCTCCCAGTGTTGCTGACAACGACTTACCTGTGCGTAGTAACGTACACCCGTTACGTTTTTTAAGAGCACTAAGCGATAACCTACATCCGTTACTTATTTCCAGTAACGGGTAACATAGTTACGTTACTCCTTACATCTTCTTTCCAAGATTAAAAAAATACACTTCCATTTTTTTGTATTTTTAGGCGACAAGTCACGAATTCTTACGTCTTTCACGTTTTTCTTGGACATAACGTCTCTTCAGACACGGCGCTTACGCATATCTGAAGCGCCAAAAAAGTAAAACGTTTTAATTCGTGAATTTAAATGTAATACGAAAGTTACGTGCTTTACGGTTTTTTTTTTTATCGGTAAGAAGTTTTTTTTTTTTTTTTAAGTAGCGTAGGTCGGTAACGAGTTCCTCTTCCGAAAAACGTTACTTTCTATCTTTCGGTAACGCGTACGACACTGACCGCTCTCAAAGGTCACGTGACATTCCCGCAGCATGGGATTGGCCCCGATGGCCGTTAGCGTCGGTTTCGGTCCATCTCAAGGCGAAACGGAGTGCAGATATGTGCACTCGCAGCATAGCGGTGGCGACACCGCCCCCCGAGAAAAAATGCTAGCGAGGCGAGAGCGCCTCGAGGCGGCCGACACCGGAAGTCTTCGCTCGCTCCCCCGAACATCAAAGGCCGAATCCCTTCTTGGAGATCGCGCGGACAATGCAACACCCAGAGACAAGCCGGGGCTAGCATTTCTTCTGTCGAAAAGAGTCCCTTCTCGGAACTATATACGCGGCTCGTGAGAGAACTATATTCCGTTTCACCTTATACGCTGGACTGCAGCGGACGCTATAGGACTCATCGCGACCGTTTGGTAAGACGCAGAGACGCGCGGGGTGTTCAGTCACGTGACACGCTCAGAGTGTCCGATCGGCTGGCAGGGCTCGTGGCGTAGTCCGCTGCAGTTCATCGTAAGGTGAAACCAAGTATATGCGTGATGGCGTGTGTGCGTTCCAGAGTGCTTCTTCGTTCCTGCGGCACTCTATCGTAGCGTTTTTTGGGGCCTAGCTGGCTGGCAATCGTTCGCGTAACTTTTATTTTTTTTTTACCATTATTGTTTTTATTAGTAGTAGTACAGCTTCGTTATTCAGAATCACAATAGCGACGTCGCCCCTTGTGTTGCTAGGTCGTGACGTGAGTTTCGATAGCGACACTCGGGGCGAGGCGGGTCACAGAAACGTTCCTTCGAAAAGATGTCGTAGAGGGTCGTCAGAAGCTCTGAAGTGTGTCGTCAAAGAAATTGCAAAAGCCATACAGGCAAGCAGGTTATTTTGTTCTACATTACGTGTGAAATACATTTTATAAAAAGGCAAACCGTACATTGCCGCGTGCGTGGCGGAGCTATCAACGCAGTTGGTTGCCACACGAAGGAACGAGGTTCGAACACCTTTCACTTTTATTCGAAAAAACGTCTGGCATGCGTCATCAAATTATACGTGTATTCATTAAAAAAAATTGAATTTTTTAATATATTTTGGTTTTACGGGCATAAAGTCCTTCAAACAAACTCCTTTAAAGAATCGCTGGATGGGCGCGCGAGCTCGAGTTTGCGCGTGCCCGGCAGCGTGCGCTGGTTCGCTAATGGACACCCTCCGTTATGCAGTGGTATTAAGTAGAAAATATAATATTAGAAAGTTAATAACGGGCTTATATAAAGAAAAAAAAAAACGGCGGTCGGGAAAATTAAAAAAAGTAGCGTAATAAAAAAGATTTGCAGCTTCTCTGTTGAGAAAAAAACAGCGAAAAACAAAACCCCAAAATATCACACAAACACGTTGAAAAAAAAAAAAAAAAGGTTGGGTTCCGTCATTTCCGGTTGCGGCCAAAGAACCGATTCCAGAGTATGGCATAGCACGGCACGAAGAGATTGCGCCCGCCGAATCTCGGCTCTATTTCCTGGAAGATGAACCAAAAACCCTTCTCAGCCACAAGCTAGAAATAACACAAAAATTTGGATAAGAAAAGATACGTTCGTGGGGAAAACAGAATTTTGCTGCTCTTCAACAGAAAGAGAAAAAAAGAGGGACACCCAGGGCCCATTTCGTCACACGACGCCGCGTTTTCTCCACAAGACGATCAAAACTGCGAGTGCTTTTTCCTCGGAAAAAAAGGAAGGCGGCCATATTGTCGTTCCATTCTTCTTTACGAGAAGCTACAACTCGCGGGTCCGAACAGCAATAACCCCTGGAAGGCAGCTGCCCGGAATGCACCCTATTGTCGACGAACAGACTTGGCGCCCAGGAGTTGACAAAAAAGAAACACACACACACACACACACACACACACACACACACACACACACACACACACACACACACACACACACACACACACACACACACACACACACACACACACACACACACACACACACACACACACACAATATATATATATATATGTATATATAACACAACAGAAACACAGAGAGAGAGGAGACAAAGACAAGAGATCATGATGATAAGGTGGTAAGACAAAAACAAAAGAAAAACAACACGCATAGCTGCATCTCTATAGCGGAAGCTTGTAAAAAGCCTGTATATATACTACAGGATGTCCACGATAAAACTGGACTCTGTTTTTCTCACCGCGAAAATAAACTAGACATGGCGGAGAGCTCAAACTCCGTCAGAACGTAGCCCCAGCCGTTCGAGCAAGATTCCAAAGTTTACACACTTACCATTAGCAGAATAAAAAGTTGGAAGTGAAAAACTGTTTTCGTCTATGAGAAGACGCCGTTCGTGAGAAGCAGCAGACGGAATGCAGTTTTTTGCGACCGCATCTCACAGATGGCAGCACTTGCCCTCGAGGCTTCCCGCGCTCCCTCGCCCGAACGACTGGCGAAAAAGTTACAATACCTGACAAAAGTATCGCATCCTTGTCCCCAACTTTGTCGGTTGTAAATAGAAGTAAACAAAACTAAATAAAGAATCTGATACCCGTGCCACTCGGGCAACTCGAGTGGCATTTACAACGAATGACAGTTGTGTGATCGGCGAATCAGCTCGCAATCTGTCGCGCGTGGAATGCGCCACGCCCGGAGTGTCGCGCGTTGATTGGCCGTCCGCTCAAATGTCATTCGTTTTAAATGGCATTCGAGTTGCCCGTGTGGCACGGGTATGAAATTGTATTCGCCCTGGGTTTTTGTATGAAAAGGCATCTCGATAAGTATATCGAAGCGGACGTCGTCTGCTTCTTTCTTCACGAACGCCGACAGTCATCTACGCGCACGTCCATTGATTGTTTATGTTCAGTTTTATTTTATTACCAACTGTTTCGAACGCGGCAGTTAACACGCAAACAGCGAAGTCATGTCGTACTGTCGTACGCCAAATATGGGAGCTTTAAAAAGGTCAGGCGCAAGTTCTTCTGGGCGTTCGACTTACGGCCACCTTTCAAGTCGGTGATCTGGACGTGGGTCCGGTGTTTTGCAGAAGAAAGGAGTGTAAAGGTGAAACGCACGTCATCCACGTCCCTCCACTTAGCCACCGTCAGTGCCTTCGAGGCAGATCCCCATTTGTCTTTGCAAAGAGTCGCATGTTTGTTCGGTGAATCCAAGCACACCGTGCGCAAGGCTATCCGCTAGATGCACCGTACAAGCTTGGCCTGATTCATGAGTTGTAGCCCCGTGACAACGAGAAGCGACTTTACTTTTGCCGGGACGAGCTCCTGAGGATTTCGCAAGATCATCTGGAGTTCTTGCTGTTCAGTGATGAGCGGCGACATTTCACCTGGACGGGCAGGTCAACACACAGAACTGCCGCTATTGGAGTTCGACGAATTTGCACTGGACGCTCGAGAGGGCTTTGCAGTCGACGACAGTAACAGTCTGGTGCGGAATTTGGAGAGAGGGCGTCGGTGGCCCCTTTTTCTTCGACGGGAACGTGTCTATAGACACCTACCCGCAGATGATGCAGGATGAGTTTCTTCCCGAGTTAGAAGCACTGAACATGCAGCGGGACGAACTACGGAACGAACTTAGACCTTCCCGTCAAGTGTATGGTTTATTTATTTTAATACTCTCACAAAGGCCCTTTTTATGGTTGACAAATGCTGTCATCACGGAGCCTTGCCACTCCTGTCGCGGCTGCTCTCCCGTGTCTCGGAATCCGCATGCAAAGATGATTCTTTGTATTCGGCCTCTTTTCTCCTCAGATATCGCTTCCTTTGTTACTTTCATCTTATGCAGTCCGGTGACGCACTTTATGTTCACCCTGTGAAATCAGCGAAAGGCTCACGTCACAACAACAAAAATGCCAGCTGGTAAGGCAACAAAACATCTTCATTCAGGATAAGCAAAGGCATTATACAAATACACAATTTAGCGAGCCGGATTAAAAAAAGTCCAACCTGGAATGGTTCCCAAACTGAGACGTGAGAAACGATGCGACGGTACTGTGCTGCAACCGCCAGACCGAAACCGAAACTAACCATTGGTCGATGGAGGCGCCATCTGTGACCGAAAAAAGGGGGAATTCCGCCGGCTGGTTCACACGGGCGACGTCCTCTCACAAACGAAAACAGTTTTTCACTTCTAACTTTTTTTCCGGTAATGGTAAGTGTTGACACTTTGTTATCTAGCTCGAACGACTGGGGCTACGTTCTGATGGAGCTTGAGCTCTCGGCGATGTATATATAGTTCATTTTTCCGGTGCGAAAAACAGGGCTCGATTTTCACGCGGACATCCTGTACATTCAACTTGCGATGGATTGCTATGGGTGGGCTCAACCAGCCAGCCATCCTTGCCACTCCAACGCTTTGAACTTATCACGTGACTAGGCACCCCGCGTGTCGCTGCGTTCCTTCCGAAGGTCACGTGACAATAAAAATGGCGTTGGATTGGCTTGTATGGTTCGTTGCGCCCTATATCGCCCATCGTAAGTTCAGACTGTGTTTATACCGCTTGAGCTCAGGTGTTGAGAGGTGGTCATGCAAAGAACAAAATATGGCCCACAAACCCTAAAATACAATATCCCTAATTTACTAATTTGTTATGAATCTAAATACTTAGATTTGAACAAAATGTCAATAAGAGAAATTCGAACACTGATTTTGATGAATGGTTATGATTATTAGTTGCATTTACTGTCGTTGTTTGTGATATTTGCTGAACTTGTGATGGTGACGTTTGTACATTGATTTTTTGTATATTTTTATTTCCTGCTCTGCGCCCGTCGCTGTACACTATCGGTGGTCAAGGACACGCCAAACTGCCTATAGAGCTCTTCTCCTTGATCACCGCCATCATTTTGGGGTGAAAATAAAACTAATATGTATATGTATATGCATGTATGTATGTATGTATGTATGTATTATTATTATTATTATTATTATTATTATTATTATTATTATTTATATGAAAAAGCGGCCGTTCCATCTTAACTGCTCTGGAAATTTCAACTGGCAATCACTACATCTCGAGACATGAATCCAGTGAGCATTCTGGGACTCAAGTGAAACGCCGACTTCATCACAAGCAGAAGCTTCGCTCGAAATTCGTTCACTACACCTTGCTCGGACGCCGGCTCCATCGGTAAGCCTATATATACTCCACCCGCTATGAATTCTCTCGGTGACTGTTCGGTGTGCTTGAAACTTGTCCCATCTGATGGTAAATTCATGACGTGCGGTGCCTGCAAGAGCCTTTACCACTTGGGGTCTTGTGCCGGAATAAAAAAATCAACCTTCGGCACGATGGGCCAAGTGAAGAGGGAGAAGTGGCGCTGCCGGTCTTGCCGTTCTGCCGACTCCAGTTCGACGCAGGGAAGTGTGTCTGAGGAACCCCAAGGCATTTGTGCATCCGAGGAACTTCTCAGCGCGGTCAATACCAAGTTGGACGTATTGGTCTCTCTCAAGGCGAACGTCGACACTCTGCTCACACTCCCTGCCAAGGTCGATGAGCTGCTAACTTTGAAGCCGGCAGTTCAATGCCTGCAAGAAACAGTCAAGACACTTCAACAATCTATTGACGACCTTTCATTGAAGTATGACTCGCTGCTTGCTAAGGCAACCGAAAATTAAAAGAACACCGAAGCACCGCAGGTCCGGTTGGCTGAGGTGTGCAGTGTTGTGGACGAACAATCGCGTACTATCCAGCGACTGCAGGGAGACTTGAACTACTTGGAGCAGCGGAGTCGGTCGACAAACCTGGAGATCTACGGACTGCCATGCGACAAGGATGAAAACTTGGAACGAATCATCGCCGATCTTGGAGACAAATTAGATTTGCCTCCACTCCAAGCAGGAGACGTCCTTGCCATCCACCGTCTTGCAGCGAAGCCCGGCCCTGCGCCCCCAGTTTTGATAAGGCTGGCGTCCGTGAATGTGTACGAGGAATGGATGAGCCGTCGAGTACGATTGAGCTCGCTTCATAATTCAGGTAAACTGCCGAAGGTTTACTTTAACGAAAACTTTACTCGAGCAAACGGAGAATTATTCTGGATGGCCAGGTCAAACGCCAAGGAAGTGCAATTTAAATATGTCTGGGTAAAGGGAGGGAAAATTTTTGCGAAAAAAGAACAAGGCTCAGCGCTAGTCAGGGTAAACAGAGTCAACGACCTTGAGAATATAAGCTAAAGTAATGTCGACAAATTTTCAAGAATGTGAAGATTTCAAGGTTTTCAAACAGAGGCTCAGTATAAAGAGCCAACTTTTCTTGGTATTACACGTGAACATTCGAAGCATAAGGAAATATTGGAGCCTCTTCAACCTTCTTGTTTAGGACGTGACAGCAAACACGGACATTTTTGTACTTACCGAGACTAATGTGTCTGAGGATTGGTGGGATTTGTTTAAATTAGCTGGGTATAATTCCTTCTGGTTTTCGCGGTCAAATGTGTGTGTGTGTGTGTGGGGGGGGGGGGAGGGGGGGGGCATCGCGGTTTTCATTAAGGACAAATGGCTAGTTTGTAAACTCGAAATCTTTTTTTCCCATGCAGGAACGATTGCGCTTAAAATTGAGAATTCCAATTTTATTATTTTTATGTTAGCTTGTTATAGGCCTCCTTCACAAAGCGTTAGAAGTTTTCTAGAATAATTGGAAAAAATCACTCAATGAAGTGCATAACAGGGGCTTATTTTGCTTGGTTGGCGATATTAACATTGATGTAGCAAAACAGGATCGATCCGATGTGTGTGATCATTTGAACATTCTTGCAAACGAGGGTATTGAAAGCACTATTAAAGCTCCTACAAGAGAAGAGATAATACCAGGTAAACTAGTCACGTCCTGCATCGATCATATATGCGTTCGAGCTGAGAATACCGTTACACTGTCATCGGTTATCACGGAAAAACTGGCCGATCATTATTTTGTAGGATGTCAGTTTGTAAACTCTGGGGAAACAAAGCCTGAAGCCGAAACAAAGCAATTAGAAGTTATCGATAATGTAAAACTAGATCGCCTCATTTCGACATTTGATTGGATCTCGTTTCGTGAGTCCACATCCCAATCTGTCCTGTACACGAAGTTCACACAGATCATTAATTCTTTCACAGAGAAATGTAAACGAACAGTTATAATAAAAAAACGAAAACCGGATCATGCATGGCTGAACACGGAGGTACTTACCGCCATTAAAGCAAAAGAACTCGCTTGGGCACGAAGTCGGCGAGCACCAGAGAATAATAAACTTCGTTCTGAATTTAGAATCGCGAGGAACAGAGCTAATGCTATGCTTCGATTGGCGAAAAAAAAGCACTTCAAGAACAAGTTTGAAAAGGCGCGATTTAGCTCTTCAGAGACATGGTCACTTGTTGATACTGTTCGTGGTCATCAGCGAAAGCCATCTGTGGATGACGTTGTAAAAAAACATTTTGGTAACAAATTGAGAGATGTTGTTGAACGATTCAATTCCTACTTTGTCAGATCCACTTGTGCTCCACAAAGAGTTGGTATTTCGGAAGCAGTAATAGAGATGAACGCAACCTCCGCTTTTCTTTATCCCATGAGCTTGGACGATTTACGTTCTATTTTCTTCAGCATTAAGCCTACTAGGTCCCCAGGCGTGGATGGTATAACTCTTGGATGTCTTCAAAGAAACTTCAGATATCTGCAGGATATACGTCTTTTCATGTTAAACGGATTTATCGAATCGGGCGTGATCCCTAAGGAGCTTAAGACTGCTATAGTGCGACCGATTTTCTAAGGCGGGGATCTTAAAAAAGGTAGAAAACTACAGCCCGATTTCGGTTTTGTCCGTGCTAGAACATGTTTTTGAGAAACACATTTTTCATATAATGACCAGTTTCATTGATCAGTGTTCACTGTTTTCTTATAGGCAGTATGGGTTTATTTCTGGGAGTGGTACGCGGTTACTTTTAGAGGATGTAGCTGACGAAATTTACTCTGCTTTTGAGGGCAACATGTTTTCTTGTGCCGTTTTTCTAGACGTCAACAAGGCCTTCAATACGGTAAATCACGAGATTTTATTGGAGAAGCTTTGGAGGTTCGGTTTCCGTGGACCTTTTCACTCGCTCTTGACAAATCTGTTAGAAGGTAGGGCCCAGGTGGTTTCTATCGATAAAGTTAATAGCTCAACGCAGTTTCTCGAAACCGGCGTCCCTCAGGGGTCGCAGAGCGGTATATGTAGAGAGTTTGGTGAATGGGAGGCGCGGGCAGAGCCAGGGCGTGCGCCAACTCGGAAAGAGGGCTTGGCATGCTCTCTTGACCAACCAGAAGTCGAAAAGAATCCCCTAGCGGTGGTAGCGAGAAAGAGTTCTGATCAAAGGTCTATGTTCGTATATGGTTTTAATAAGCCCATAAGAGTGAAGTGTAGTGACTCTTCGTGGTTGAAAATAGGGTGCACGTGTTGTTTTGATCATGATCATGCAGAAAGATGTAAGAACCGAATGCGCCGCTCAACTCTGTTTTGCTCGGACAGAGTGTGACCGCTCGGACGGCAGATTCCCGGCCCGCCGCGCTTGGCGTACGGATTATGTTGATCGTTCCGCTAGTCGCACTCTTCCACCATCATTTTGGATGAGCGTGATTGAAACATCACGTGTACCATATTTTCAGTCATCGAGAGTTACTCCAATGCAGTTATCAGGTTTGTTTTTCGCGACCACCGCCAGGGTATTATTTCCGGCTTCTGGTTGGTCATATTCGAATTTCTGAAGACGCCCTGGAACACGCCCAGCCCGCTTTCGGCCAATGGCGCCTCCTCATTTGTCTCCTATACTTCCCAACGAATGGCCAAACTCTCTACATATACGGCTCTGAGGGGTCGGTGTTATCCCCATTACTTTTTAATGTTTATGTAAATGACCTAGAAACTGTTATTTCTGAATGTAATATTTTTCAGTATGCCGACGACACCTTGCTTGTTTCACGACATATCAATTTCGAAAAGGCGGTTCACGCTCTACAGTTAAATGTGCTTAAAGTTATGGACTGGTATGCGGCCAACCGTATAAGAGTTAACCCTTTAAAAACTAAACTCGTCTGTTTCCGTAATCCCCTGAAACCTGGATTTTCTAATGTCCCTTTTTTTCTGCACAGTTCTGGTTGCAAACCTTGTTGTTGTAAGCCTGTTCCCTGGGTGGACTATACAAGATATATGGGTCTGATTTTTGAATATGATATGTCATGGAACAAACAAATGGCTCATGTGTGTTGTGTGCTAATGAGATTTGCATGCATGTTGTATAATATGAGAGTGTTTGTTCCTTTTAAGGTTAGAAAAATGATTGTCCATGCTCTTACGTACAGTGTACTGCGATATGGGGTGACGTTACATGCCCATTGCACAACATCTTGGCACTCCAAAATTGACAGCATTTTGAAAGGAATTTTGCGAAGTGTAGCGTATAACTCAAGTGTTTCATCCAGTGAGGATGTTTTTAAAGATTTGCAGATGCCAAGATTACGTAGTTTGTATACTGAAACTGTTGTGCTACGCCACTTTTGGAGTGAAAGTTTTAAAACACTTCATACACCATCGCGCCTCCTCAGAACGTCTCCTCGGTATGAAGTACAAAGATGTATCACTAGATATGGAAAACGAATGCGGTTGTTTTCCGTGTCAGATATTGTTAATACCCTTCCTGAAGACATTTTCAGTGTTACTGGCAAAGGAGAGTTGAAGAAGTGGCTTCGTCATTATGCTTGTGAAAGCTAATTATTGTGCTGTTGTCGTTTTGACTTTAATTGGGATGCTGGTTAGTTGAAGCTTATGATCGGGTGTTTGCATCTATGTGCGTTCTTCGTTTTTTCTCGCTTATGCATATTTTTTTTTTATTTGACTTGGAAGGCTGGTTATCCAAAGCCTTGTGTACGTGTTTGCCTATTTATGTGTTCTTTTTTTTCACCTATGGGAATTCGCTGGGTCCAGTCCTACAAGCCATTGTCGGATTAGACGGACCCGTCATTTGACATACCGAAAGCATTGTGTGAATAAAAAGATTTTTATTATTATTATGATGATTATTATTATTATTATTATTATTATTATTATTATTCGCTTGCATTCGCGCGCTACGTTTGAAGCTGCTGGGTAATTTTAAAAGTTGTCATAGCCAGGAATTGCTGAATAGAAAAGTACAACTAAAACTAAAAATTTGGAAATGAAAACGAGACAAAAGAAAAATGTTGCTCCCTTTTCAGCTTCACAAGGCAAACAAGCGGCATTGCGAGTTCGCGAGTATAGGAACAAAGGTCTCCTGTTTAATGTATAGCTCGCATAAATTCGAGAGAAAAAATAAATCTTCGGCCGTGAACGAAGCTAAAGTCAACATTGACAAAACCATGACAAACGGAAAGGGAGCCCGCAGATCGTTGCGAGTGAGATGCAAAAATATAGTCGCAGACACACAAAGGTGCTAAAAGCGGAACAAGTGAGAAGCAAATGAATGTGTTTGTTTTCAAAGTTCTGACATTGTGCAAAACACGCAGGAGGCTGCGAAAAATGCGAAACGTATACGGAAGGGACCGAGCAGGATGACATATTGGACGATTCTAGATTCACAACGGAAGAGGTTTACTGTACCACGTTTTCTAGCTCTCACGGCACTTTTTCGAATGCGACGCCTTTCCAACTGATCGTGCGCGTGCAAAGCTTCCGAAGAAGAGTCAGGGAAATGAAGCCCTCAATTACTTCCGTCCGACCACAGATCTTTATGGCGTACGTCCGGTTTTGAGAACTGCTTCCGATTGCCGCGCTCCCAGCGGGCGGCGGGATATGTTATTTTGTATGAAACAAATATGATTCATATAGGTTATATGGTTAAATAAATGTGAAGCTGTTTTGAAGGTACAAATATCTTTGAAGGTTGCTATCCTAACTTCCTCTTTCACTCTTTCAACATGTCTGGATGCGGTTTCCTTGATCAATGCTGCTTATTGGGCGAGCTGGTACGGAAAATGAGAACATGGTAGCGCTTTTAGACACGAACGAGAGGGGAGAGCAATACAACACAATGCGCTAACTTCATCTGCTTATTATTCAGAAAAACACGGGTATAAATACTTTGCGCCATCGCACCACTCAACAAATACCCGGCCCTGCCGCAGTTCGCAAGACCTGGGCTTCTTTACCAGCCAGATCCATCAAAGTCATGCTGACGCACCGATCCCCTTAACTTTTATCAGGTCTGCCGCTATGATTTCTCGTACCGTTTTATCATTGTGTCTACTGATGATCGCGAATGACTTGAACTCAGGTTTGCCTCCATTGTCATGACAGTGCATCGACAAACGGCCATCCCGCTGCCCGCTCACTTTTTGATTCGCGTAATCTCTCGTTGACTCATCTCCCCGTCTGATAGTTCTAGAACTTTGGCATCTGTTCCGGCGCACCAGCTCTGCATTTGGGCAGCGACCGAGCGTTCAGCGATGCATACTTTACTTTCGTAATAAATAAAAAAATGTATTTTTTTAGCGCTGAAATTAGTTATCGACATCTTAAGAAAAGCAGGGCGTGTCGAGTCTCTATAGCATCTCAATATCGCACCGTAGCCAATCAGGATTGCGGCATTAGGCGATGAGAACGCCGAGCAACCGACCACGAAACAAGAAGAGTTTAACTAATATATCTTAATGAACTTTTTTTTTAATTACTGCTTTTAGGGGTCATGCTCGAACTGCGGTATTGACAGCGCGTAGTATTAGAGGCCTGAATATTTTAAATGATTTACGAAAAGGTAATGGTTTTTGAAGCATTCATCCGTCAATTTTCGCGTTTGCTATCGCCAAGAGTCTAAAAATTGGGCGCTAAAAAAAGAGCGCATCAAGCCCTGCCCACGATAACGCTTAGAAGAGTGACACGGTTGTTTAGGTCACGGCGTAACTCGTGTCATCGGCGCATTCACCAAGGACACGCTGCCGAGATAGTGACAACAATCTTGAAACGACTGCGTCACCTTTCCAAGCGTCATTGTGAACAGGACTTGGGACACTCTTTTAAAAAAGCAGTTTTTAAACAAGGCGAAAAAGAAAACGCGAAAATTGATAGATGAATGGCTAAACAAAACATGACCATTTTCCAAATTATTTTAATTGACCTGGCCTTTGATAGTAATTGCTCTCAACACTGCAGTTTTAGCATGATCTCCGCAAATAATTTAAATACTGAATTAAGAAATTTTAGTAATTAGACAACTTACCGTGACGATTATCGCTTCATCTAATTTCGGCCGAGCCTGATAAATACATATCGGAGGCAGAACTTGTTTACCTCTCACCCCTTCTATTTAAAAAAAGAAATCAGTTCGAATTAAAACAAACACCCTGTATGTTGGTATACTATACTACTGAGCGCCGTAGCTCCTGGCATATGTGGTAAGCCCAAAAGCAGCTCTTCCAGGACAAGTTTGGAAGAAAAGAAAGCAAAGCGGAAGTATCCCAGCTTGCAGTGGAAAATTTAAGAAAGGGGGGGGGGGGGGGGGAACGACGTCCCCTTTGAGACTACAAGGTCATCTTATTTTTATTAGAAACGCATATATTTGTTTTTCCATTAGGAAAAAATGTCTCGTTCTTGTTGAAATTGTCTGTGACGTGACGTTAATGACGTTAAATTTGTTTGTGACGTGACATCTCGCCCCCCGCCCCTCTCCCCCAAGCCTGACCAATCCGCCCTTGCCTGTTTGTCGGAATAAGAAAGCAAGGAACCTTCGAGCAATACATGCCACAAACAACGGGAGCAAACATACAAAAGAGAGCGCGACCGAATTTGCTGTTAGTTGTAAGAGGCGTAAACAAAAAAAAGAAGTTAACTTTCCCGGTGGGCACATGGTCCCCTGTTGGCTGTCGGCCTAACAGGGCAGCGAGAAAAAGTAGAAAATAAAAGCTTGTCTGCCAAGTAGATTAGGGCCTGCAGGAAACAACGGCGAGAGCCGCCCGAAATACCTGTTTCTTATTTATTCTTAATTCGGAATAAAAGTCTTCCACCAAAAGTTTTGGGCACCGATTTCTTGCCAGCTTATCGGAAGCGGTGAGTCCCTTGGCACCTGCCTCGAAAGAGACGAGCGTCAGTAAGAACAAAAGTACCAGGCCCAGGGCAGAAGACGCGAAACGCCGATAGGGCGCGCCATGGAGCACCGACTGGCGGAACCGTTTATTGGGAGAGTTTTGCCATTAATTGGATTGAATAGGCGAGCATCCCGTGGCCAATCACAGGCCGAGAAACAGCCCCTAGCGGTAATCGGGAGCTCAAAAAATTCAACACGACTAATTTAAGCCGTTTTAGCGACGCTAGAGTGAAAAGGTATAACTCTTGATGACTGAAAACTCGGCGCGTGTGAGGTTTTCGTCACGTTCACATTCAACTTTAAAAATAAAGTAACGCAGACTTAGAAAGTAATCCGTTACAAGAAACAAATTACTTGTAATGCGTTACTTTTTCAAGTAATTTTGTAATTGCCACGTTACTTTTTTTTTCAGAAGTAATTTGTAATGTAATTTTGTTACAAAATATTGGTAACGGATTACTTTAATTACTTGTTACTTTTTAAAAATATGAGCATAATACAGTAACTGGAGCAATATGAGCAGAACATTCAGCAGCATAAAGAGAGCAAGTTCAGAAAAATAGAAAACATCAGGAAGGGGAGAATAGCCGAAAAGAAAACACGATTTTTTGTATGGCCGGCCACTAGAACCACTGAAAAAATGGGCAAGGCATGTACAAATATACGAAAGACAAAGATCAAGTAAGAAAATGGCGAGTAGGCTCTCCGTCACCTTCCATCATGTCTTTCTTATTCTCCCGGGCAGGAGAAAGCTCTTCGTGATTATTTGTTTTTGTCTTTTATAACGTTTCACCCTTTCCAACTTCATCGACGTCTCCCGCCACCTGCACAGATATCAAACGCGGGTCCGTACCCCCTCGATTAGCGGGTTCACACACACTCGCGTAACAGCCGATGTAGTCTCGCGCGAGGGGATCGAATTCTCTTTGCCTTTGATGAGCGATACAGTACTCTAGCACGCTTTGAGGCACAACTGGAAAGCGCCGGCGCGAGGCAAAGAGCATCGTCTTCGAGGGTACGGACGATACTTTTTTTGGTTTACTTGTCTGGGCATGGGGGTCGAGTCCACTCCTCACTTTACAGTCAACTGTCAACATAAAGGGGGAGGGGAGGGGGTTAGGCCATCTAAGGAGTGCTAGCAGAGAGAGAGAGAGAACGCGTAAAAGTGGTGTGATCCTCTATTATTTTGTGAGACCGATGGCCACCACTTTTCTCGCTCTATATGCCCTCCCCTCCCCTGGCCTCCATGTATATTGGTGTGAAAGTGAGAACCGATGAACCATCGATAACCTGTAACCACCACTTTTTCTCTGACTGCTCGAGTTTTCGGTCATGGAGTGTCCGTCGCCTCCATGGCCATCTCTAAAAGGGGCGATGCAACAATTTTTGTACTTTGCGCAAATACCGCTTAGAACGGATCCCTGACGTTAATGACCTATGAAACACGCGTTCGTTATTCATCCCACGCAATAGAAGTCCACAGAAAAAAATTAAAGAAAAACGAGCAGCGTTCACGCCCTCAACTCGCAACCAGAACAAGCGGCCACGCGATCTGGAGCCGATTATATGCCGCCAATGTTGATCATAGCCACGCGCTGGGGTTGGCAAAGCACATGATATGCGCTGAGTTCCAGACATTGTTATGGCTCGGCTATTGTATATAGTCGTTGCAGCGATTGGACACGGGCCACTACCCTAATGCTTCTCAAGCTAGTAATTATCACGAGCCCAAATCGAGTGCCCACGCAAGGCTCAGGTCCAATCTATGAACTGCATTCAAATATCGTCATTGGGGTGTACTACGATCCCCACGGTACGTCATCAAATTTCGCAAAGGAGAGATTGAATGAAAATGATCGCTTTTGTCCTTGAAATTACACCACAACAAAGGAGTTTCTTGGCCAGTGGCGTTGCGTGCGAGTAACCTTGGGTCCCACTAGTGCCAGTAAGCTCGTGTAAAGTGAAAAACATTCCAATTGAATATCGTTGCACCGCCCCTTTAATGAGATGTTCAAAATTCAGGGCATTAAGGAGAACGTAAACCTAAAGTTCCAGTGCATACTTTGCTTGCCAAAAAAAAAATAAACATACATTGTCGTTAGCAAGAACAACAAACTCAAATCTACGGAAACACATCAAGGTAAGCTGGGACACCTGCATTCTGCATTGGCTATACATTGTAACGTTAGAACCAAGATTTTTTTTTCTTGTAAATAACAGGCGAGACACCCGAATCAAAAGGGAGCTTTCGTAGATCATTTATTTAGCTCCGAATTTTGTCGCGGAGGTAGACGCTGCTACTGAGCATGCGCACCGCTAGCTTTGTCTGCACAATTCCAGGGATCATTTCCGGCCGCAAGCTAGGCGGTGTGGTTGCAGGTTTCGGTGCCTTGTCAGTTTAGAGGCGAACGGAGCGCACCTACACTCTTTCTCTTAAATACAATATTTTATTTTTACAAAAACTACCATAATATGCGCGTATGAGAAATGAAAAGTAGTGTTGCTGAACATTTTTGAAAAATGTCAAAATTATTTCTATTGTTTTGTAGATAAGTGTAAAAAGAAAGTAACGTGAAAGTAATTTGTAACGTACCAAGAAAAGTAATCGGTTACTTTTCAGCGAAAGTAATTTGTAACGGTAATCCATTACATTCGAGGCTCGGTAATTTGTAATTGTAATCCATTACATTTTTCAAGAAACGAGCACAAGTCTGAACTAACGTGCGTTTCAAACCAGAGCGAACTGCGTGGTTGTGGTGCGGAGCCCGACTAGAACCCGACCCTTTGTGTGGCTCCTTTTCTGGTACTACTCATCAGTGCGTCAGCAAGTTCCATGGTAGACTCTCCTCGTGCGCAACACACAAAGCCAAACTGTTCTCACGGTTCCTAGCTCGCTGTTCCTTCGCTTGCCGCTTCGGAAAGCAAAAAAATCACGCAACATGTGGAAGTGGTATTTATACTTCGACCAAACATGGGCTACCGCAGAGGCTACAAGCGCGAGCTGGTAGCTTGGAAAGTATCTTCCCCAGTGCGAACACTCGAGCGGCGGAGCAGGGAACAAAAGCGGGGCACTCGCGCTCGCAGGATAGCATGACACCGGTGACTTGTGGATTCTGAAAGTTGCAGGTTTCTTTTCGCTGTGCTCTGCGAAACCGGGTGTCAGCGCAGAGCCGTTCTGAGTTAGCGGAAGTCCCGACGTCTTCTCTATTCGATCAGATTGGCGCTCACTCACCAGTCATATATTTATCCAGAAAAAGCGCGGAAGCGGGACTACTGTCTCTATTAATAGCTCGATTTGAATAGTTCCTTGGTAGCCGCAGTCAACGCGTTCACACCTTGGGTACCCAACGGTCATTGCTGCTGATTTGCTATTGACACCATTGTCAACGAGACGCCGAGATTGAACGATTCTATTTCACGATTTAAATTTTGTTTCTAATATGGTGACGTCGCGGTTTGCTGATCGGTCGACGCGTTGTCGCATGTTTAGTTTCCGCTCTAACCACGGGGGGAATATTCGGCACTGGCGGCGGCCTTCGCTCCGCCTATTGGCCAAACTCTCCCAATATACGGCTTTGCCGTCGGGTAGTCATATATCACAAAAGAACACTGAGGGTCTAGCGTGAAGACAATTGCAAATAGCGAAAATAATGAAAAAAAAAAAAAAAAAACCGCCTGAGCCAAACGTGTTATAGTGATTGATACATATGATTCTAACCGGAGACGACGGACGACAAAGGGAACAAGGAACAAACACTCACATCCCCTTTGTCGTCCTTCGTCTCCGGTTAGAATCATGCGTGGCATTGACCAGCCCGCCTGCTCATTAAACTTGTCTTAGTAGTGATTTCAGGATATACAAAAAGGCGAAGCCACGCTATTCGTGTATTCTCGACTCCAGCAAAATAGACCGCACCTAATGGAAAAACACTGAACTGAGCGAAACAGGTTCTTCCGAGCTATTTCTGCTCGTCCCTTGTGGCTTCCGTGATTGTATGTTGTCGGCGGCTGGCACTGGAGCAGTTGTTCCGGTGACTCTGTTGCTACCGTTGCATAAGCGTGTTGCCCAGGTCACTCTGAACGCAACGGCTACTGCGTGAACCAGACATTGTGCGTTCGTCAACGCTCATCAGCACCGCAATCCTTCCACCGCTTTCCCGAAGATGGGTCAAGCCTCTGGAAGCTCGCTTACGCCAGCACATCACCGCAGGCTTGAAACGTAGAGAATCAATAATGGGGCAAACCATATCGAGTCCAATGCTTGCCAGCTGATACCCGAGCGTTGTGCCTTGAGCTGGCACATGGCACGGCATGACCGATCTAAAACCGCCATATTTGCCGGATAGTGGCGACCCCTATTGGCGACTCCAACGAAACCGACGCCGCGTAGCGGCAACGCCAGGAAGCTCAGGAGATTAGGTCGTTTCGACTCTGTCGTCTGCTATCGCCGCTTGGTTCTCGTAGGCAGCATAGAAACAAACATCGTTTCCAGTAATTATCTTTAGGCCTTCCGCCTTGTCATTCTTACGCACTGACTATAGAAGAAGGTTTCTACCGTTGAAAAATCGCTTTGCTTTCATATGTAGCACCAATTTTACGCTGCAGTGCAAGCCATTTATGGTGGTCCGCGTGCTGAACGACGAAAACGACCTCCTTTCGTCCTCCACTTTGCCTGACCAGCGCGCCCGCTATAGTTTACTGGAATCGTGAATAGATCGCGGGAGTGGCGGATGGGCTAAGGCGCTGTTTTCAAACGAGTTCGCGTTTGCCCACAGAAGGTGTGGACACTGCGCGAGCGCGGAAACCAGACTCAGGTAAGGTGAAGCATCTGCACATACGCCGTACCGACAGCGGTGTCACCGCAGTGAAGTGGCCTCAGAGCCAGGTGCTACTCTGTACTAATACTCCTCCCTTCTTGAAGAATTGATAAAGTAGAGAATAGCAGGCGGGTGCCCAGTTTTAATCAGGGTTCAAGGTCCCGAACACACGGACGACCATGTGTTTTATTTCATTGTTACAGAAAGGTGTTTTGAAGTATTGAAGATATTTGCGTTTGTGCTCACGTGTGCTTATGTGTTCTGCATTTAGTTGCTAATTGTGCTTCACGTGAACATGTACATAACAGTTCATTACGTCATACGTGGCCCCCTTAAGAGAATAAAAACTTGGCAGTTTTCTCATCTTGTTAAACGTTTGTAGTTTTGGTTTCAAAGCACTCCTTTCTTAATTGCTTTGCGGGTGGACGGGAATCGGTTTTGATAATTAGAGCTGTTCTCAACACGTTTTAAGTAAAGCTTCAGTGGACTTGCTTTTTTTTAAACATGTCCTTCCTAAGATAAGAACCGGAGTCAGATTAGTAGAATGCAACGTTACAGGACAATTATAAAGTTCAACTGCAATGATAGGTCAATTTTCAACAGAACATTGTCAATAAACGCAGCACTTAAAAAATATATTTTTTTGTTTTTTGCTGATCACAAAGACAGTCAATCACGGCAAAAAATATAAGGATCTAAGCAAATCACGCAGCTCGTAATATTTGCTATTTTTGGATTACCACTTTACTCACCATATCTCAATTGGCTGCCATCCGGTTTGACTTCTTTGGGTTTGTTTTGTTCCTATTTTGTGTTGAACCAAAATATTTGTATTTTGTGTTTCATTTTGTTTATACCAATTCCTGTAATGCATTCTTTGAATGACCTTATTAATGTAAATTAAATGAAATAAAAAAAAATATATATATCTGTGAAAATTGCCGTGTGCGCGAAGACAAAGAGCAAGTGAAATGTTATGCTCACGCGGAGATCGCATTTCTTGGCCTATCCTTATTCTGAGCCTCATCACTCCCTAAGATCCTTAAAGTTTTCATCGTCATTCGTTGACACGCGTTCTGGAGGAAAGTGAACACACGGACCTTCATTTAAAGTGTGATATTTAACAGTGGGTGCGGTAAGGGAGCTTTAGTCTGGCCGCTTTCTGACGGCAGTCATTCCCAAATGTGTGCTGTAGAATTTAGCGATCTTTATTGGACAGGACGCTCTTATGAGTTTCCTTTCCCCTTTACTTCAACTACAGAGTATCACCCCCCAAACTTTACAGGGTTGCATTTTCCGCGAAAATAAGCTACGCATCGGCGAACGCTCATTCTCCGCCCAAATGTAACCCTGACGGTCGGAGCCCTTGCAGTTCAGGGAGCCATTACGCGAAGAACACGCAGTTTTTCTAAACCATTTTATTTTTACGTTTGTTTTCTTTAATGGTCCGTATAGCCGTGTCGGATATGCCTCAACTGTCCGCAACTGTATTGGAGAGACTTATTCAAGTGTGTGTAATTGAGCGTGGTCAACGTAATTTCATTCGTGTATTGTTTGATAGTTATTTTCACTCGAATTATTTCTACAGTTACGAAAAGATTTGTGACCTCGTGAAATTAGACATGTTACATAACAGGAGGGCGATCTGTGAATTGATGTTTCTGTAAAGATACTAGATGGTATAATTGATTCACCAACGCTACGAAGTCACGTCTACTTTCGCGTTTCTCGTAGGTCCAGTATACTTTATTCTTTATTTAATCCTTCAGATCTATATCACGCAGCAGCCATGACAAGCCTAAAATTGATGTATTATCTTTCACAACAAATTTGTGGAAATTACAAATTTGGCTTCATTAACTAGAAACGATCCAGCTTACTCATCCGGTCATAGCGAACACTGGAGGGTGGGTATATGTAGAACAAGTTACGGAACCCAAATGCTGAAATACTTCCTTCCCAAAACTCTGAACGAGCATATTGATAACAAAATAGATTTGATTAATACTACATTATACGACCTAAGGTCAATGTACTTGTAGTTCTATAGGGTTCTGCTTGCTATGATGTTGTTTGCATCTTTCAACATGAAATAGGTGTTTTGTGTGTTTCAAGGAGGTGAATATTTTTGTTTTTGTTTACTTGCATTTTTGGTGCTTGATGTAGCATGTTTGCGGTCGAGATTGCACTATGATACATGTTTTCAGAAACTCTTTACAGATACTTATATTCTTTGACAAAGCTGTCTTTTGAGTGTTTCCGTTCTGTTTCTGTTATTGTTTGTTTACCAGGTAAAGGAACTAAGTTCATGTTTCAGAAATTTCTGGATCTTTTAATTTTGTAACATGCTTTCTTTGAGATGTTCGTATCATTTTCAATGCTGCCACTATAAGGGGGCCGAGGGCACGTCAATATAGGTGCCTGTGGGTAGCTTTTTCCCTCGGTTTCCGTCATCAATGATTGGAAATGAAAAGGATTTATTATTATTATTTTATTATTATTATTATTAATATTATTCTTATTATTATTATTACATTTTTGATGAAAAGCGTAAAGTTACAAAGTGTGTTTCTACCATTGTTTCGTCCTAACTTTCCTTTTTTTTACCGTGTTTGAACAATTATGCTACTATCTGACATTATTAAGTGCTCCACTAAGGAGGCTTCAAGCTGTTTGTGGGTCACTCGATATAAATAAATAAACGACAAAATTGTAAACACTTGGGCAACCCGTAAGGTAAAGCACATGTCGATAGCTAAGGTGTGACATCGGAGCCGCTAAGGTGTCATTTCAGAGCAGATGAATTGAACGAACGGTGAAGGTGCGAGCACGCACCATAGAGTCCGCATAGGCGTTTCGAATGAAACCGAGTAACACACCGGACGAAAACTGCATCGCGTTTTGAAACCAACGAGGTTGTGTTAAGTCGAGAGCATTTCAGCCGTCTGCGTAAAAGGCGAGCGTGTTTTCGTACGTCCCTTCGGCATCAATTGTCACGCGTGTTAAACGAAAAGCGCCAAATAAACATGGACAAACAAGTAGACAAGATGAACTGCACTCTTAAATACAGATTTATTGAAACAAACACACACTATTAATACCATCTTTCTGGCTTTTATTTTAGAAAATAAAACTTTGCATCTGTCAGGTGCATTGACGGGGGCAATTGCTTTCCCCTCGGCTTCTGATACAGAATACATCGTGAAATTCTAAGGCAGTTTTATCTGCGTATTTCGCGAGAACTGTTGTTCGTGCTAATTCTGGGTCACATGAGCACCTATCTTAGTGCACTGCCAGATTGCCCGACAGGGGCTGTTTTACTGGCCATGCATAGGGTGACCATACTCCTCAAGGTAGAAAACGGGACATCCCAGCGGGGGGGAGGGGGGTTAAAGATTACGATTGGGAGAAAAACTTTAATGAAATAATCGCTCTCATTTAAAAACGTTACCATATTGCACTAAGCCCTAGGGCCTAGGGAACAGTCCCACTCACGGTTCAGTTCCATGCACTCATTTGGAAGGTCCTGCTTCGGTCCTCTGTTGGTGTGGGCATATTTTTGCGACGACTGAAGTTTCCTAAGCGGACCTTTATCCTGAAAGACTCGGCTGTAAAAGTCTGCGAACATATATAGAAAAAAAAGGAATCATGTCCCGAAAACGGGACATTATTCTTCATTAGGACAAAAAAGACGGGACGGCAGAAGCGGGCCTCAAAAACGGGAATGTCCCGGCCAAAACGGGAAGTCTGGTCACCCTAGCCATGCATGTTATCTTGCTGAACCGCATGACCATGCATGTTACCTTGCTCCCCCGCATGACCATGCGTGTTATCTTGCTACCCCGCATGACCATGCATGTTATCTTGCTACCCCGCATGACCATGCCTGTCATCTTGCTACCCCGCATGACCATGCATGTTATCTTGCTACCCCGCATGACCATGCATGTTATCTTGCTACCCCACATGACCATGCATGTTATCTTGCTACCCCGCATAACCATGCATGTTATCTTGCTACTCCGCATGACCATGCATGTTACCTTGCTACCCGGCATGACCCTGCATGTAATCTTGCTAAACCGCGTGACCATGCATGTTATCTTGCTACCCTACATGACCATGCATGTTATCTTGTATATTTGTTATCTTGTTATCAGCGGACCGTGGAATGTTTTGTAGGAGTCCCGAAAATGGCCCGCGTCTATATGGAGCACGGTCGACGGCGCGAAACCGCGAAGTGTCCGACTAACAGCTATCGCTGAAATATTAAACAAATAAAAGTTATAAGCAATTTTTTTTTTCAGTTTTCAATGAGAAAATGGCGTCTCACATAGCTCTCTAGAACATGGAACTGAATGGGGCCAGTTACCAAAACCAAGCGAAAATGGGCCCCATTTTCGCATTGAAGTTTTCAGAAAATCACTTTTAAATATTGAACAAGATAACGGTTAGTTCTGAAACGTTGGCATCTAGTCGGAAAGCTAGCGCTACATATGGCTGGAGAATCAGCGTTCGGCAAAGTGCAGTTAATGTTTACAATAAAAAACCCTGCAAATGTTTGTTTGTTTTTTTTGTGGGGGGGGGGGGGGGGGACGCGCTTTACTCTTTTTTGACATATCATTTATTGTAATCTTTAGTGCCAGACGTATACCTGCAATGTTGAATGGGTGCTACTGGAATCAATAAATAAGCTGCGCTTTAGAGTAAGGACACCTAAGCCATATTGGTGCTTAAAATTATGGTGGCCAGTTATTAAAGCTTTATCTGAAATCGCAGGAAATGCTTTTTTGTCCTCCAGAAATGTTAAAACAGTTCGTGACAGAGCAAAACGAAATCACCTGAGCTTCCTAACACCGCATCTAAAACTGAGGAAGTCGCATTTTTGAATTTGGACGATTGCCAGTTGCGTCTGCTCTGCACTAGGTATCAAGATGGGGGCGCCCACTAGAAGACCGGGGAACGGACAACGGATGCTCTAAGCGTAGCTCATTTAATGGCTCTATGGGGGCTAATATACTCGTCCCTTGTTACACCTTAAAGGGGCACTGACACCCCAAAGATCGTATTTTTTTTTATTGTCTAAAACGACGCAAGTTGTAGTCATAGACACGCAAAAAAAAAAAACGCATCGCGAAAAAAAATTTTCCCCGCGCGCGCGCGCGCCTTTTTATTTTTGGCGTTTAAATCTCCCGCCGCTACCTCCTCGCTTCTTTTGATCGGTGACGTCCAAAATCAGGAAATTGAGAAGCTTTGTAGGTGACATTTCTATAACATTTAATAACGGCAATCGTAAAACCTGTTTTTTGACGCAATTGCGAACGCACTACGGCCCCTCTTTTTGAAATACCAAAAATCAGAGTTCGGTGAGATGTCCCCTCCTAGATGTGTGTCCTCTCTCAGAAAACTTGGCGGTGCTCGAGCAGATCGGCGAGTTGGGGAAGAAACCGGTTTTTTCCCGCGCGCCAGCTCGCCTGCTCCTCGCATCGGGTCAGCGGAGGTCCGAGAGAAAGTCGAGTCGCAGGAGACCGCAAAATTTGACTGACTGCACTGGCGGGGATCGCGCGGGAACTTCAAATTTGGCATTTGGAAATTGTTTTTTTAATTCACAAATACTGAATTCCCAAGTTTCGAATTTTGAGGGTAATGTCCCGGCACCGTTTTCAATCGTTTCGGATAATAAAAAAAATATGATTTTGACGTGTGAGTGCCCCTTTAAGACCGAGCGCTGCCGACGGTACGAGCCGACAAGCCAATCGAGGAGCGTGCAGGCGTTATGTGGTGTGCTCTTCTGAACTATTGGTGACACGTTGCACATAAACGTGTATATATTTTCTCTGTGCTTTGCCGTCGTTACTGTATCCTGATCGCGTGAAGGCCGGCATTGCTTCGTCATCTCACGAATGAACATTGGGCTGCGGCTTGACGGTTGTGCTCTGAAATAGCATATTTCATGGAGGGCACATCACAACCACGCCTGGCGGTAAACACGCGCCAGTCAAGCATGCGTTACTTGCCTCTTGATGTATAGTTCTGCATAAATAAGGGCGCAATCGTGAAGCTCTTCTCCGCTTCGGGAAGCTATAAGCCTTTAGGTCACACTCCTACTCTGCAAACACTGTGTAAGGCGTGTTTGTTCCTTGCTCGACGTTCACATTGGCCAGACAGAAAGTGTCTGCGGAGATGTGTGAAGCCTTTAGATGTACGAAGCCAACACGTCTCCAACATCCTTGAGGCGTTTCTTCGGATAATTCGGCCACCATGTCATGCAGCGAACACCGGGTCTTTTGTACGGTGTATGAGCAGTGGGAGTTCGGGTATAGAGTTACTTTAGAGAAACTACCCAAAATTATACGTTACTCTGTGAAACCTAGGAACGTAAAGCTTATCGGTGTTTGTTTACTTGGGGACAACGTTTCGTGGCAATGAACTCAAAGCGATATGGGTACCCACGAGCTCACGTACTACATTGAGCGTCGATTGCAGCTGTGCTCGGGCGGTCTTCACTTTTTCGGAAATGCCAGAAAAAAAGTGGTCCCCGAGTAGAGTGGGTTTTATCCGTGAAACGACTTATACCCCTGTTACACAGGCACCCTTAGCCGCTCTTAACACAGCGTTACTCCTGTTACTCGGCGCCACAGTTACCGCACTATACTCTCGGACAGCTATTTCAGAAAAAGTGAAGAGCGCGCGGACACTGCTTTGATGGGTGCTCAAGATGCTCAAGCGCACGTTCGTCCATGGCTTCGACTGCATAGCCGCAGAATGTTGCCCGCGAGTATTAGCGGCGAGATGTTTTGGTGACGCCCTCCTATGGCTCCCCCTTGTGACGTCATTACCTTGCAAACAACAAGTTCGATGGTGTTTGTTATTAGCAGGGTGGAAGCTTGAAATCATTGCGCTCTCAAAGGAACACTGCCAACACCGTCAAAATTAAAGTTCTTTCATTCCTCTTATTTCCGTCGATGATGAATAATTTTCTGACGTCATAGTCAGCGTTCGGCCAATCGTGGAAGGCCGACCACAGCGACGCTTTCGGTCGCGCACGTCGCCAATTGTGCCCTAACTGTGGCTTAGCGTAACTGAAGTTAGGTGTGCCCGTGTAACAAAAGTATTAGTGGAGGAGAAAACATTGCTACTTTACAATGTCAGTCAATGGACCTTTTGTAGAAATACGCGGTGCGCATGCGCGGAGTATTTCATGCGCCTGGGTTTGAGAGTATCTAGTTCCAAACAATCCGCCCATCTTGTATTTCTCGCCTTTGAGCGGTTTCGTTGTGTCGACCTCGGGGCGGAAGATTACGCACGATGGGGACAAAGGTGAGCTTGGGGGAGCCGTATCTATAGGTCACATCGCCTTAATGGGTGAACAGGATGTAGCTGACGTTTTGGGTGTGGAACGGGTGGGAGAGGCCTTGGGCGCGCGTTGTTTTCCAGTCACCTAGCCTCGAACCGATTCGCGTGTCTAGGTGGCAGCACATATTCGCCAAGAGGTCCATTTCCCTTTCAGTCAAAATGTCATTACTATAGACCCTTTCTTCAAGGGCGCCGCCATCTTTAAGAGATGGCGGCGCCCTTGAAGTATGGGCGAAAACATTGTTTTGCCGTCGCTTTTGCCTCCCTTCTATTTTTTTACTAGTTAGAGGTTGAAACGTTTTAGTATTTTTTCGTCGCCCATACCGGATACGCCTATAAGGTGGCGGGGGACGAGAGTACACAGAAAAGGTCTATAGGAAGCATTCACTGGCGGCCATAGCTGTGTGCACGACTGCTGAGCTCTGAGCGTGTGCTGATGGTGAGCTTTCACAGTTCTTTTGTAAAGTGCCTTTCGCACCCTCAAGATTGCCGGTCTTAGCAGTTTATTAATGTGGGCTCGTTCAGAGCATGCGCTCTAGACATCACCCACAAGTATGGCGCCCAGTGAATACTCCTTATAGGGGGTATTCAATGGCCGCCATATTTGAGGTCACTGTCTAGAGCGCATGCTCAGAACGAGCTCGCATTAATAGGCTCCCAAGACCGGCAATCTTGATGGTGCGGGGTGCACGTTGCAAAATAACTCTGGAAGCTCGCCATCAGCACGTGCTCAGCATTAGCACACACAGATATGGCTGCCAGTGAATACACCCTATAGGAGGTATTCACTGGCCGCCATATTTGAAGTCACTGTTTAGAGCGCATGCTCAGAACGAGCTCGCATTAATAGGCTGCCAAGACCGGCAATCTTGGTGGTGCGGAATGCACGTGGCGAAAGAACTGTGGAAGCTCGCGTTCAGCACGCGCTACGCAGCCGAGCACACAGCTATGGCCGCCAGTGAATACTCCCTATAGCTTTATGAAAGTGGTCGTTTTATTTTGAAACTTGTGAACACCGATCAAAGTGTGAACCACATATGGGGTCTCCAGACTTCACGGCTAAGTTACTGAAATTTTGCAGAAAGTAGCATTTTTAGAGCGCAGCTCTTAGGCCCCCGTTCCCGCGTATAGCGGCGTCGGCGTCGCCATCACCGTCGGCGTAACCGCGCGCGTTGCATTATGGGACGTCCCAGACCTATACACCAATTCAATTCCCCGCTAAATTTAGCGAAGAAACTGAATTGTTGTTCAGGTCATGTGATGCCAGTTTTGTGGCAAAATGTAGCCGGAAACCGACTTTGTGTATAAGTCACGAGACATAAAGTCACGTGACATCATTTTCCCTGCTAAATTTAGCAGGGACACTGAGGTGGTGTTGAGGTCACGTGACATCAGTTTTTCCGCTGAATCTAGCGGGAAAACTGAATTTGTTCATAGGTGACGTGACAAAAAAGTAATGTGACGCCATTTCCCCGCTAAATCTAGTGGGGAAATTTAATTTTTGTTGTGGTCACGTAGCGTCAATTTTTTAGCTAAATTTAGAATGGAAGCTATGACGTCATGTGACACCACCGGCCACAGCTGCACGAGATTCAGCTACACCAAATCCGGAGAAAATAGTCAAAAACCTTTCACGTTGAAACAAACACCGCGCGCGTTGCATTATGGGGCTTTCACAGTACCCTCCTCGTCCTCCCTGGCCTACCCTCAAAAAAGAAAAATCTAATATATATAATATATATTTTTTTTTTCTCTCAAATTTTCTACCACGATATATCACAAAGTCAACATAAGCTCAAGAGCTGCGCTCTAATTTCGCATTAGAGGGATGCGTAAACGTCTGTAATTTTTATTTTATTTTCTCGAGACAGAATTAGTTTAATATGTTGGCAAAGGAAGAACCCACTAGTCCTTGACCTAGTTGGCTCAGAGTCTCAATGATCTATAGTGGCTGGCGTCACTACTGAACATATACAGTGTCGTAAAAGAGCTACGCAAACAACGCTCTTCATCACTTGAAGGCTTTCCCCAGCTGTCATACATTGTAGCGTTTTTTCATTATCTCATTTTTTAGGTTCAGTCACGCTTGTTTACTAGCTGTTTTGAAGTCGTTCTCGTTTATTGTTTCGTTTTACTGCATCTCTCGTATTTCCATGCTGCTTGACGTGTGTTTTCACTTACAAAGAACAACTCATGAGCGTGTGGGTAATGTACACTCTCTCCTGTTGTCTCGTCCCCCGCTTCCAAAAAAAAAAAAAAAAGGAGCTCTCCTTTTTCTGTCCGCACATTAAACCCTCCGCAACAAAATCTACAAAAGTCAAGTCACGGAGCACACTTCATGATTTATTTTATCGCTTTGTATTTGTGTTTTCTTCATTCTAGTGTGCTCGCGTCAGGCTTTCTTACTGGATTCTGCCTTACTTTCACTGACTTTTGAGGACGTCGCCTTTATTGTTTCTTTTGCAGTTGTCTGCATTGTGTCCGTCCGTCCTAGAGTTAGCTGTTTGCTTTACTGTCGTCTGCTATTGTTTACCCTACTTCGCCCGGGCCCTGTTTACCATCGACTGATTTACTGGCTCTTTATCTCCAATCGTCCAGTTACGTTTCTCTTGTACTTTCCTTTTTATTTGGCAGCGAATGCAATTCTATCTGCGTTGTGTTCCTATCGTCTGAAGTACGGGTTTTATCAACGTTACTTTGTTTCCTTATTAACGCAAGACCGCTAACCAATATCAATCACAGCAAGTGCACGAGGCCACTCCAGTGTCGTAATTTTATTTACGGTCCTAGTTTGGGACCGTCACGCGAACCATTCACGAGCACGCTCGGGTTTTGAATTCTTTATCTTTTAGACGTTATTGGTTAAAAAGTATCGAACTATTAGCGACTTTTACGATCAAACGCGTCGCAGCGGACGGAACTCAGCGCAACGTCAGTGTCAACGCTGATGAGGTTTTTCTAAGGAAGTCGTCAACGAAATATGAAATATTCCCATCGTGTTCAGAAGTAGTCTGAATATGATCCACAATATCCGTAAATCACAGTCGCAGCTTTGCATTTTGAGACTGATGGCTGTACTTTTCGTTATAAACGGCCCACTTTGGCAATCGATTGGGGAGCAGCCAGCGGAGAGCACATGACATCGACGGCTCTGATGACATCCGACTCAATAGTGACGTAGCCAGTGTCGGAACGAGCAAAGCTGCGGCGAGGCTGACGTTGACATGACGATTGCAAGCAGGTTATCTGGCCACCGCCAAGTCTCTGCTCGTGCGAGCATGTGCGGGCAATTACAAGCTTGATAAAGCTACGTTCACGCTCACGCTGCACATACTTGCACGCATGGGGCACCAGTGAGGCCATAGTTCTAGGCGAGACAGGCATCGTCACTACATGTTAATGGGCGCCATTCGCTAATCGTTTAATTTATTTAAAAATACATTTTCCTGTCTTTTTGAAAATGATATTGAGGTGTCCGATATGATACTCTTCCCTTGAACACGTATAAACTAAGAAATAAGCGCCGAAATTTCGTTGTAGTTTCTCTTTGAAGGAACAATGAAATTAAATTTGGCCTGTGAAACATAGACGTTTTATATTGCCATATCGCTTAGTACACCAAAAGAAAACTAGTATAGGAGTGTAGAAAACAATTTTTGGTATGAAAATTTGTAAATATTATTGCGGACTATTAAGCTCCTCTTTTTCCTTCGAAAGCTCTCCGCCTTTTCACAAGTTTATTTCTGCGATGCATCCGGCTCTCGCATTATGCACGAGAACTGCGTCACTCGGACATGTGCCCTCGTGAACAATCAGTCCGCCAACAACTACTTGAAGTCACGTTTGCGACCAATGAGGGCAGTAAAGCCACTTATCACTTGCGCATGACAAGTTCCACGGTGTGCTTAAAAAGCACGGTGAAGGCTTGGAGTCACCGGATATGGTGCCCAAACAAGTCGCGACCACGTGATGTCTTATTTCGTTTTTGAGTTTATGCATGATTACAGCTAAGGAGGAAGAAGTTGAAAAATAAGTTTAAGGTCCCTTTAAAAATGCTCTGGCTCCAAGCTTGCATTGTTATTTCCACACACACCTTCGAAGTTGTAGTTCGCAACCAATGATAAGTAACTACAGATTACAACTGATGACTTCACGGAAATTAAAATTCTGGTCCTGACGTCACGAACGGAAACCGTAAAAGGGCGCCACGGAAACATCTCGGAGCTACCTGAGGGCGTTTTTGTCGAGCTTGTTTCCCTCACTGTTAACTCATTACAAAGCCTGTGTGCTTACAAAAAAAAAAAAAAAAAAAAAAAGATTGAGCAGTTTAGTGTTATTCCAGAGTACAGTCACATCGAAAGCTGCGACACGTTTCGGCAAAGTTGTTGGATATCGGCGTCGCGGTCACGCACCTTGGAGTGCGTGAACAAAAGAGTTCTGAACAAAACAAACAACGATTTCGTTCCGAACGCTTTTGTTTTGTTCCATTTTGTTTTGAACGCTTTTGTTGTTGTATTTGGTTCCTGAGCGCGTGAAAGCGCGTATGATGTCCTAACAATGTAATCCCAGAAAAAAAAAAAAAAGCTTTGGCACAGCTTAGTGGTAACGCCTCCGCTGCGCACGCAGGAGTCAGGTTCGATTCCAGCGGGCGGCGGGCGATCTTTTTCAAGGATTTGGCAACATCGACGACCTACGCCCTAACGATACGCTTTACTTACTAGAATTCAAACAACGGACGTCTTTTCCAGTGGTGGGGAGAGCCCATAAAAGCCATCGCTATAAAATATTTCAGGCAGTCTATTAGCCCCAAGCGGGACCGATTGTAGCTCTGCGATCGCTCGATGGTGACGTAGTGGCCAGTATCACGTGACGGGGCCGGGTATTGTTTTCCGCTTTGCTTTGCTTTGGAATTGTGATTTCGCGCGTAGCAGCGAAGACTGTTCGCTAAGTATATTATGTTTTTGCTATGACGCAAAACGTACGTAGGACGAAACCTAAAACCAAATACGAATATGCCGAGCAAAACGATCGGAAGTTTCGTGTATAATAAGTTTGTTGTGTGTATGTTTATACAGCTGGGAGTTACGATAGAATCCTACGATAGCTTCTTGGTCACTAACACGCCGCTCGGGCACTTTGCCGCAGAGACGAACGGGCATTTTTCAACGTGCGCTTCGCGCGCTTCCCGACTTAGCACCAAACGAAAAAAAAATAAAAAAATACGTACTCGAAACTACAATTCTCGGTGAAGGTCTCTCGATTCACGGATTCCGGAAGCAACGACAACAGTCCCACCAACTTGAGCGACCTCTCAAGTCGGCCCTTCAAGTCGGTAAGAAGTTCTAACAAGGTGGGTCTGAAGCAGACTTGTGCCCATCTTAATTACTCTACTCAAGATACTGTATTTCAGATACTTTTTAAGGTATCTTGGTATCTTGCAAGTACTTTTGATCGAGAGTATTTGATACTCTATTTTAGTTAGAATTTCTGAGTATCTTGTACTCATTATCTCAAATACATTTTTGACACTCCGCCATTTTCCGAGTTTTTCGGTGTGAAGTGGCGTGGGCGTGGCATGAGCAAACGTGAACATTCTTTCGAGCAACCAAATCCTGTTGCTAGCTCCGATTAGCTGCGGTGACTTTAACTGAGCTCGTGAAAATATCGCTTTTTTGCCGACTGTGACTCATATTTCAGCCCAAAGTTCGTACAATGAAGGTTCTCCCCTCGCTTTCCCAAAGGTGCCTTTTCTTTTTCTAGAGTTTCCCCCCAAAAAAGCCTCAAACAAAAGGGGTGGTTTTAAAGAAGTTAGGATTACCACACCAAGGCACAACGCAGACCGGGAAACGACCTACAACAACAATGCAGACTTGAGTGTCAAGAAAATAACAAATAGAATAAAATGAGAAGTGAACAGAAAAAAAAAAAAAAACATTTTTGTTTTGCTTGTTGTATATTTGACCCCCCTACGGCAAGACGTCTCTAAAACAAAATTTAAAAAAGTCGGTGACAGGTCAAGAACGAAGTGGAAGCTCCCCCCACCTCTTTCCACTTTGCAGAACGAACGCTGGAGAGAAACAACCTCCTCTCACCGTTCGTTCTGCTGAAGTGGAAAGGGGTGGGAGGAGCTTCCACTTCGTTCTTGACCTGTCACCGACTAGCTTTCTTTTGCTTATTGTCTTTTTATCATCAGTCCGGCACTTATTGCTCTCGCGAACACTGTCTGTAAAGGCCCTGTCACACTGACACGACGGCAACCCTGTCACACGACGGCAACAGCAACACAACACGTTGTCCGACAGTCGGGCAACTTGTTGCTAGCTCCCCATGTTGTCCGACAAACCTGTCACATCGCGGCAACAGCACGACAACATGGACGACAACTAAAATGTTGCCTCGGTATGACAGCTTTCGGCAACAAAAACAGCAGCAACTTGTGTTGGACAATGTGTGTTGCCCTGATCGCTGGCTGAGCAAATTTCGGGCCGGCAACACGACAACATAGATAGCTTCGATGGTAGAGCTAGTCCCCTATCAATAAGGTCTTACTCAAATAAAGGCTTCGAAAACGTTATTTAACAATAATTAGGGCTGGCGTGCAGCTAAAATATTTTCGATTAATGTTTTTGCTGCGTAGTTACGGAAAGCAATTCTCGAAATGGTCATAGCTACGGTCGTGAACGTTCAGACTGGTTTTGAAATTAGAACTGCCGAGAGACCAGCTCACATTACTGATAGTAAAATAAAATGGCATGCCTACTCACCACCTGATGAAGTATAATAAAATAACCCAGAAAACCAAAGATTAAAAATTTGAAGCATTAAAACGACCATTTTGATCATGATTGTTGATGCTTTGAACATGGAAACAGCCGCTACCAGACACCTGATTTGTTTTCAAAATACTCAGGACGTTCTGGGTGAATGAAGCGATCACATAGCAGGCGGTAGGCAAGTAGACAGCGTTGAAAAATATTTATTCCACCGATTGTTTTGAAGGCCGATCGTGTCGGTGTCGCAGTTTTGAAGCACTGTCAGTTCAGCTCAACACCACGCTACTAAAGAGGCTTTGGGGTACTGCCGGTGCTAACTCAATTTTACAGTAGATATAGGAATTGCATGAAAAAACCGGACAGAAACACTTCATACGGTGGCGTAAATCCCGAAAATATATCAGCGATGTCACTTTCCTCGGTTAGGGCTATATGCTTTGTCAGCGAATGAAGAACATTTCGATAAAATAAAGAGCGGAAAATACTCCCCGTGGCAAGTTTTCTAATTACAGTCACAGGTTGATGTCGTACCGTGGTAATTCCCAGCCCTTCGAACGCACTAGCACTTTGTAGAGTCACATTTCCAGCGATTCCGCGCCGCACACGAACGAAGGTAAACAATCAAGATGGAGGAGTGTTCCCCGTGTTGTCCTCGCCGTCAGCGCGGTGTGACAGGGTTGACAGGGTTGTCGGACAACAAATCGGGAAACACGGTTGCCGGGCGGCAGCAGCATGTTGCCCGACTGTTGTTGTTGCCGCGATGTGACAGGGTCGCCGGCAACACGACTTTCCCGTGTTGCTGGATAGAGTTGTCTAACTGTTGCCTCAGTGTGACAGGGCCTTAAGCGAACATTGATAAGCAGAGAACAAGACAGGAAACGAACTACAAGCTGGATGACCTCTCAAAATCCCAACAAAGCGCCCCCAACGCTGAGTGCCTTTCCGAACGCAACCTACTTGAAGAAGGTGCGACCACTGCCGTGGTTATGTGGGTTCTCTTTGTTATCCATTTACTCATATCCGCATTCGAAGTTCGTTTATAGTGAACTCCCCATATAGGGAATATGGATTGTAGTTAAACGACGCGTCTAAGGTGCGCCACAGGACGCGATAATCAGCGATGTCACTATAGCTAAAGCGACCTCTTTATTTCTGTCCCAGAAATGTTTTCTAACATGTATCAGTGATATTACCAATTACCACACGCGTCGCCGAGCGAGCACGAGGCCGAATGGTTATCACGCTTTGCTCTCGCGCGGAGTATCGGGTTCGATTCCAGGGAGCGGACACCTCTTTTATTTATTCTTTCAACTTGACATTCTCGTAAGTTCGAGAACCTTGTCGTGTGATCGAGTTACGAATGTTCTACGCGCGGAACGCTCTACGCTGAATGTTCCAGAAACCTAAGCCGGTACAAAAGGTGCTACACGTGGCGGTAGCGCAAGCTTGCGCTGGGAACCTCCTTGGTTCGATCCCCACCACCCCCGCCCGTTTCGATCTGGATACGTTTCGTACCGGCACACGTCCATGTAATCACTACTGCGTTATGCACGTTAAAAAGCCTAGGTTAGCGGTTGTGCTGCACTGGCTAAATGTCTCATCTACAACTAAGCGACCGGTCACCTGTTGATGCGTACCAACATCAAGGCTGTATAAACATACAAAAGCAAGCCAATATACAGGATGTCACAAAAAAAAAATTACAGTTTTTTTTTTTTTTTTTTTTTTTTACCGCAAAAATAAACTAGGCATCGTCGACCGCTCATTCTCCGCCCAAAGAGCGCTAGAGGTCACAACCAGAAGCCAAAGTTTCAGCCCGATCCGATACCTTATTCAAAAGTTACAAATGATTTTCTGAAAATTTCAATGGAAAAATGGAGCCAATTTTTGCCCGTTTTCGGTTTCTGGCGCCATAGAGCCCCATATATTCGAAAACTCCGTCGGCAGCCGTTTTCCCATTGAAATTTTCACAAAATCACTTATAACTTTTGAATAAAGTATCGGATCGGGCTGAAACTTTGGCATCTGGTTGCGACCTCTAGCGCTACCTCTGGGCGGAGAATGAGCGTTCGGCGATGCCTAGTTTATTTTTGCGGTCAGAAGAAGAAAAAAAAAACCCTGTAATTTTCTTTTGTGACACCCTGTATATACTGTAAACGACTAATTTTTCGCGGGCTCAATAACTCGCGATTTACGTCAAACCTAAAGTTTTGGAATAATTCGCGGGTTCTAATTTTCGCGACGCGGTGGGATCTCGATGTAGATTCCAATGTTTTTAAATTTTACCGGAATATTCCGCGAATTGTAGGCCATTCGCGAAAATTAACTCGTTTACAATATATATATATATATATTTTTTAGTTAGTTTTGCTTTAGCGCTCGATCCTGCTGTTTTGCCGACATCGACGCCTGCGACGCTAGCCTTTCTTTATTTTGTTTTGGGCACAAGTTCTCCCTGTTAAACGTTTAGTTTCTTCAGTTATTCGCGGCCTCATCATTTGTCATTCGTGACAATATTCTTCTCCTTATAGTTAGACTGCATAAAATAGCCCTACGATGTTTTTTTCAGTTTTTTTTTGCCGTTTTGTGTAATTGCGCGCAAATAAACCATTTTGGGAAACCAGATAAGCGCAACTGTATAATTGCTGTCACTGACGTCGATACAATGCGGAAGTATCTTCAAAAGGAATTGAATTACATTTCTAAGTATTTGTACTCTACTCAAAATACTTTGCAGTGAAAGTAACTTGAGTAGTATTTTAAATACTTTATGAAGCAGGTATTTAGTAACTTAACTTAAAGGGATACTGAACCGTAGAATTTAGTGTCCATAATAAGTGACGCACGTCTTTTCCACGAGCCAGCAGCCGCCGGTGTGCGCGAGCACAGGCAACAAAAATGACGTCAAAGATCTCCATTCCCGCTTAAGAGGACAGTGAAATGCAGGGGTTCGGGCCGAAGGAGAATAAATACAGGCTTTTATCTCTACAAGTGAAAGCTACGTGCTTGTTAGACCAATTAATCGCTTACCTTTTAGACCAGACACCACTGTGTAGATTAAAAACGTGTCGTTATTCTCCTTTGGCCCCAAGCCCATACATTTCACTGTCATCTTAACCGCGAATGGGGGTCTTTGACGTCATTTTTGTTGCGTGTGCTCGCGCACACCGGCGGCTGCTGGCTCGTGGAAAGAACGTGCGCCACTTATTATGAACACTAAATTCTTTGGTTCAGTATCCCTTTAAATACTTTTATCGAGTATTTTGTCCAACACTGGTCTGAAGGCCTAGCAAAGCGCTCGTCACTTGCATGCCTACGACCAGCTGCCTCGTTAAATACATATTTTCGCGGGACCTTTTTTTTTTTTTTTCAGTGGACTTTTTTTTTTTGAACCTGCACACTTATAACTTTCGTATAAAATGTGAGTCTTATGTCTTCGTCGTTCCCTCGCAATTTTTAAAGTATGGTGCGCTGGTGGCGGACGCTCTCGCCGCAGTGACTCACTCGTCAATTCTATTTGCTGCTTTCTTTGAAGTACAGCTGAAATAAATACGCTAGGATCGACTTACCTTCGCATCATGTAGTACGTACACTTTATTTTTTGTGTATGTCTCTAAAACCGCGCAAGTAAACTGCGCAAAGAAAAAAGAAGAAAAAAGACGGCGATTGAAATTTTAAGTTTGACGCCAGCTCGGCCATCCTCGCGATTGATTTTTATTTAAATTGTCTGCTCCCGACAAGCTGAAAAAAAAAAATTGCTGCTGGAGTTATGCTGTTCCAGAATCTACCTGGTCGCTTGACAAGCCTCCGATGCCACGACGACGACGACCGATTCGGTCGTAGTCAGTACGATAACCCGAAACTACGTCAGCTGGGTCACTGGGCCTTGTACCGTATAGGCCTTGACGCCACTGTATCGAGCACGTGCACCAGCCGAACGATGACGCAGACTTAGGCTACGTTAGCCGAGCGCTGCGTCACAAGCACCAGCAAATAATTTATGTCGTTAATGTCTCCATGGGTACAGTATTCAGCTTAGTCACTAGGGGCGCAGCGGTTGGACTTCCTCCCCAACAATAGCGCTTGGAAACAAACAATGTCGCTACCCATTTGAGTTCTCCAGGGTAAAATGTGAAATAAGGCTGGTAGTTTTTGTGGAAAGTAGGTTTCTTGGTGGCTTCGACGCAAATGTCAGACAGATAAATTAAAAAAAAAGCACATAAAGAAAGAAAGCACAAAACGTTATGAAAACTAAGCATAACTGAAGCCTGACAACGAAAAGGCAAAAATAAAACGTAAAACAATTACAGGAGGACACTTAAGCTTCGCCTTTAAGAGTGGAACGTGATACCTAAACATAACAACCTCTCTCGGTTTCAAGCCGCGCAAGCGTGTTTGCGTGGCCTTCGTGGTCTCAGCGATACAAGCAACAAAGTTATCAACAGATGAATGCATTACAGAGGCGTTGGAGCCGTTTCTGAAAGAATATACGATCTGTTTTAGCCAAGCAATTAATGTTCCCGCTGGTTGGTTTACTTTTTTTTTTCACAAACAACGTGATATGACATCAGTTTTCATGCTTACTGATTTGGAATGGCGGCTCCTTTCCTGTGACCTTACCTTTAGGCAGATGGATTGGCGCTTCATATGCATATACGCCCTTAACTCTCCAAAAGCTAGAACATCTTTCTTCGAGTTTCTAAGACAACTTTTAAACGCAAATAGAACATTAGCTACCATGGGCGATTTTGACTGTGTTTGTAGCGCAGACGATAGATCTACAACACAAACGAGGTATGACGGAAGTGCCGCTACTCTCCATAGCAGGCTTCATGACCATAACCTTGTTGATGTAGCTTACAGGAGAGGTGAACCGATACGCTGCACATATTACCAAGGAATCTCGCACGCACGTTTAGATCGGATTTATATCTCAGGAGATGTAATTCAATCTACGAGCCAGTACTGCGTTAAGCCGGTGTTTGTCTTTGATAACTGTTTAGTGTCAGTTAGTTTTGGTCAACAAAGTCACCGAGGTGTTAGTCAGCAATGGGAGTTCTGAAAGCTCAATTTCAAGCTTCTAAGTGACGATACATTTTCAAAATAAAGATTCTCTCGGTTTTGTCCGATGCAATTCACAGACCACTGACAGGCACATTTTTGCTCAATGGGACAGTTTGAAACAATTGAGGAGCGAAAAATTTAGCAATCCAGCGCTCTGCAATTCAACCCTATTTTAACAAACAAGAAGAGCGTGATTTTTTCAAAACTTGATTAACGTTACATGAACTCGAATGTGAAAAGTCAGGCACATATAGTGACGATATCAGTATATTGCGGGCTCAACTTCAAAAATTGACCGCATCTCCACGTGGTGAATGATGTTGCTTGGGGCGAAGCTCTGGTGGTGCTTGTCTGCATAGACGCCGAGCCGCAGCATGCCGAGCCTTTTCATTCATGTCAGTAGGAGAATGTGTGGTTTTCTTCTTTTTCTTTTTTAAGCAGACAGATGGGATGGCATCTCAGAACGCCCTACTCTTTTTTTTTCTTCTTTTTCTTTTTTCATAATTTTTTTCATATTTTTTTTTCAATTTTTTTTTGCCCCACACGAGCACGTGAGCATGTGCTCACGTGCTCGTGAGCACGTGATCTCACGAGCAGAAGCACGAGCACCCGACGCCGGGCCTACGGCGGAGGAACATACGGACATGGCTAGCCCCTAATGCCCGTGTCCCACTAGAGCGACATACAGAAACAAAAGACAAAGACAAGCCTCAAACCAGTCTTTCGCGATTTGAGAGGCTTTGTAGAATAATGGAGGCTATGCTCAAACACGAGCATCATGCACGCGAGAGTATCTTTGGCAGGCTTGCAATCACTCGTGCTTACCTCACGAGCACCGAACGACTAAACGCCTGCCAAAGGTACCATCGCGAGCATGCTGCATGGGTTTGAGGCTTGTCGCTGTCTTTTGTCTCTGTCTCTCGCTCTAGTGGGACACGGGCATAAGGAGCTTCGCCCCTAAAACACGAAACCTGAAGATACCGACCCAGACAACACCCGACATCCTCAGGACGTCCTCAAAAGGTACAAACGTCCTCAAGGTTTTCAAGACGTCCTCAGGACATCCTGAGAACGTCAGTCGCTGGATCATCCTTGAAACGTCCTTCCAAGGACTTATTGAGGACGAAGGATACAAAGTTAGAGGTAAATATACGTCCTCAATTTGATTGCGTTATTAAAAAAATTAATTAATGAAATGACGGTAGTATACACAGTTCATGTTTACTGCTAACCTAAATTTTACATACAAATTATTACACGTAGTTGTGTAAGTTTAGGACATCTTTTAACTATAGTTTTGATCAAACAATTCTTTATTAAAACAAGGACGCACTACAATTATTATTAGTTTTGTATTTGCGCAATGTTTCGGAATTCAGTTCCATTGGCAACATTCAATCTAGGTGGCGCAAGCTACCGCCTACTACAAGACGTACCGTTATTGCAATTATCCACCCATCCGAGAGACCCAAGCAAGCTAAGCCAAGCCAGGACCGAAACAGAAATAGCCTCGAGGTTGATGATGGCTTGATAATGTGGATGCTTGGGCTAGTTGGTCATTCATGCTTGGATGGAACAGCGCAGATACAGTTACAATCACAGGCACACAAGGAAAGACTCGCAGCGCTGACTAACAACTCAGTGATATATTTCTTCTTCCTCAAATCGTCATCTTCTTCTCCTTCGCCGTTAATGAGAACATTTTAAATTTTTAAGCACCAGAAACCAAATAACCAATAAACATTAAAAATAAATCATAAATACATAAATAAATAACAATTAAAAAAAAACCTATTTTTAAAAAAAAATTTAAAAATACATTTTTAAGTTTAATTTTTTAATTTTAGTTTTTAAAAAAAAAATATTTCTTAATTTTATTTTTTAATTTATTTTTATTTATTTTTTATTTATTTTTATTTGTCATTTATTTATTTATTTATTATTTACTTTTTAATATTGATTGTCTATTTGGTTTCTGGTGTCTAAAAATATAAAATGTTCTCATCAACGGCGAAGGAGAAGAAGATGACGATTTGAGGAAGAAGAAATATATCACTGAGTTAGCGCTGCGAATCTGTATATCCGCGCTGTTCCATCCAAATTGATGATGGCAGCAATGCAAGGCAGTGACAAAGGTTAGTGTTTTTTTTTATATGTAGTACTTCTTCGAAATGGCGGAAAGCAGTGAACGGCAATTTCGGAGGGAAAGATGCCGGCGCGTAAACGAATACTTCGAGCCTATCAACTGTGCGAAAATAGACTCGGTAGCAAGGGCATCTTCCTCGCACGAACCGCAACCGCCACAACCATCCTCAGCGGTGTGTTTTTTTCCTGAGTTCGATAAAGATGTGTGTGCCGTACCAACGTTTTCTGCTGTGACTGTCATCACAAATCAATGTTTCAGGGGCAGTGAAAGTAAATGTTGGTGTGCAAACAAAGCTGACGTGGAGACCATTATCAAAGTGTGGCTGCGCCACGCTCGAGGGAAACTGAAAAAGCTGCAGTCAAAAGCCGGAGATGTTCGACATGATGGTAAGTTTCTCACATTACCTGTTTTTATTATGAATGCTTATGGAATTGATTTTTTTTCCAGATCCA
Organism: Ixodes persulcatus; assembly: GCA_013358835.2. Lineage (NCBI taxonomy): Eukaryota > Metazoa > Arthropoda > Arachnida > Ixodida > Ixodidae > Ixodes > Ixodes persulcatus. Next base: position 609,410 of record JABSTQ010010156.1, read on the forward strand.
GCTGACTATTCGGACTAGTGCTGGCCAAGATGCGAAGTCAGACTGCATGTCTTGTGCAGACATTGAAAAATGTCATGTATAACATTTGCTCTCCAATAAAGTATTTCTTGAACAGTTACCTCTGTTTGCAATAATGAATGGCATGATCATGCTCATAGTTACAGCCTAAGAATATAGGTCAAGGAAAGACGCAGAGGAGAAAGCAGACGGGATGCTGGAGGGGAGAGGTTTTCTTCTCTCCTCTTCAGCATTCCGTCAGCTTTCTTCCCTCTTTCCCTTGCCCTATGTTCTTCCTCTCACTGACTAGTATCTAAATTAGTGTGTGAATTTCACAATAAAATAGTACACAACAATGAATATCTTTCTGCAGGCATGTTCAAGTTCAAAATCGAGTTGGAGAAAACCTAGAAACAATAAAAAATGAAAGTATCCTAAAGGCCCGTTCACACTCTTGCAACCGAGTATGACCGAGAGAGACAAGACCTGTTTTGAAGCCTCTTACGACGTCTTAGAACCAGCTCCGCAGCAGCGCATCCGGTCCTAAGACTTCGCAAGAGGCTTAAAAACCGGTCTGGTCTTACTCGGTTGCTTACGTGTGAACGGCGCTTAAAGGGGCTATGCAACAATTTTTGTACTTTTCGCAAATACCGCTTAGAACGGATCCCCTACGTTAATGACCTATGAAACACGTGTTCGTTTTTCACCCCACGCAATAGAAGTCCCAGAAAAAAATTAAAGAAAAACGAGCAGCGTTCACGCCCTCAACTCGCAGCCAGAACAAGCGGCCACGTGATCTGGAGCCGATTATATGCCGCCAATGTTGATCATAGCCACGCGCTGGGGTTGGAAAAGCACAGGACACGCGCTGAGTTCCAGACATTGTTATGGCTCGGCTATTGTCGTCGTTGCAGCGATTGAACACGGGCCACTACCCGAATGCTTCTCGAGCTATCAATTATCACGAGCCCAAATCGAGTGCCCACGCAATGCTCGGGTCCAATCTATGAACCGCATTCGAATATCGTCATATGGGTGTACTGCGATCCCCACGTTACGTCATCGAATTTTGCAAAGGAGAGATTGAATGAAAATGATCGCTTTTGTCCTTGAAATTACACCGCAACAAAGGAGTTTCTTGGCCAGTGGCATTGCATGCGTGTATTCTTGAGTCCCACTAGTGCCAGTAAGCTCGGGCAAAGTGAAAAACATTCCAATTGAATATCGTTGCGCAGCTCCTTTAACAGCTCAGTGAACAGCTGAACCTGCAGTGCATTGTCCTAAAAATGTACTAGAAAAATCCTTGGCTGCCCTCCTGAGGACGTTCTGAGGATTCCTGAGGCCGGACAATAGGACGTTTTTAGGATGCATCCAGGATCATTTGAGGACATCCTGAGGACATCATAATGTCCTCAAAAGGTTGTCCTGAGGACATCCTGGGGATGTCCAAGTGTTGTCTGGGGAGGAGCTTTAATTCGCTCATGAAAGAAACGCCTCCTGTTGGGCGAACAGCCTACAAAACGATCTCTGCAGGATAGAAGGCATTACGCGCTTTCTAAAGAAATTGTGGCAATTAAGAATAATGAATGGACACTCACTGAGTCATCAAAACTTGTAAAATATTTTCATGATTTTCACGCCAAAATGTTTGGAAATACGATACCGACGAAAGGAACGATAGAAGTTAAGCAACTGCCAGCGCTGATGCCAACACGAAACGAGACGGATCGAAAGTTAAATGAGGGCCATCAAACACCTAATGAAATAAAGGCGACTATTAAATCTCTACTTAGTCGCAAAACAGCTGGGCCTCATGGTCTAAATGGAGAATATTCTAAAAAAATACCAGGACATCCTAGCTCCCGTCCTGCTTACAAGCAAGAAACGTTACCGCCCTCATTTTACTGAGGACACACGGCATTATTACCAAAAACCAAAGGTCCTGAAGTGCTGAAAAGATATGGAAAGTTACAGACCTACATCTCTCTGTAATACTGATTATAAAATGTTTGCGAAGGTACTAAATGAAAGACTACAGTCTGTAATCGAAAAGCTGACTGGTGAACACCAGACCTGCGGAATGCGTGGCAGAACTATTCAAACAAATATAGATATTGCTCATTCAGTATTAGTGTGCGTATCGGGCAACGAAGAACAAGTGACGTTTGTACAAATAGATCTTGCAAAAGCACTTGACCGACTTCGTCACTCATTTTATTTGCACTTCTTAAGTATGTCAATGCAGGAACCACACTTTTATGTGGAATCCAACTTTGCTACATGAATTGTTCAACAAAATTGATAATCAATATTATACTATGTGATAAATTTGCAAATAAGGTTCTCCGTTAGACATGGCTGCCCGCTATCTCCGCTTCTTTTCGGGTTGTACTTAGAGCCGTTATGTTTAAGCATAATTAGAAGGGAAAGAATTCGTTGATATTCCTCGATAATTGTTCAGACAAAAGTCTTTGCATACGCAGATGATATCCTATTTTTCTATACTGATAAAAATGTGTTGAAGAGAGACTTGACCTTACAGCACATTACTGTGCAGTCACGGAAATTTCGGTAAAAGCCATCAAAATGCAACGGCTACTGGTATGATTCCTGGGCCCCAAAACCCTCTTTTTTTGCTGGGAGGGCGTGGAATCGAGACCTTTTTACATATCTTGGAGTACCACTCTCCAAATTCGTAGTAGTGTATCTTACTGGACCTTCATGACAACCACATTAAAAAGAAAGACAGACGGGTGAAAAGAGAGAAAGATTTCAATTTTCGCAAGAGCCAGTGTTTGTAATATATTTCTTGCGTCGAAACTTATGTACATACTTCAAGTGCTTCATTGTGCTGGAACTAACGTACAGAAATACCACAGCATATTTGCGACATTCATAGGGTGCTATATTTGGGAGCCTAGTAGAAGGGATAATCTTTTCCTGCCTCTTGAGTATGATGGTCTGATATGATGTGCCATATTTGTCCGCCAATTAGTGTCCCGATTCTTATTCTTCAAAAACGCCAGTCACAATTTTCTCAAAGTCATGTTACAACTACGTCTTGCAGAAAGTTCAAACAATATTGTCGTTTCAATGGGCGAAAATGTTCAGGGTAGGTGTCGATTTCTTTTTAAAGAAGTAGTTGATACCTTTAATTTACTCAAAGCTCGATTTTTATTGGAATATTTGTTTAGTGTGACGAGGAAATCATTATGCAGGAGCATTATAGAAAGCATGTTCCCACTACCACATTACCGTGCCTTCATTACTCAAGAACCCGTCATCGATGTATTTAATTGAGTTAAGATGGGCGTACCTCCATCAACGAAGACGTTTTTCTTTAAATTACACAGATCCACTTTAGCTGTAAAACATATATAGATAAAAAAAGAATATTTGTACCTTGGACAGGAAACTAGACTATGCAACAAGCCGGAGACAGTAGAGCAATGTTTCATATATTGCACCGATGCATTTTTATTCTGGTACGTGCTGCAACGCACACTTAAGAAATATATGATTCTAAACGATTACAGCCTTCGCTTTCTTTCGTTTTCAGAAGATGAAATCATCCCGTACGACATGTTTGCACTTTTAGGACTTTAAAGATTATGGAAGTACCGGATGATAGATAGGAATGCAGAAAAACCGCGTACTACGAAGTCCCTTTTTATAGAACAAGTGGCGCAAGTGAAAAGCGCATTTGCTTTCTATTCAGTCAACCAACCCGACTGGTTTCCGTTGTTTGACACATGTCTAGGGCTACCAGATTTCTAAAAGGAGCGAGCTTGACGTAAGCGTAATGTTTTCGAGAATTATTGATCTACACTTTGTGATCAGAGTCTCATGTATATAAATATTACACCCAGTGGCCACAGGTAAAAGAGGCCGAATATGGGTGTTGTGCATCAGGCCCGTAGCGAGGGGGGGGGGGGGGGGGCCCGGTCCCCCCCCCCCCCCGACATCTTCCATTTTGCTGGGACCTCATCTCCCCCTCCTCATACAGCATTTTGTTATGGGCGCCCCCTCCCCCCCCCTCCCCCCTCCCCTCTTCCTCCCTTCCCCCCTTCCCCCCCCCCCCTCGAATCAAAATCCTGGCTACGTGCCTGTTGTGCATGACATTGTAATGTAAATAATTTCTGCAGTGAATGTCGAACTGTTTGTACATGTAGAATGCATGTGTGCTCTGCTATTTTCAAACCTTCCACGTAATAAAGAAGAAAAAAAGTGTCTACGAGGCTTAATTGGTAGCGTGTCTGGCTCGCAACCGAAGGGTTGTGGGTTCAAATTCGGCCATTACCCAAAATTCTTTGATTTTTTAAAGCAAATGAAATACTTTGTAATGTGAAATCATTCAATACATGCGGCGAGCGTTCCACGCGTGACGTCACGTTCCACGTGAGCGTTGTGAGTTGTTTAAAACTCCCCCGCGAGGTCATGTGGGTGTGACGTCATGACCCTATCGACCAATCAGGATTTTCCCATCTTGCCGACACCGGCTCTTCTGCGCCACGAGCTCTTAAACGCTATCGCGTTAGAAGAAGGACACGCTCAGGCACACACTATGTGGAGGTGTTATTTTATTCCTGTCTTCTTTTCGCTTCGTCGGTCGCATTTTTAATCATGTTTGCGGTTCAACAGCTTGTCCGCGCACTTCAACAAGATTGAGAAAAGAGGAGCTAAAATACGAGTAGGTCAGAAAAATACAAACAAAATATAGACAAAAAAAAACCTACCGCACGTTTTTGTTTACAGCTCGCGTTTTTGTGTTTTCTTTTCTTTCTGCCAGAGGCTGCGTTTTAGGACGGGAGTAATTATGACTTTCTTTTACATAATTTTTTACACCGTTGCCTGACTTGGAGTTCTTTGCTTTGTGCCATATGGTCTGTACTGCCGCAGGGAAAAGGTGACAGTCATGACATCAAGGGGAAGCAGCGGGGCATCCTTAACAAACATGTCACCTCTTGTTCCTCGACGAAACAGCATATTGATACACTGGACTCGGCGACATAAACATTAGTCGAACCGAAGGCTTGAATGCAGCCAATGCCACAAGCACTAGAGTTCGAAATCGTTGCTTTGAAACGTTCTTCCGCAGAACGAGCGCTCGCGCTAAAAATGCGCGTCTCAAAGCCAGGAGCATGGGCTAGCTCTTGTTTATAGCTTTGGGCGCAGTCTCAGCTTAACCCCCCATTCACACTGGAAGCGGATGCGCGTTCGCGAAGCGGTTGCGAACGCGGTTGTATAAAGATCTAGTACAATTGCACGCGCATTTGATGTCATCAAATGCGCGTGCAAATGTACTGAATCCTTATACAACCGCGTTCGCAACCGCTTTGCGAACGCGGATCCGCTTCCAGTGTGAATGAGCCCTGAGGGTGAGCGGAGTACAGACCTCCTCAATGTATCTTCAATTGAGTTAATTAACGGCGTTTGCTATGACGATCCTTTTGATTATTCATATTGAAGTTTAATGAGCACGATGTTGAGTAGAACTAAAGAAATACTACAAGAAAATTTTGGCGCTTATTTCTTCTTCTATACGTGTTCAAGGGGACAGTATCTCACTGAACACCCCAATCTCTTGTTGAGAAAGAAACGAAAAAGAATTTTAAAATGAATTAAACGATCAGAAAATAGCGCCTGTTGGATGTCGCTAAAGCGTCGTTTGTAATTAAAGCCCCTTCATGTCTCAAAAGTAGCGCAAGGTTCGTCGATGCGCGAAGCACGCGCAACGTGCAGCCCTTGGGAAGATCGTGGCGGCACAGCGTAGCACTGAGCTGCATTTCAGACGTGCCTCGAGCATTTCTACAACAATGAATGGCGCCACGTTTCCCAGGATAGAGGGGCTTTAGTTTGTAATGTCTAGGGTGCCTCAATGCTCTTCTGTTTAGGGTGATGCCATCGTTTGTAGTACCCGATGCCGACAGCACGCGCTCACAGGGAAAATACAAAGAAATCGCAGGAAACAAAATGTCGCCGTAGCACAGTCAGCGCCACGAGCGCGTGCAGGGACACGCCCTTTCACGCGCTTCAGAACAAAAAATAAAAATAAGCGTTCGAAACAAAATGGCCAGATGTCATCACCCAAGCAAAGCGCACATGAAGGCACCCTAGTAATGTCTGTTTGGAACATTGACAGGTAGTGACGACGACTGTATCGCCTAGAACTACAGCCTCACTGGTGCCCTATGCGTGCAAGCACGTACAGCGTGCGCGTGAGCATAGTTTTAGGAAGGTTGTAATTGCACGCACTTGCCAGCACGAGCAGAGACATGGCGGCGTCCAGATGCCCTGCTTGCAATCGTCTTGTCGACATTAGTGCCACTAAATAAGCTACGCTTCAGAGTAACGACATTTGCCCATCTTGGGGCTTCAAATCATGGTTGTCAGTTATCTGAAACTTTATCTGATATTACAGAAAACGCTTTTCGGTCCACCACAAATGTTTAGACCACAAATGTTTAGAAAGTATGCGACAGAGCAAAACAATATTACATGAGCTTCCTAACGCCAAATCTAATGCTGAGGTAGTCACAATTTTGAATCATGGCAATCGGTAGTTGCGTCTTGTTAAGGGTTGGGGCACGGACAGGCTGGAGACCGGATTTGCGCTAAATGGATGACTATGTTTTAATGGGACAGAAGATGATGGAAGCATTCGATGGCAGGTTGCATTCCGTCTTCGCCGCGCGCAGAGCCGTTTATACTGAGAGAGTTTGGCCTTCTTAAGGAGATTTTGACAGCCTGACAACCACAGCAGCGTAGTCTGACAACCGGGGGATGACCACTTCCGTCCGCCATATTGTGGCTCTGACTCATAGGAACTCTACGCGATTTCTCAGGAATGAACAAGACAAAGAAGTAACGCCATATTGTGTTACCACGAAATCCGCTTGTTCTAGCGGCCAACAAGCTCCGCCCATTGGCCAAACTCTCTCAGTATAAACGGCTCTGGCCGCGCGTGTCCGCGGGTCCCCCTTTTATAGCCGCTGTGACGCGATGGTGTTGAGTCACCGGCGGGATCCTGGTGTGCTTGGTGGTGGCTGCTGGCTTCAATGAAGATGAGGTCCAAAAGTCACTCTCACTGTCCCGGAGGTTTATGTCGCCGCAGCCAACGTTACTAGAGCAAGCTTGCTCCACTACCGTTGGCCGCAGCAGCAGCTTCTCTTGATGTTGGAGAAAGAGAAAAACGAAGACCCTTTGATGTTGGTTACTCAGCTGATGTTCGAAAGCCTTAGTTCCGGATCTTCGAGGGGGTCTCTGCCGAGCGACGGTGTTGCGGACCGTCCTTGTAAGTGTGCCCTAGATGGAGCACGGCCTCGCCGGGGTTTGGAACGTAACAATCTCCGATGCACAAGCACCAAGATGGCGGCGCCCACAACAGTATTGGGGAACACAGTGCCGATATTCTAAGCGTAGCTCATTTAGAGGCTCTAGTCAACGTCAGCCTCGCTGCAGCTTTGTGCGTCCCGAGACAGGCTGTTACGATTGTGCCGTATGACACGTGCTCTCCGCTCGCTGCTGTCCGAGCGCTTGCCAGAGTGGGCCGTTTATGACGGAAACTATAGACCTTTTCTTTAACGGCGCCGCCATCTTGAGAATTGCGGCGCCGACGACGCCGTCTAGCGGCTTAGAAAAAGAAATACCGGCTAGTTCTGGCAGCACAGCTATCTGGGTAGGCAACGGTGTGGGTATGGAGGGAACTTGGCTAGACTTGGCTATGGTGTGCTGCAATAACTTGGTTGGAGCTTGTCCGGTTGAATCCAGGGGGGCTATGTTGCGCTTTTTGGACTCCCAGGAGACTAGGGAGAAGGAAGTGGCGTCAACAACGCAGAAAATGCATATTGGATGTTGATTTTGTTTTCTTCTGTCAACATCCAATCTGCGTTCGCTCTAGTCGTTTACGTCACTTCCTTCTTCCAAGTCTCCTAGGAGTCCAAAAAGCGCAACATAGCACCCCAGCCTACTCACAGGCCATCACCTTGCCTCCTCGAGAGAATGACGACGAAGACGGTGGGGTGTTTTGATTCAGTTTCCACAACGAAAGAATATATTAGCCGTTTAATGTAGTCTATGCAGGTAAGCTCTCGGCATTTGATAGCTCCATCTTGAGTGTGGCATGTAGACTTTTTCATAAATTTCACATACCATGGGGCTTGCAGTGATAACCTAATTGGACCACCTGCTAATTATAGTTCAATGAAGTCGATTTAGTGTAAGGCATGCAACCAATTCGGCCCGAATGCAGCTAAAAGCTCGAAAACCCAGATATCTTCATTCGGGTGCCCACGAGGAACCTCGGCAAAGGGGAATTTCACGAATTAAAACTAGGCCTCTCTGAAGCGACTTTTTTATGTTAGAGAGGTTAGAAAGAAACAGGAAATCGTTACTGAGTGCCCCTCTTTATTTATCCCTTTGTGGTACGAGCCTTCCATCTCAATGTTCACAAAACACTCGACTGCCCTCAAGCTCGTTTCTTCTCGTAAAAAATCGCTTTCCTCTCTTCCCTTTAGTGCGCCCAATTCCCATTTTCCACGCACCCCAGTTATCTTAGATTACAATAAAAAAATAAGTAAAAAACATCAAATTCTATGATAACACTTCAAAGCACCGTTCGCAATGCGACACCACTTCGAAAAAAAAAAAGAACTATAGCTCGCGCTTGTGCATCAACGGAGGTGATGGAAGAAATGAAAGTTTCGGGTATCACAGGAAAATAGTCTACAAAACACCATGCTGAGTTCTGGTTGGTGCCGCTTTCATAAAAAAGAAGAAAGGAATAACTTTACCCCAGATTTCTTTCTTTCAGAGAGGAGAAATGAAAGAGTGCGACGAGCGTGCTCTCGGCGCTATGTATCAACTACCCTTCCGGTCGCGAGTGCGGAAACCAAAGCGTACAAAATGCACGGGCGTCGAAATATATTCCGACCTAGCGTTTTTTTTTTTTTCTTTTATAAAGAGTAGTAACAAATGGCGCGATAGAGAGTAGTCCCGAAATAGGACGCTCTGTTTTCACGCGCACTGGCTCCACGTTACAGTTTCTTGTCGACATTCGGAACACTAAATCTGCGGTCTCCTATTGACCCCGTAAGTGACTACGTCACAACGTGGCGTCTGGGTCCAAACAAACCGTCGCTAGGGACGTTGCTCTGGACTAATGCATGGAGACTCCACATGAGGCTAGATTTTTGCTTGCAAGTAAGTAAATAATTTTTTGTATGCAACCTACTTCTTGATATCTAATTATGAAGATGTTCTTGTCGTCTCAGTGTCGTAGTGCAACGATGAAAGCCATTCTGAAGTATTGCCCTCCGCTTTGCTTTGGTAGTAGACGTCACGATAGATTTGCTGTCCTCTTTTGCAGCGGGTGTCTTCATTGAATTGCGTCGGTGAACGAGCGACAAAAACAAGTGCATCGCCATGGCCGTAGAGGCCTCCGCAATGTGCGCTATTTTCTGTGAAGAACCCAGCTTAGTTCAGAGGGGTGAAACTGCCGTAAAATCAAACCACGTCATGCAGATCAGTTACGACGACGACCTGAAGTGCATTACCGGCGTATAGTGCAGGCCAGCATGAGAAACTAATCGTACGCCGTCGAGGTAAGTCGTTTTGTTATTGTTATCATTGAGGTTGTCAGGCTATTAAAGAATTGCATGTCTATGGCGATTTCGCAGTATTTTGCTTTTTTTTTTCTCCCTTGGTGTACATCAAATTCCGTGGATATGTTCTGTTGGTGAAGATCTCCATCGAACCGGCGATGCAAGTACAATCTGTAATAAAATCACTTTATGTTTTTTTTATCAAATTCTTTCGCGCTTTGGGTTCTTGCGGAAATCTGAAGAAACTGCAAGAATCTTTCTCCACGCGATGGGTACAACCAGGTACGAGCCCGCAAACAAAATTTGGGATCTCAACCGATCGCCGGAAGTGCTTTTCTCACGGGTGCAATGCGATATTTTAGCAGGCGATCATCTTGATCGACGCCCGGATTTTCGATAAACCATGTTTTGCATCACACCCCACTATAAATTCTTATAACTGTCTGAAACGCATTATATTTCAAACAAATGCAATATCAGAATATCATTTTTATTCACACGATTCAGCGCCGGCGCCGGCTTGGCCGGCGGGCGTGTGGGCAGACGGCATACTACTTGCATTCGTCGCTGATGCAGGCATCTTGAGGACCGGAAGTTGCAGTCGTAAATATTTCAGAAACAGGCGATTACCGGCACACTTCTGTCGAAACATATATGACATTCAAGTTTTCTATATCTGTGATTTTTAGAAGTTTAAATCCTACTCCTGATATTTGAACGGTCCGGTTTTCGTAGCGAAAGCTAGCCACATGTATTTGTCCATAACAACGACTCTAGCAACGGTTTGTTTGGACCTATGACGTCACACTTACGGAGTCAATACACCGATACAACCTAAAAGACAAGGTAGGCACAGTGTTGTCATCGTTAGTGATGGATCCTCGGCAGCGACCCGCCCCAAGCGGCAAACACATCGAATCTCGACGACAGGCGCCGTAAAAGGGTGGACGCGTCCGTCTTTGCGTCGCCGCGTGCCATGGCGTTGAGCTCATTCTGGGAGAAGCTGCAAGACGCGCTGACGGCGACGCTGACGCAAGGAAGGTAGGCGGCACTGCATGGATCCACTATAGTGGTGGCTTTTCGGGGGCCTTGTTGTCTAGCTGGTACCGCCCTTATAGTCGCTGGCAGAATGAAAACGACAGGACGCGACTCCTTCGGATACCCCGGCCTCCAGCAAGCGCTCGTTACCGTCCGTCATGCTTTGGCAATGAAAGCGCTCACAGCAAACTTATACGTGACGCAAAAGCGTTGTCACTCGTATGCGAAGCTCGCGAGAAAGGTGGTAGAACTGAAAGACCTTCCTGCCATTCTCATTCCGTGAGGTATGCGATAGCAGAAAGGATGGCCCTGAAATAAGTTGGGTTGTGTGTATGTTTATACAGCCTAGAACTTGGTCTGCCTCAACGGGCGACGAGTCTCCCAGCTGTAGATGAGACATTTAGCCGGTGCGGTACATCCGCTAGCCTGCGGTCTTTAACGTGCATCACGCAGTAGTGATACACGACCGCACGCCGGTACGATGCTCATCCAGATCAAAACGGGCAGGGGTGGGGGTTGAGCTCAGGATCCTGGGTTCTGCTGCGCAAGCTTTCACTCCCCGTGCTCCGAGCTGGTATGCGCTAGCCCACTCGGCCACCGATCCCTCCCGATGGCCCTGATTACGTTTATGGCTCAAATGCGTATGAGAAGCCAGCGTCGCTATAGGCAATCTGCAATGCTGTTTGGTTTAGCGCCATCTAGCGACTGAAGCAAGACACATTGGATATGCCTGGAAGTGTTGGCTGCGTTGTTCAAACGTGAGCTATTACTTTGGTGGCGCCGCTTAGCCTAGTGTCTGAAGCAAGAAATGCTGGGCATCCCAGGAAGCCGTGATCGCGTAACACGCCAGTACGGCGGAAGCTACGGACATGGCGGCCCAATAGGAACGTGACTACGTATCATCGGAATTGGCTTTTACTGCGAAGAAGTATCAGGCTTTTCGCTGCGTCATGCTCCCTCCAATATGTGTGCGCTGCGCTCGTATGCGTAGTGCATATCGAAGCCGTCGGCACGCAATGTAGGGCTTATCGTTCGCCCTTTGCCAAGTTACAGCGAGACAGGTTATAACCGTGGGCTCTTACTCTGCTGGCGCCACCTGGCCGTTGCCGGCTGGCTATTGGGGAAGAGATCGAACAGTCACGCATCTATACTCCCAGTCACTAGTTGCGTGCAGTACAGACGAGGGCAACGCCGGGCGAGTGGAGAAAGGGCAAGCACTAGGAAGTCTGGGGACGAGGGGAAACGCCTCCTCTTTTCTCTAACGTTCCTAGAGCTCCCCTCGCCCTCCATTATCCTCCTCCCTCATCCCGCCTTCTTATTGCTCACCCTCTCTCTCTTCGCCTGACGTTGCCTTCGCCTGCACTTCACACAACTACTGAAACGGAGTATAGCGGCACGCTTCAGCTGTGAGGACAACCAACCGAATATTCTTGCTTGTTTTCGATCAGCGATATCGAAGATGACGATTTGAACGTCGCTCCTCGTGCGACCAAAGCGCTGGGAAGAGCGAAGAGCGCTCGTGTCTACACCGTGCATGACGAGGTTCAATTTCTTTGTTATGCTGTGTTAGTAAACACCGGGCTGTGGGGACAACAAGCTCGATAAAGCGCCCCCTATAGTTCAATCTCCTGCCCAATAGGATGGCGGAAAATGTCTTCTTTCAATTTAGATATTTTTTTTTTTATTTAACAAAAATAATGATGAAGGTAAAGATGATAACGAAGTGGTGCTGGACGTAACGCGTTACAATAAGTAATGACGCTATTTGTAACGCGTTAGGTTTTTCTGTAGCGTCACGGATAACACCCGATGAGGCAGTAGAAAACAGAATGAACTAAAGATTTAATGGAGGGGAACTTGCGCCAGAAATGAACAAAAAGAAGACTCGTCGAGAATGCACCAGCGAGCGTCGACGGCGGCAGCAGCAAGCCACGGTGTGTCGGCGTAAGAGCTGGCTGTCACAAGAGAGAATCATGGGATGAGTCGGCAATAGGGCGCACGGCTCTTTATCTACTATGCTCGTCATCTCTAAATTTGACCTAGGGCCCTAAACGTGTCAAACACAAAGTTGGAGCCGAAAGTTCGTGAGAGCGCACCGATTGGATGCTGGCGACAAAGGCGCGAAGTCATCGTCGTGATAGTCCAATAGGTGCGCTCCGTAAACGTCGGTCCCAACCTTTTGTTTGACTTGCTTAGAGCCCCTAGAATGTTCGGGAAAGAGATAGGGCGAGATTGACTAGACAAGGTCATTCTGGCCTCCTTACCTTTTACGCTCGAGATAAAAGTATACGCGAATCTTCTAGATGAACAGAGAAGCTATCTTCTTGATCATGCACGCGGCAATATGCTAGCGTACTCGCTAGAACCTGAAATGACTAACCAGTAAAGTAATTTCGTTACTCTATTACGGTATTTTCTAATGCAGGAGTAACGGGTAGTGTAACCCTTTACTCCTTACCTTTTGATTAAAGTAAGTCACGTTTTCGGTTCCTTTTAAAGGTCTAATGCTCCATCGGGACCTCGTTGCATTCTACAAATTTGGTAAGCGTGGAATGTAAACATAATAAAATGGTTCTCTAAACTTTTCATTGCCGCGAAAGTCCGAGCCGCGGCCTATCGCTGCAAAATACTGAAATCCCGTGCAAGTAACGCCAACGTATCGTTTGATAGTTTTTGGAACTAACGCTAATGGTATTTTATTACACTTGCAGGATGCTAAGGAATCTCGGTAAAACATTAATTTTTGACGAACTAACGAAGAACGCCATTTTGATACTTCATTTCGGTAACGGGCACAACAATGCGAGGAAGTCTCTCTACGCGAATGCTATCTACTCTCCTGGAAACTTGTCTCCAGCCCGGTCTGTCGCTCAAGAAGACCGGCGAAGCTTGAAGAGCGCTTCGTGGTTTTTGTTTTCTTTTTTTTTTCTTTTGGTCTTTACCCCGAACCGCCTGCGTCCAACTGGCAGTTTAGTTGGACCGCAAGACAATAGAATACAGACCGGGCGCAAGAGAGCGGAAAGCGGCTGCGACTGGCAGCTTCATAATCAAGAAACGTGAAGTTCCTGAAAAGGGGACATCCTTCTCTTTTTCCTTCGTTCTCGCCCTTATATCCCTCAAGGTATAAAGAAATGTCTCTCCCTTCTCTCTCCGAGTCATGTTTTGCTTCCCCCCCCCCCCCCCCCCCCTAAAGCATGGTCCAAACCAAACGGGACTGCGTGGTTTATGGATATCGCAGAAATCTTGCGAGTCGCGCGGCCTCGGCGGTGACGTTTTGTGACTTCCGTTATTGCATTCGGAGTTTAATATATTCGAACTTTTGGGAAGCCGCAATGACCGGGAGGCTCTCCTCCCCTCCACCTTAATGAGTCCTTGACGCATACTGGGCACCTTGCTCGTTTGCGGAAAACGCAATCATTACAAAAATGAAAAAAAAAAATCCAAAAGATGGCGTTAGCTTCAGCGACAAAAACTCAGTCTCCAGGGTTGACCATCATTGCGTTTGCCAGCGCCATTTCTTGGCTTTGTGTCTGGATTGAAAACCAGTCACCTTCAGAGTATTTGTATTCGTGCGGAGTGTCCAGAATAGATCCCTTTTGAAAGTTCGTCAAGTAACATTGGCGGTCGCGATTTCTCGGAGTATGAATGGACCCGAGACTTCGCCGAAGGCTGACACTACCCTTGTGTTGAATACAAGCTCAGAGTTTGTATTGTGTCCAAACAATGGCGGACTCCGATAATCGGCGCGACACCTACTAAATAGCGCGCACTTTTGAAAAAAAAAAAAGGGGTCTATTCATTTCTAATAAAGTATTTGCATTTAAGGTCCCTCCACAAGTGTTCGGAATTGCTCCTCTCTCCTTTCGCGTTGCGAGCGAGAGAAAAATCCTACGTGGCTAGCTCGGCTTCTACCATCCTTGCTGAACCGAAAAACTGCCTCCCTCAACGGGTGGCGGGCGTCGCAGACTTTGCGGTTTTCGGTACACGCGCCCCGAAATTCGGTCGAATCCGGATCGGCCTTTCAAGCGAAACTTTTGACCGTCAGGGAGCTTTACGTGGACGGTGTCTTCGGTGGTATGACCTGTCACGGATGGACTCACCTCTCAGCAAGTGGTGTTGGTGCGGCGACGCCAACCGCGCAGGGTGTCCTCCCTTTCGCCATACGCCATCTTGACACCTGTGGCGGATAATCAATGATCACTTGTAGCCGCAAGCGATTGGAAACTGCCATTGGTGGTGCCTATGTGGCATGACATTAGCGTTCCTTACTTCTTGTACGCTTCTCTAAAATATTGTTTTCTACTAATAGCTCAACTGAAGTAAAAGAGTTGCTAACGGCATCAGGCCTACAACACATAGGGCAGATAACTTACGCACCACAATTGTGACTGGCCGACTTACTTTTCACTAATTCTAGATACATACGAGTGACGAGCGCCGTATATGTACTGACTAAAAAAACATTTCACCATTCTTCTGCCTTAATAAATGTTTTCTTGTTATTTTGTTTGTTATCTCTCTCGTATTGTTTACGACCAGGCGGAACGTGGGAGACCTGGTCATGACAATAAATAACAACTTTTTGTTGATACCCCAGCCTATGTCATGTCGACTCAAATAATCCGAATTTAATTGAATTGAAACGGCAGCAACGGGCCCCCACAAAAACAGCAAAGGTAACGGCCCTTTCCTTTTATCACTGCACTCCTTCGAGCGCTCGAAACTCCTTTTTCTGCAACGCAATCCTGATCTGACAAGCAAGAAAAAAAAAAAAAGATCACTCAAAGTAAACAACACGAAAGTAAAAAGAGCATCAAGAGTCGCGCCCGCTATCGAAGGTCGCTGCGACTACAGACACAAAATCGAGTTCAATTTGAGAATGTTTCCTTCTACATAAAAACGCGCACGAATAAACCATCAGGGCAGAAATAAAGATGAATCGTCGCAGGAGACCCCAAACGGACGGGAGACTGTGGCGAACAAAGACTGACAAAGCACCCGTCTTAGCGAGGAGCTTTAAAGGCGCGGCGGTTTGTTGCATGCGTCTCTGGTTGGGCAGGAACGACGTTGGCTAAACGCCGCAGCGACAAACAATCGCCTCGAAAGACCCCCTTTTCTTCGCCCCTCCCCTGTCATGACTAGTGAAGAAGAATGCAGGGGTAGTCGCTGCATAAACTATCCGAAGATGGAAAGCCCGGCAGAAAGACCCGCACAACTTGTATACGGTATACACAAGTTCCAGGGAGCGTGAGAAAACAAATCACAAAAGCAAAGCGCAGAAAAAAGAAGAAAACAAAACACATACGAAAGATGGACTACAACGAGAATACAGGAGGTCCACTTTTTTTTTTGCCACTACTCGCAAGAAAGAGTCATGCATCATGCATGCACGCGAAACAGCTTCGCCCCGATAGGGCGGGACTTTGAGCCGAAAAGCACACGACACAAAAGTGGAGAGACGACGACTTCGGAAGTAGTAAACTCTTCGTGATTTGAGTCGTCGTATCTTCTTTGTGTGCTAGACCTTTTTAGACCTCTTTCTTTTGCACCTAAGCAGAAGCGGGCAATTTTTTGTTTCGTTTTTTCGAGCATGTGCGCACGAGCATTAGACTTGCATGCCGCCCAGCTGACTTTGATGTAAACCTGGGGACTCGCGGGTCCCCTGTGAGCCCAATTTCAACTCCGCTGCAGTGTCCATGGGTTAAATAAAGATGGTTGTTGTTGGCACTGCATTACATCGACGGATTTGAGGCACGCGCCTAGGAAGCTCTAAATGTCCTTTCTGATTTGTTACCACCAGAAGAACTGTCTCGTTTAACAAACAGCAGAGTGAAGTTCAGGCTCGATTCGGGTTTCGAAAGAGACTTTGATTCTCCTGAATCAAAGTCTCAATAGTTTTGCCAAAATAAACCGAGGTTGGACCACGATGATTAGTTGCAAGAAGAAGAGAGAGGGGAACTGGGTGATCCTGATTGGTTTTGTTTTGATGCGCCACGGTCTCATCTATATAAACGAAACCAGTAACTCTCCGGCGCACGCAGTTTAAGTGGCAGTTGATTTAACCATATCGGTTTCATATGTTTCACTTCATGATTGTGTGTTCTAAATGCTTAACGTGACCTTCACGTGCAAAAAAACTTGAATCAACGAACGAGCAAACAAGTTCCCGTTGTCAGCCACGTCAAGTCGGATCAGTGAGGCGAGGTGAGAATAGTGTCCGCCGGACGTCCTAAGTAGAAAGGAGGTTCTTCAAACACAATTTGTGAGAAAAAAAGATATGAAGTAGAAGAAAAAAAAATGTGATCAGGTTTTAATGCAAAATGTTGTTCATCAATAGAATTTCATGAGAAAACCGACAATAACGCCCAACCGACACGCCAGAAAGTCACACAGTTTAAGGTAAAGGGTTTGGCATTTCCGTTCTTTTCTTTATTTATTAGATTCGGCGTATTAATGCGAAAGCATTAACCGTTCCATGGAGCGAAGCCGGCGTTGTCTGTAAGAGCGAAACGAGCAATAAATTCCCATTGGCTGCGACGCGTCATATCAGATGCTTCGTCACTGAAGCCGGCGGGGCCGCTCAAGGTCAAAGCGGACGCGCCTCAGAAATAAAACACAAAGAAAAGCATAGCAACGCAGATGCATCGTCACGGAAGCCGTGGAGCCGGAGGGGACGCCGCGCCTGCGCAGAGGGGGTGCGTGATGTCACCGCCGCAGCGCCGTGTGAAAAAGGAAGACGTGGCGCGCTGCGTGTAGGAATGCTTTCGCATTCTTACACGTAAGCAGTCTCAGGTGTCTTTAACGAATTTGTTTCTTCGATTTTTATCTCGAAAAAGTATTTTCGGCTTTTATTGCTGAATGTCTTTATACATTAATTTCACCGGTTTTTTTAGGCCCTTATCACAGGAAAAAGTAAAAGACGTCAAGAGGATTGAACAACCTTGCGGAACAGATAGTGTGCGTTAATGACAATGACGTTTGTTCTGTTGTGTTTTCCTTGCTTGTTTGAATATGTATAACCCCCTATAATAATTTTCAAGAGGCGATGTATGTTTAATGTAGATAAATTAATGAAATTCATCCCAAGACAGTTTTGGACCGTTCTTTTTGTCTTTTCTTGAGCCCTGCACAAATACAAACGAATAGTTGTATGTGAATGGGTCTAAAAGGTAAAATAAATGCAGTATTTGTTTGTCACAGGAGCATGAAAAACATTAAAATATCTAAAAGCAACCAAATGCGGGTACCAAAACACGGCCAGTACAACTTGTCGAAACATTGCATACTTCATGTTCTCATTACACTCCGGTGGCAAAAGTTGTTTCTCGTCATTGCCAGTGAGAGGAACTTTTAAAAATGCCCTCATACATTGAGAAGTAATTGGATATTTCTGAGGATGAAAGCATTACAAGGACCGTCTTCAAAGGACAGAAAAGTTTGCACAAATTTAACCCCAAAGAAACGCTTTATTGCTCCGAGGACCACTCGCAACTCGATATGGAAGTGCGTCTAAGTCCAAACAATTCTTCAGCGGGGCTTGCCGGATTTGGTTTACAACGTAAACCTTCTATGTATTTTGCACGCCTATTTATAGATTTCCCATTTCCAGAAAAGGCACCAGGTCATTTTCAAAACAACCTAATGTCCCGTTATTTAAGAATCGATGCAGAAAATTAGACTTTACGTTGTGACTTTAAGTCTTACTATATGAGGGAAGGATGCGCTAGCTTCTTCACGCACTTTCGAAGTGCCATAGCAAACGATAGAAGTAAATCAAAATCGAATTGCATACAGCGGATAACATATGGAACACGCTGAATGACGACCGCAAATATTCAGATATGAACGTTTCGAACGGCTGATGGCGGCACAAAAATTATATGCTGCTATACTCTTCTACAACGCTTCCGAAAAGGGCTTAGAGATAAATTGTCAAGAAAACTAAAACAGCGCGTCCCCAGAGGTAAGAGGAACCAGGCGGTCACGTTCGATGGTAGACGGCTTTATATTTCTTACATTTGTTTTCCCGCCAGATGGCACCGCATTTGGGGGGGCGCGGACGACACGTATTTTCTCTGAATCACGGCGGACAAAGTAATAAAAATAAATTGCGCGTTGAAATACGCGAGCCGTCATACCCGGCATGGCGAATACTGAAAATAAAACGTCACGCTGCACAAAATTCACAAAACGACACGGCGCACGAATAGGCCGAAATACCCACAAACGCATAAAGAATGTTCGCTCTCCTTGACTTCTTGGATTTATTTAATTGCTTGGTCGTTGAAAATACCGCAAATCGCGAAGCAACGTATGTGAACGCGAGAGGGCACGTGGCATGACTGCAATGCTGCCTAAAAAATACCAATACAGTCAAAACACTAAGCCTTATAGGTGCCAAATAAGAAAAAAAAAATAAAACAAACAAAAAAGGCCCCTTTTTCTCCCGGCTTAGAAGTATAAAACAAAAAAAGAGCGAACATTTTGTTGTGGTGTTTGCGTGACAAATGCTGTTGCTTTTGATGTTGCAAATTCGAACCACAATATGGCGCCATTCTTGCATTTCCCGGTGCATTTGCACATATATCGCGTGGTATATATATATATATATTTATTCACGAGGTCATCTTCTGCAAAAAGTAAACAAGAAACAACGCCAAACCTAAATATAAAATAGGTAAAAATCCCACGGGGAGATCATGGTTAAAGACAAACGGTGCAGACAACGTGCGTAGCGACATACAAACAGTGCAAGCCAAAGTGGACTATAAACGAAAGAAAAAGTTCCAGCATTACGGTCGACGTGCCAAACTCCCGAGATTTGCACGAACGGTGTAAATCTTCCCCTGTGCCGGTGTTATTGTTTTTTGTTGTTCACATTTTATATTACGGCGTTTACCTTCATTTTAACGTATATATACGTATGTTCTCTGCTTCAATTTCTCTCATTTTGTTTCTTAAAACAAAACAAAAACGACAACAAAAGACATTCTATAGTCTCTTTTTCTTTCTTTCTCCTCCTCCTCCTCCTCCTCCTCCTCCTCCTCCTCCTCCTCCTCCCCCCCCCCTCTATCTTTGGTTCTAAATGGCCTATACAGCTGATGGTTTTCGATATTTATTTTTTATTTCTCCACCTGACTATTTCAAAGCTTCGTATTTCCATCTCCCACTTCATCCTGTTTTTCCCCTTTTCTTGTGTTCTTTTTCATATTCCAGCTCTTGCACATTCATACCGTGTTTTTTCCCCCGCTGGTCCCACCGCCTTAGAACTTTCTGTTCCTGAACTATATTTCAATATCTCGTGCGAACTATATTTTTCTTTATTTTTTTGCTGCATAGAGATTTAGATTTTAGACATCGGGAAGTTATACCCAATTTACGCGACGAAAAGGTACCTATCAACATAATAAATATAACATGGGAACCTTTATGGCTGGCGGCGAATCAGTTCGCGTTCCTCCACGCGTGGCATGTGCTCGGGACCCAAGAGCCCGAGCTGATTTTCCGATTGCAAAACGACCTATTTTAAAGGTACTTTTACGATGGCCATCTGAGCGAACTCTGCATTGAAGGCTCCATGAAACGATACCGAGTTGGAATGTTACCCACTTTACACGAGCACGCTCACGAGGACATGACACAAGTAAACTCGCACGAAGGTCACTGAGCCAACTATCGAGTATTTCCAGGACCGGCTTGCTATACTTCGTTTCACCTTCTCTGCGAGCGAAGCCAAAGCTAGAAGCGCGAGACCAGCGCTTTTTGCGTTTCTCCCCAGCTCGCGCGCTCGAGCAAAGCCTGAACGCACGGAGCTTTCGTGCTCGCGCTTCCAGCTTTGCCTTCGCTCGCACATAAGGTGAAACGAAGTATAGCAACAAATTTATTTAGCTGAGCCTGTGTGGAAGAAAGCACTGCCAAAGCTAGCGCACGAGTGAATGACACGCGAAGTCGAGTCCTCAGTGCTTGCGCGCGCTCCAAGAGTGACAGGCTGTTTCACGCAGTCTTACCGCCGAATTCAGAAACCTCACTCAAACTACACTCACACTTAAGGGCCGCTCCACTTCCTCGAGGAAGGCGCGAGGGCCGGCGCTGGCCAATCGCGAGGACGGACCCGCCGTCGCGATTGGCCAGCGCCGGCCCTCGCGCCTTCCTCGAGGAAGTGGAGGGGCCCTTAAGTGTGAGTGTAGTTTGAGTGAGGTTTCTGAATTCGGCGGTTAGCCTAGACGGTGTTTCTAACAGACCGGCCCACGTATAGACGATTGCAAGTGGGGTGACATAAAGCCCCTCGATATGTTTGCGTTTGTCTCTCAAGTAGCGTCAAATGCACCAGCGCACGAGGCCCGTGTCTCGAGCGACCCTGGGATAAGAATGGCGGCACAGTGATTCATCAGTGCCCTTGCAAGCGAATGGCGACGGAGCACACCCGCTCGTGGCACGTGTCTTGCGCGTTTCTCCAACAATGATTGGCGATACTTGTAAGCTCAAATTTTATCAAGGGACTTTAGGGTGACTGGCCGCCACCGTGTTTCTACTCATGCGCACAAGCCCGTGCAATTGCAAGCTTGCCGAAGCCACGTGGCACGCGCACCCTGCACGTGCTTGCACGTATGGGGCTCCGGTGGGGACGCCATGTCTGCAATTGTCCATCACGTTTGCAAGAAAGGCTCCTGTGCGTTGCCATTGTGAGCAATGCTGGCGCCACGTAACATTTCCGCCATGTTGAGGTGGGCTAGGGGCACGTCAGTGAGGTGGGCGAGAACAAGATGGCGGCGTCTGCTGCATCGCCGACGGCCAGCGTTAGCGACGCAGTTACTGTCTCGGAACGCAGGAGGAGGTATCCGCACAGAATCGTAGCATCAAATATTGTAAGAGGGGGCATGTTTAAGGGTTGGAATTGATTTTATGACGATCGCAGCCTCTGTTCTAGCATGTCATGGAAGCCAGAGCTGCCGCGAGCGCAGCCATCATTGACGCGATGGCCATGCGGCTCGGAGCTCGGAGAAGGTAGAGCGAAAGCTCGCGCTGCATAACCTTCTGAATTCAATCTCCACCCCTGCCCGTTTCGATCTGGGTGAGCATTGCACCCGCGTGCGGTCGTGTATCACTACTGCCTGGTGTACGCTAAAGACCGGTGTGCAGTCATGTATTACTACTGCGTGGTGCACGTTAAAGACCCGAGGCTAGCGGTTCTACCGCACTGGCTAAATTGCTCATCTACAGCTGAGGCACCAGACGCCCACCGAGGCAGACTAACTTCCGGCTGTATAAACATACACACAACAATTCGTCAAGACTTTTAGATATTTTTTATATTGTTTTATTTGTTACTGGTTTAGTTATTTTATATCAATGTTTGTGCTTTTTCGAGGTCGAAAACAAAACACCTGTCTTTTTAAAAAAATCATTTTCAGAATCTTTCCGCGCTCAGCGGTGTATGCTTCAGCAAGAGACGCTTAGCAACATTGTACGACAAGCAGCGAACGTCCTACTGGAGAGTAGGTTCCCCTCACCTTGGCGCGCGATTCGAGGTTGAGCAAAGATCCCACTTGCAAAGGTGTATAGACCAGTGCCACCTGTGTACTCTATGCCTGTCAGAAGCGCTCCCCGAAGCCGTCGTGTTTACTAATTCCTCATCTTCTTCTAACACCCGTGTGCGCCGCGAGACGGCGCTGACTACATTGGGAAGTTATAAAAATCAGATTGAGGAAAGGTTCCATCTCAAACCATGGGGAGTGTTTGCAATTTAATGGCGGACGCCTCCTGCGGAGCTCGGTCGCAAGTACGTATGCGCTGCGTTTTTTCGTGTCGAGGAAGAAAGTAGGAGGAAAGGCGGCAACGTTTGCAGACGATTAACATATTCGTCACCTCCTCGCAGCTCGTGTTGTAAACGCGGCCCATAAACCACGTGACCCCGATCGAGCAGTTAGGAACTTCATTAATACAGGCTCTCTAGGGAACGAGCAGACGACGTGTCGGTCGCAAAGTCCCGGTGTTAGCCTCCTCAGAGCCTGTATTACAGAGAGTTTTCAACTGCTCGATCGTGGTGACGTGGTTAATGGGCCGCGTTTGCAATACGAGCTGCGAGGAGGTGACAAAAGCGTTGATCGTCTGCAAGCGCCTGCGCCTTTCCTCCCGCTTTCCTCCTCACTGCGCCGCAATATATAATGGAGAATTCGAAGATAATTTGATTTCGGCATATTATGATGAATGACAATTGATGAGGCGACAAATGACTGAAGGAAACTAAACGTTTAATGGGGCTAACGTGTGCCCAAAACAAAATTGAAAGCTAACGTCGAAGGCGTCGAAGACGGCGTAACAGCAGGATCGAACGCTGGGGCCGGACTGGCCCCGTGCGGCGCAGCGCGGCTTCTTTTGAGCTTTTCCTGGGAGTCTAAAATATTCTTCCTCGATCTTTCTCAAACTATACATTCTAGACATGAAGAACCTAGACGGGTCTTCACAATTCTTAAATCTGATACTTACATAAAAAAAAAAACAAAAAAAAACGACAGGAGGTTTTGGGCACTCTCCAGTACCATCAACGAAAAATATCGGGAGCGGCGCAGCCGCTTTAACGTATCATCGATGCGGGGAAGCGGATAGACGTCCTTCTTAGTCACAGCGGTGCAGTGCACATGCCAGTCGGCGTTATTAGGTGGCCTCCGGCGGCTCGTATTTTCGGGCCATCCCACGGCGTCGTCACTTTCCGAAGACGGCGTGGAAGCCTCCTACTCAAGACGGAGTAGTCTGCTCAGGTTTCCACGAGTGCCGACGCGTCGTGGCCGTTGATGGTCACGTTGAGGCTGTTGGGCACCGTTGGAGAACCGTCGCTCCGATGAATGGCGTCGGTCGAGTGATAAGTCTCCGGCGTTTTTGGAGGCTCTTTGCGTCGTCGGTCTACGGAAACTCCGCCTCCCGGGGTTGCCGCGCTTAGTCGACAGGCTCTCACGACGGGGTCGGTGCATCGGAGTGTCTGGACGTCGTGGTGACGTCGACCGGAACCCGCGGCCAGGTGCAGGCGGGGGAGACTGAGGTCGTCGGAGGTACTCTTCGATCTCCCGCGGTCGCTCACCGATAGCGTGCACGTGGGTCGTTCGGTTGGAAGCCGCGCAGCCCTATTTGCCGGTTGGGGCAACGGCGGTAGATATGGTCGGCTTCTCCACAGTGGCAGCACAACGGGCGTCGATTGGCCTTCTTCCACACGTCAGTCTTTTTTGGCACAGCTTGTTCTGGGCGGACGTGCGCCCGATCTTCCTGGCGTCGGGTATACGGCTGCGCTGGAGGTTCATGTCGGGGGGCCGCCATGCACGGACGCGGGGTTGGTGGTGGTCGTCGGACTATTGCGGCAGCTTAGAGCAGTCTCCTGATCTAAGCTTAGAGCAGCCAAAGGCTGGGAGGCTCGGTGAATCTCCTCTCGGACGACCTCGGCGAGTTAGAGTGAGGACGGGCGGTCAGTAGCGGGTAAGATCATGCGGAGCTTTTCCTGGACGATATGTCGGACGATCTTCCAAAGGCTGTCGACACCGGCGGTGTTCAGGCCCAGTCGGGAAAATGCTACGGTTGGAGCAATATGTGCGCTGGCGAGCCGGCTTGCTCGGGCCGTCAGTGCGCGCTCGATATTGGTGGCTTCGGTTACAAAACCATCGACAGTCGTCGGGGGATCGCGGACTATGCCTCCGAAAATTCCACTCCTCATGCCATGCATTAGGAAGGGCGCAAAGTTTCTTGTCCTCGGCGATATCCCGATCGGCTCGGGCACTGAGCCGCAGGCGCCCTTGAACAAAGGTTGTCACGATTTCGTTGGGGCCTTGCATCCTCACTCGAAGAAGGTCCTCCTCTCGCTGCCGACGGTGATGGTTGATGAACGTCCGCTTCAATTCGGCGGCTCAGGAGTAAAGGAAGCTTCGTGGTTCTCACACCAGTGCCTCGCAGTGCCTTCAAGCGAGAAGTGGAGGTTCTGGAGGCATTGCTCTGTCGTTCATTCGTTGTGGCGGGCTACACGTTCATAATGCTGTAGCCAGTCCTCTACATCCTCGTGGGCTTTGCCGTGAAAGGCCGTCGGAGTGCAGGGAGGGACGGCAGGATGACGACGGGTGGTGTAGTCATTGTGGCCGTCTTCTTCTTTAGCTTCTGCAGCAGGTGACCAAATTTCTAGGGTTGGCCTTTGGTACGGCGGCTTGCTCGGACTTTGGCGTCTTCTGCGAAGGGTAGCCTTTTCGGGGCTGAGCACCTCACTTGGCCGGGGTGTCTTCGGAGCGGAATGCTTCACGGGAATAGAATGCGATACACAGCACCTCCACCAAAATATCTCGAGTGACAATTGATGAGGCGACAAATGATTGAACGAAACTAAGCATTTAATGGGGCGAACTTGTGCTCAAAACGAAATAGAAAAAGCCTAGCGTCACAGGCGTCGATGGCGGCGTACCAGCAGGATCGAGCGCTGGGGCAAGACTGGCTCCGTACGGCGCAGCGCGGCTTCTTTTGCGCCTTCCCTGGGAGCCTAGAATATTCTTCCTTGATAGTTCTCGAATTATACCTTCCAAACATGAACAAGCCCTAGACGGTTCTTTATAATTCTAGAATCTTCTACTTACATCAAAAAACCCCAAAACGACAAGCGGTGGTGGGATTCGAACCCCGGCCATCTGCGTGGAGCCAAGCGCACTGCCTACGTGGCTGACTGCGCACGCGGCGCTATGATTCATTTTTTTCTCCAATATATTCTTTTCTATAGAGATGATTTCATTATTTTCACGGTGCCGACTACACTTGTATGAATTATAACATAAACACATTTTAGATAATCGTTCTCAAAAAAAAAAAAATATTCAAAGCGCTTAAAATAAAATTGCCCCTTAAACAAAACAAAAAAAATATACGTCTGTAATTGATGAAGACGTTTTTAAATATCATTAAAAAGTAACCAATATATTACCTATACTCGGGAACAACGTTCTGTGGCATTTCAAGAGGAATGAATTGCACAGTTTTGATCGGCGTGCAAGGTGCTCAAGCGGTTGTGCGCACAGAGCTTGGACTGCGTTTACACAGTAAGTTGTCCACAAGTATTGCTTGATATTTTGAAGAGATTGGTCTCAAATTAAGGATAAGTTGAACATATATGTTAGGCAAAGATATTTGCTTGTTGTACACGGCCTTCATTTTTTTAACTCTATGTTTAACTAGTTTAAACATTTATTTAGCATGTCTAGTTTGTTTTAATCTCCTGGCGTCACGAATTAACTACTAAAACAATTACGAAAATAATCCCTGGAGAAGGGGAACACGAGGGACAAAGGACAAACACAAATCTCTAAACACAGCGCAATCCAAAAATTCCGCCCGGCCCGGGTCCGAAGAAATCCAGGCGGATTTTTTTCGGTTGCGCACGAGTCACCTAGCTGTGTTTGGAGATTTGTGTTTGTCCTTTGACCCTCGTGTTCCCTTTCTCCAGGGATTATTAATGTCATTCTTGTCCAGCTCGCTTGCACCTTTGCACTTGATTGCATTAAAATCTCGAATCAATTAATTTTCTGCGCCATTTTAATGTATGCCAGAGTAATGCACTACGTTTCTGTTCTTTCGCACCAGTAAATGTTACACTGTGAAAGTGCATCATGAAAATCACCTTAAAAATTTTAGTAAAGTTATTAGGGACATAATCCCAAAAATTAAAATACAAAAAGTTCGAATGAATACTCAATTTATAAATGCAAGCATAGTAGCCTTAGAAGAATTTTGAAATTTGACACTTGTTTAATTTACATGTTTTTGTCTCAGGTTTAAGGCGAAGATGAAACTATTCGATTGCAATGGCTGATATCAATACTCATTAGCTTTGCAACTTTCATCACTTTGTTTACAAATGTGATAAAACGATTGGTGGCAACTGGCTGTAGTGGAGGAAGCGACGATGCTTTGAAAGCCAGTAGAGTTGAGAGTAATTCTGAATACTCCTCCCTCATATATCATGAACTGCAGCGAAGTCAACAAGCCCAATCGCTTAGTTTTAATTGGTGTTTCCTCTGCACGAGGGCTCATGCAGCCCATGTTGTCTCTGAAGTAAAGAGCTTCAACTCGTAGACGTAGCTGAAATTCATGATGGGTAATACAAATTGCCTGCATAATCCATTCGCTCCTTCCGCACTACAATCATATTTCTTTCCATTCGCCTCACATGAACTCTCTGCGGCATCATTTATTTACTCTATCTTTCTCTATCTATCTCTCTCTCTCTCTCTCTCTCTTTCTATTCACCATCCTTATCACGGATCCCCTCGTCAGTCTTTTTCTACCTCGTTTTCTTCTCAATCGCTCCTTCCATTGTTCTACCTTATTCCCAATTCGCTACACTTTGTTGTGTATTACCCCTTTCTCCTTACTCTGATGCACGGAGCCTTTCCCCCACGCTTCCCGCTATTTCGCAATTTCTTTGTTTACTATTTCGCAATTTCTTTGTTTACTTCCGCTATCCGTCCCCTTTCTTATTTTGCAGCTTTCTCAGATTTACTCGCTTCCCCATTTTTCGCCATTTTGTGTCGGCCCGTATCGTTAGCTTATCGCTTTGTTCTCTCCCGGGGAATTCCGATCCTCCAGTGGGGAATCTAGGCCTCTCACGTCTCGCCCATTTATGCAGGCAGCTCCGTGTCTGGCAACACGGCTTTTTGTGTAATGTGTCCCGTACACCAGCCACACAGCGAATAGGAATTTCCAAGAATTCTTCTTTCGTACCCAGCTCGTCCATAGGGAGTTTCGGTAGATCGTTTGTTTGCTGCGATAACGATACTCATCGCCTTATGCGACGGCACCGCCGCGCTTGCGCAGCGTTATCGGAGGATTTGGGCGATCGGTACTTTGCTGGAATGTCTGCTTATGACATGGGAAATATCTGGATGATATGAATGGCTTGTTAAGAATTTTCGTAACTGCTCTATGAAAAACATTTCTTCCATAAAGAAGTTATGAAGAAAGGCAGTTACATAAAGGACGAGCGTGTTGTTAAGGGTACTGAATATGAGGAAGGGACAAAAAGACGGACAACAACGACAATCAACAACTTTCAACGTTTGAAACTAACAAACAATTTGTTAAAACTCCTGGTTGTCCTTTTTCTGAATCTTCTCATTACGAGAAGTATAAGGGGCAACTACCAAGAAACGCCTAAACACATATTGACACAATTGGTGGCATGAAACTCAATAAGGTACACTAAACAGCCCCGAAAACATACGCGGCGCCGCAGCCGTGGGAAAGCCAGCGCCACTGCCGGCAGCGACGCGCAACTTGAGAAGTGGTCGGCGCGTCGTCTGCTGCTTCTAGTGCACTGTTCCCCGCTGCTAACTTGCAAGCCCAGAGCTGGCTGTGTCCGTCCCCGCAGGTGTCTTCATAGCACTGAGCTGTTTCGTTTTGGCATTTTCGACACAGTGTGTTGACAGAATGCTCTATTGGATATCTCTGATAACAATATTTCAACAGATCCCCTAAACTTAGGACATACGCAAGACACAAAGTTCGCAACCAGGTCTGGTGTTCTTATTTTTGGAGGGTTTTGTTTATTCTTTTAGACCTTCGCCAGCCCGTTTGCGCTCTTATATATTGGGTGTTTCTGCGAATGCTTTCAAAAATGTCTGAAACCGAGGTGGTTGAAAAAAAAAAAAAGATTTTTTTTGGAAACGAACTGCCAGCCACGGCGGACTTCAGGGATTGCAGAATACATACTAATTAGCAAAGTAATTATCCATCATTCAGTAATTAACATTAATTAGTAAAATCAAAGATAGTATTCCAGTTAGAAACTTGTTAAGCGTCATCAAAACCCCCTAGATCAGTGAATTTTTGTTTATTTGAAGCAAGCGCGGGGGTGCGTTAAAGTTTCCCCTCGTGCACCAGGCGAAAGGCTGGCAATGAAAGGACGTGGATGTTAAGAAAATCATTCTCGTTTTCGCATTGCCAGGCTTCCGCCTGCTGCACGGGTCAACCTCACCGTTACTAAAACACTCAGTTGGGAAACCCGCCCTGGAAACCTGGGCCGCTGGAGTCCACTGAGACCGAGCTAAATGCGATAACATCGCCACCCTTTAGCGACGAGTTGAAACATGAAAGTTGCTTTATATAACTACAGCAAGATGACCCTGCGAGATGGCGCCACCGGCCCTTCCATGACTCGACGGAACCAGTAAGTGTCACCGTGTAGTTCACGGAGTGGCCGCTGCGGGAGAAATGACAGCGTTGCGATCGCCGTTAGCTCGGTACTGGGATAAGGATCGGCGCCACTTTTTCAGAGGAGGCTCTGTGGCAATTTCCCAACTGAGTGGTTCTAGTAACGTTGGGTCAACCTCATCGTTATTCGCTCCGATGTAACCCCTGTGCGCGTTCGGACATACATATACAACTTTATGATGTTATGCACATAAACGATCTCTGTGGAAATTTCTGAGGCACAGCCTTGAATATTGTAAGCCGAAACAACTGAGCGAGAGCAAAAATATAATAGTGAATGGCTCCACTCTGATACGGGAAGGAGTACTAACTTTGACCAAAATTACACGCACGGATGAAAGTGTGGCACCGCTACCATTTGATTTAGGCTGATCCTGCGAAAAACGCTTTAATTGTCGCCGATATTATCTGCCCGAACCTAATCAAAGCCTGCGGCAACCACGGGTAGAAGCGTAGCAAAGACTGCAAACACCAGGTGTATTGGAGTGTATTCCGTAGCACAGGAACGAAACTTGCGTGCTGAGTCACAGTGGCATCACACTCTCGTCAGCGTGCTTTTTCTGTCACTATACACAGCATAGTTCAACTTCTCGGTCGTCGTTGAGTCGTTCCAGCCTACTTTTCCCCAAGACTAAAAGCCATCATAGAAAGCGGGAAAATTAACGTAATTATGAAGAACTCCAAGGCTGAGGCCAAAAAAGGCAGTACAAACCCGAAACCACCATGAAGTGCAGAAAAGTGCTCGTTGGTGTCCACAAGTCGATATCAATTCGAAAGTTGCATTCTTCGCATTGTCACCCTATACGGATCGTTTTTCCGAGTCACAGTAAGGACCAAAAAAATTACGGCAGCATTTCCCGCTTCACTTCGCTTTTGCTTCCCCATTCTTTACATTGGGCAGGGTAATAATCTCGTGAAGTGCCCCTGATAAGAAAGTCATCTCTCAATGTCGTCGTATTAAGCTATTTGAGGTAAAAAAAAAAAGAAAAAAACACTCAACGAGGGGGTAGAAAACAACGTCTAAATTTAGCCACAGCAGCGGTCTACCAACAGGGCCATCGACACATCCCTGTTCCCTCAGTTCCCCATGCAGTGCAGCCCCGGGATTCCTTGAGGGTCATCCGTCCGTGCAGAAAGCCGCCGAGCCTCGGGGCCTTTCCCGCACGAGGGGGATGCGGGAAGAAAGGGGAACGGGGAGGACACTCTTTTCTCGGGGCCATTCATCAGGCCTAATTGCCGCCACACCCAGGGACCGCTAAGGACCGTCTTCTCCCCCTTCCCGCCGCTAACCCCTCTCGGGGTCCGAATTCCCGCTCATCGTCCATTCAGCGCCGGACGGAAGACGGTTGGGGACCCCCTTTCCCACTCGGCGACACGCAGCTGATGTTATCTAGGGACGCGCCGCGGGGGGAAAGAACCTGGCCGGTTTATCCTTTTATTTTTCCTAAGAGAAGAGCTGGGCAGAAGGAGCAATCGGTTCTTCCCTTTTTCGTCCGCTTAGGAAAGCATAAAAAAAGAAGGAATCATTTTTTTATACCATTTCTCCAGGAAAAATGGTTAGTGGAGAAGAAGAAGTAACCATTTTCTTTTCCCGGGGGAAAAAAGTTACGGAGAAAGCGGGATTTCGGTGGCGTTATCTTTTCTTCTTGGCGTTTCAAAGTTTTGGCATGAAAATGGGACACCGTTTACCATCACGTTTCCCACAAAACTTTAGGAGGAGTAGTAAACAGGAATCGTTTCCCATCCCTCTTTTTTTTCCCCGTCGGGGAAAAAAACAAAAGGCTAGGGCGAAAGTGAAGCGTATATAAATTTTAGTCGGATATATTAAAAAAAAAAGTGATTTTATTTATCAGGCGCTCGTAGTAGCGATAGGAGGGGAACAAAGTTGCGTGGAGAAGTAGTGCCATTAAAGGCACGAAAAAGAGTAAAAAAATCGGGTTTTCCACCGACATTCGCTGAAAGAAACATAGGAAACGGCGGCACAAATAATCATTGAAATAGGAAGAAGGTCTGACGAGAAATATGATGCAACGATCTCGTTTCTATCTACGCGGATAAAAAAACAAATAAAAATACGTTAGAATGAAGTAAACGAAACTAAAAAAAAGCGCATCAGTCATCACTCAACTGGGATAAAAAACGATCTAAAAAAAAAACAACGTAAAGAGCAGCAACAAAACCTTACGTAAGTGAATATCATAAAAAGTAGGACAGAGATTGAGACGCTAGAGATGAGTTATTCTCGTATTTCCCAAAACTGCACCATCCAATCTAGCGGTGAACCAAGTTGGCGAGTTTTGTGAGAACGCTCCAAAGTAGAAAAGAAAAAAAAAACACTAGAAAAAAGTGTGACGTACTGCTATGGCGTAACCGGGGGAAGGGCGTTGGGGTTGTGACCCCCCCCCCCCCTCCCTTTCCCAAAATCCAGGTGACCCTATAATGTACACAAGCATTTTAACCCCCCCCCCCCCCCCGGAAAAAGATTCTTGGCTACGCCACTAACCTACTTTCAGCACTTTCGTATTAAAAGTTGCTATACTCAAGGTCACTTAAAAAAAAGGTCGTTTCGAGCATTACTTGTGCGCTGCGCGAAGTACTTCTCACAAGAGCATTGTTGTCGAACAAAGAAGCGAAAATTTTGTCTTTTGAAACGCGTACGTCTTAATAAAATAACGCGAAACTCATCGAGGATGCATCCATGCTGATATCTACATTCAAGACATGAAGTCAGAAATTAGTAACGCTCCGCGAAGAGCCGGACTTTTTTTCACCGCAATTTTTGAGGTGATCACGAGTGCAATTTTATGACTGCTATATAGTAGGGTATTTGCGTGACTTCTTTTATACAAGTATACGGGCGCTACAGTCACTGATGGAATGAGAAGGACAGGGCGCGCCTTCTTCGGATGCCGAGCCCCAGTGCCTTCCGTCTTGCATTCGCCGTGTGTTCGTGCTTGAGGCTAATGAGATGCCAAAGAGTTGTCGAAGGTGGAAAGCTCGAGCTGAAGGCGACACAACTAAAGGACCCCCCCCCCCCCCCCCCCCCCCTGCGGATCTCATCCTGCCAATGACTATAGTCACGAAAACAAAAAAAAAAAACATGTTTCATTACGTGACAATTTTGCGTCTTCGTGGTACTCGGAACTCCTTATTTCTGAAACGCTTTTTTCGTAGTGCTTATTTAATCTAACAGTTTTTTTATTATCTTTTTCTTCTTTTATTACTACCGTTTGTCTCCACATTTCGGCTCGTCTTAACTTATACTGTAGGGAAAGGTAGGAGTGCGAGTGTGTATAGCGTTGGCTTGCATGCCTCTTGACGCGCTCTGGCAGCCGAGGTGGGTCCATTTACGTTGTTTCCTTCGTTCTGTTTTTTTTTTTTTTTTCGAGTAATATTTTGGGACGACCAAATGAGAAGCGAAGACAAAAGGTGTGATTCCTGACGAAAGTCTCTGCACCCCTGGAAGTGTTTTAGCCGATATTGTCACTGTAAAAGGAAACAAATTCCGAGGAAACCTAAGCACTTCTTATGAGTTGTTTATGCGAAAGCATTAATGTTCAATTGAACGCCGCTGAGTGGTCCTTTCAGTTTTGTGCTGCGAGTAATGTTTTCGAGTTTTGCTGCGGGGTATGTTTTAGAGTTTTACTGCTGCACCGCTGGGTGAGGCAGCAACGGGAGTGTGACGCTCGGCGCGGCGCCGGGAGTGCGAAGCTCGGCGCGGCGCCGGGAGTGCGAACCTCGGCGCGCTGCCTGCTGAAATCACCTGTATTCTCATCATTATGATCGCCCTAGCTGCGGGTACCGGTTCCCAACGTTAGACCTCAAAGCGTAACGTTATGCCTAACGTCAGGCATAACGCATACCCGCGTCCCCCCCTCGTGTCAAACAGCTGTGTGTACCGGCTGACGACATTAGACCTCAAAGCGTAACGACAGGCCTAACGTTGGGCCTAACGTTGGGCCTAACGTCAGGCCAGAGCGTACCCGCATCCCCACCTAAAACTTCCTAAAACTTCAACAAAATTACGCTTCAATTATGTTTTCTGTGCTTCTAGGCGCCAAGTTATGAATTCTTGCACTCAACCTTCAAAATCAGAACAGTAGGAAAAGATAAAGTAATTATGCTAAGTTCCTGCATGGACAATGGTCATTCTCCCGAAGATGAAACATTTAGGTTCGTAAAAAGTTAATTTGGTGACACTGACTTTAGTTTACTATCTTAGGGGATCAATAGAAAATTCATTTGTTATCTTCATGAAAAACGCAGCCGAGCTCCCAGGTGTTTATTTATGTCGTCAACAACAATTATTGTATACAGTGTACTCAAGATAAAGTGACCGATAGTTTTTTACGGCTTTATTTCTTTGTACTTATCAGATTGTATTCTATTTTCATTTTGCAATATTAATATTTGCCATAACATACATAATACGTATAGACTCAAATTTTGTGTCTAGATTAGAAAATATTCTGGGATGTCTGCTTCTTTCGCAAAGGATTCTTGAAATGCGACACCTGGCCTGTTAGAAAAGTAATTGAACTGATTTTAAAGCGCAATATTAATTATTTGGGAGCGTGTCCACTTTTTGATGAACAGTTTAGCACCTTTACACAAACTGAAAAATAAATTTATCACGCGAAAAAGTATACAGTAAAAACATTTTCAGCGTACCGAAGCATTCATTTTTTTCCCCCGGTTTGTGGATCCGGGCGGCATGGAGGGCATCGGACGTTACATTATGTGCCTTTCATTAAAAAATCAATCTAATTGGCCACGAAGTAGCATGATTATAGACTGAATACCAATGGGATATTTAATTTTGTTTAGTTGATGCGACTGACTTGTGCTGCGATTTAATCGCGACATAACTGACCATTACGCGACTAACCGTTATACGACCGTTATACGAATGACCGTTATACGACTGATCGTTGCACGACTGTCAATTCGGAAAAATATAATTTTTACAAAAAGAATCTCACAGTTCCAATTTAATATTTTTAACACCCCAGAAACATATGTGTGTTTTGTCACTGCTCGTTATTTCGCATCAAGATATTATGAAACAT
Organism: Ixodes persulcatus; assembly: GCA_013358835.2. Lineage (NCBI taxonomy): Eukaryota > Metazoa > Arthropoda > Arachnida > Ixodida > Ixodidae > Ixodes > Ixodes persulcatus. The sequence goes on from JABSTQ010010156.1 coordinate 643,341, forward strand.
AGCACATAAAATATCTGTTACACCGCGGACACATAAGAGTCACGCATTTATTTATATTTATTCATAAGCTAATACAATTTTGTTTTTGACCAAGGGAGAATGTCCCTCGCTGTAAGAATTTCATGAAAACGTGTTAAACAGTATGCGCACTTACAAATTGAATATGTCTGGCAGACGTTTTTAAAACAATTTTTTTTTTTTGTATTTCGTTATACCAGTGATCTTCAGGTCAGTTACACTTGTTTCTTTCTAAAATTCGTAAAAATATATAAATACTTTAGCAACACTGGACGCTGAGATCATGTAGTGAATTGGAGCTGACGTAGTCTATGATATTTTTTTAAATCAAACTGAAAAATGTTTACTTCGCTAAAACAAAAGTTCACGCCTTTGAGGCTTGTGTGGTATTTAGAAAATACAAAAACAAATGCTGAAATTACACATAGGACGCAATCTAAACTCAATCTGCTTTCTAAAATAGCCTTAATTTTGAGCATTTGCAAATATTTGTTTTCAGGACAGCCTGATGCTATGCTTTACAAACTAGTTTGTAGGAATTATGAGAGGAAGGCGTTTGAAAGTTACTTGACAATCACATGAATGTTTAATTTTCTGGAGAATGACCCACATAACGTAACGTTTCTTGAAGCACGGCGCTTATGCATATCTGTAGCATCAAAATACTAAAGCGTTTTATTCATAACTAAAAAAAGTAACGCAAAATTGTCATTTTTATTGGTAACGGTAGAATTTAACGCGTTCCTTTCGTTTTGAGGAGCCGTAGGTCACTAAGGCAATGTTCACACTACGGACGCAGCGCGCCTATCTTTCATAACACACACAAACGTAAGCGTGAGAAGCGGAACGATTTCGTTCAGACCACAAGCAATCGTGGTCTGAACGAACTCGTTCGGCTTATTGCGCTGAGGTTGGCGTGTTGGGATCGTAGTGGGAACATAGCATTAGGCGTTCCCTTTATTTGCGAGTAGCGAGTAACTTATTTTCTTCCTTCTTTTCAATAATGCCTACAACGCAAATTTTCGGATAGCCCTTTACCACTAACGTCCTTCACTAAATATTAGTACTGTGCAATTAATCGATTGAGCTTCAGATTAGTCACCTAATGTTTTTAATCGCGATCAAGTTGTTAAGTCGTTTCATCGGTTTGAATCGTGAGTTTCAAAAAGCCGGGTACTAAAAAGGAAGTAAAAGAAAAAGAGCCTGCTTTTAGATGGTATGCCTTTACTTTTTTTTTTTTTTTATGAGACCACTTCAGCATTTTTCGGCATTGTCATCGAGAGTGATTATAAATTTTAAAATATAACATACAACTACCATTATATTTTACTTTAAAAACGTTTCGCGTGTTAAATTTTTGTGAGCAGAATCGTGAAAGCATTTTGCTCGGTATTCCTCGCTGTGCTAAATCATTACGAACCTAAAACGATACAACAGTTAGCAAAAGACATCACACTTCCGTCGACGAAACCCACGCTTCTCAGCGCGTTTCCCTGGCAGATGGCGCCACGCTATCCACACTTTTGGATGTTTACAATTTCGGCCGCACGTTGGCGACACAATTCAATGCCGAGGCCTAGGTTCTCTTACCGAGGCCAATACAGTACATGAATTCTGGCAAACCACGCACGTTGAAGAGCAGTGGGGAAGACGTGAAGAGGGCTCGTTTTATGACCGTAAAATATATTTGGTCTTTATTATTTTTTTTATTTTAGTTTTATGCAGGATCGTTGGAGGGCAAAGATTGCTCGGAAAGAAAATTTAATAAATTACGGGTTGAACAACAAGAAGAAAAGCGACAACCAGTTTATAATCCCGAATGATAAAATAAATAAACGTGGAACGTTCGGGGCTTGAAAGCTAACGAACCGTGACGAAAAGAAAACAAACAACCTTTAAACAGACAAAAAAAAATCTCTCTCCCTCTCTCTCTCTCTCTCTCTCTCTCTCTCTCTCTCTCTATATATATATATATATATATATATATATATATATAATATTCCCACAAAACAGGCCTTCTTATTTTTTCCTTGTAAACATTTTTTTAAGACAAGACTTGCTTAAAGAAAATGAGTACAAAGAAGAGGTGAAAAGAACTGATTTTTTTTCAAATAATAAAAAAGAATTGAAAATACAAATACAATAACAAAAAAAAGAGATAACGGTTAGAAGAACTCGATAAATAAATCTGATTCTAAAAACCGAAGTATTTTCTAGTGGCGGCGCAGGTCGTCAATATACTGCGTTAAGGCTATTTTTTTAAAAAAGAGATAAAAATAAACAGGCGAAAAAGGAAAACAAAAACCGACCTGGCATCCAGGGCAACAAGAAACCTGGAATGAGGTAAAACGAAGAGTCGAAAAAGAAACAAAACAATACACAGAAAAAAAATGAAAATATTAAAACGCGGAATATAATTCTTAAAAAAAATTGAAATCAGAAAAATATATGAAAGAAAACATCACTCGAAACGATTGATCAATGAACCTATATGATGCGGCGGGGCGGTATAAAATGGACGAGAAAAACATTGGACGGGATAAGCAGAAAAGGAAGCAAAACAGAATTGAAATCGGGAGGAACAGGTGCGGGTAAATGGAAGGAGCGGAAACGGCGAATAAATGCGCAAAGCCACAACCGCGAAAAAGATTGCGGGTTGAGAAGAAAGGAATGAAGGAAGAGAGTGACACGTGGGCGCGGCGTTTCGCATACGCAAAAACAACCGCATGAATAAAAAAAAAAAAAACAGTACGATGCAAGTAAGCAAACTCTCAGCAAACACGAAGCAAGGCCATAAAAGGGGGTGAGGAGGGAAACGGCGGGCAAAGTCGGGGGTAAGCCAGAGAGTAGTTGCCAGATTACCGGGTCCTCGCGCCTCTGAAAGCCACGCTAAGCCTGTCAGAGCCAAAACCAAGAGACGCTAAGCTGACGCCAAATCCAAGGGCCAAGTCAAGTCGAGCGCCCCCGGTAGGGCCGGGGACAAGCCAAGTCGGGTCAGAGTGAGCCGAAGCACGTAGAGAGAAGTCCGCCGTCCGAGCTCGGGGTAAAGCAGGCGCCAGATCAGACCCTGTGCTCGAGCGAAGTAACCCCCCCCCCCCCCCACCCCCCTCCCCCCCCTAAGCCGTGATAGAGCTCGGCTTCGATCCTGGGTGCCAGGAATGCCCGACATTGAGGTATGCCGCGGCGATCAGGGCGATCGGAGGAGGTCGACGGGTGCAAGAGGGTTAAGGGCAAGGAATGCAACGAATCCCATATAACTTGGATATGGACAGATCGGGAGATTGGCTTGGTAGCGAACACGTATCGAAGCGGTTGAGTGATATTATCCGAGAAGAAGATAAAATATACAACAAATAAAATTCCCATAGGGAGATAACTAAGAATCATAAGAAAAAAATGCATATTCGTATTGATTGCGTCGATAAAAAATTAGTTTAGAAAAACAAAAACAAAAAAAGAACAAAACAGAGACAACGACGCGTCTCCTGTATGCTAGATTGCCCTTTTTATTGTTTTTTTGTTATACCTGTTAGAAATCAAGCTTACAATCATGCTGCGTTCTCTTCATCTGGTACGATGCACGTAGAAGAAGTACTCCACAGAAAGTGAACTTGCTTGTGAAATTCAGACATTTTTAACATAAACGAAGTTTAACTCTTTATTCAAAGGCTAAGGCTAGGGGTAGAGCCCTTTGTGTTTTGCTATGTTTAAAGAAAAAGAAAAGAAAAACAAGACCTTACTTATTTGTCAAGCCAATATGAACGATATTTCTACCTGTCACCCTTTTGGGTGGCTTCACCTCCGTAAGAAGTATACTTAGGTGAAGCTCTACCAAAACAATTCTAAAGACCAGTAATGCTTGAAGGGTCCCTGCAATCATATTTAAGCGTCTACCTTTTTTGCGGTTTCCACGTTTCTTGGGGTTCGGGCAAGCCAGCGGTAACGAAGAGAGTAACTAAATATCAATGCGCCATATTTTAACCGGACGACCTGAAAACCTCCTCCACCTACGGGGGCGACCCGCGGTGCCGAAAGCGCGCGGTATGTGAGGTCTTTGATCCTGGCCTTACTACTGGTCAGTAGTGTAGGGTAGTGCACCTCAAGGCGCTAAAAGCTTCTTTTTAAGTCAAAATACAAAACACAAGCGGTGCGAGCCTTTTCAATTATTTATAAAAGTAGTTTTTGTTCAGTATTTTAGATCAGAAAATAAAGAAATGCAGTTTATAAAGTACGGAAAGAAAAAATGACGCGTCGACATAACCGCCCCCAAGCGGTGGAAAAGGCGGCGCATGCTAGAAAGGTGTAGTAGGATCAGGCACCGACGAGCGGCGAGCGTAGAAAGGTCCCGGATGTACGCGGCGGCGCTGCAGACGTATACTGGCTTGAGGATCCGACCCGTTCCGAGCGGTTCGGAGGCTTTCGCGAGCGTGTTTGGTTTGCGGTGTGGCCCTTTGGCATATGGCAGCGCGAAGTGGCTCCCGTTTTGAACTGATCTTTACCCCGTGTTTGCTGTCGTTTGTGGCGAATGAAGTGTCATGTCGAATTAGTGTTTAATCGCGCAGAAAATGCAATGCGAGCCGCCTTGGCTGCCCGCTTCATCCAGCCTAGCCAGCATATGCTTTAGTGGCGCCCTCTCAAGCCGTCGACACGGAGTGCGGCAGCCGTGAGCGCTCGCTGAGCTCACTACTCCTCCTCTAGTTCACGGCCACTCAAGCGACCAAGGACGTCATGAAGAAGATCATTTTTTGCTTGTTTTTGTAATTTTAATTTGCCTATAACTTTTAAAATAAATCGAAATTCGAGAAAAAAAAGTTTTGTTAAGTTTCTACGTTCAGTGCGTTCAGGTTCGGTGCAAATTAAAAACCAGTAAAAAAGTCGTTCCAGGGCCCCTTTAAGTTATTCGAAAATGTACCTACGATAGATAGCATTATAGTTACTTGGGTCGAAATGTGCCTACCTCTACACTGCATCTCACCAGTTCTTTTCAGTGCTGGCAAAGGAACAGACCCGAATGGTGGTTTCCGAAAGCGCATTCTGTGCGCGAGTGCTCATGCACACAATAGGCTCGTTCGATTGACCTGCACCGGTGCAAAAAAGTGTAGGGCAGTGTACTTCCGCTATGTGCCTTGAGATACGCCCTGAGGTGCACTACCCTACACTTTCCTGCACCGGTGCAGGAGGTGCAGTTAAATTGAACGAGCCTACTGTATCCTGCATAGCCACGCACTCGCGCCCGTGGCCTTACCAGCACCGAAGAGAATACCACGTGAGCGATAAAGTGCATATAGTTTTTTTTAACCTACTTACGTACATATATAGTTATCTACAAAGTGCTTCATTGACTTCACGTCTTGTTCTCCTTTTCTAAGTACCGCTTTAGTAACCGTTAGATAACAATTACTGCGGAGTTCATCTCCTATCACGTGACTGGGAAGCACTGCAAGAAGATCAAAAATACCTCCTTTAGTTTACTCATTTGAAAGGAATATACCATAATAAACTCTTACTTCCGTTCCTAAATGTTTCAGCTTTAGATCCAATCTTCGTCAACCACGGAGAGACCAAAATAAAGGGTGTTCCTTTTCAATTCGCCTTCTTACTTTGCAGCAACGATTTGCTCACTCACAGGACCGCTCATTATCTACCAGGATGAGTGGTACGAAAACAGTTGATCCTATGCATTCTCCAACCACAGAAGTTTGATCGCTACTCTAAACTCCGCTTAAAACGAAACGTTCATGTTACGTAATCTCTTGGGCACGGTTAAAGGGTATGGTTCTTGAACTTCAAGCCCTTTTCCGAAAAATAGGCGCCGTTCGTAATGTTGCTATAGACACCAGAAAGGTACCTGTGGAAGCGTTATTCTTGCGGGTTAATACAAAAAGCACTTAAGATACGGTTAAAGTAAACATATAAAAGTACGGAGGTCCGCCCATTGGAATCACGAAAAGTACCTCGGTGCTCCCTCGAAGTTGCTCGTGTACCTAAGTATTTTACAACCCTGGTTACGGCCAAGCTAATCTTGAATATCAAGTTGTTGTTCTTTTCTAATTAAAAATTATTTGTTCAGTATTTTATTATAGGTAATACACGCGCAGATCTATTCACAAAAGCAGTCGCAAAACATCACCAGCCTGTCCAACTTTACGTTTTTTTAAATCACTGTGTTGTCAATGTTTACATAAAACTAATGATGAGTTAAAGTTGTGAGGGTTATTATCCTTACGCGTCCCGCACGAGCCACCGACAACAACTTAAGAAAGCGCAGGGGACGGCTCATTACGCTCACGCTTCCTGCTTCGTGATTGGTTCTTCGGCTTTCTTATCGGTTAATGCAGCAATCCGATTGGCCACAGAGCGCTAATAAAATGATCTATGGGCTCGCTACACCCTGCGTTTCTCCGGCTGTCAGCAGCTATGAGAAAGCAAGACGGCGCAGAATGTAAACAATATTTCCTTTTTTCAAAAGCTCCGAACTTTTGCCACTCGCACTAACTAAAAGTATTCGGTACACGCCACGAAACATGAAACTCCACATATTCTCACTACCTTGTCCCTCCGTATTGCCTTCAAAAAAAGTTTCGAATTCGCGAATTATCGCAAACATGACGCCGCTAGTCGAGACAAACTTTCCTATGGCTTACAAAAAAAAAAAAAAAAATAAGAGGAGCCGAGAGCGGTTAAATTAAGAATCAACATACGGGATTGATATATCTATTTTTTTATTGTTTAGAAATGGAGAGATTAGCTGTAGTATATTTCTAAAATTAACGACACTCTGCAAAAAAAGAAAAAAAAGAAAGGCATAATATGGAGGGATGTGTATGTGAAGCTGCACACTCTACTATAACATTATTACGAGCTGACGGGATGTTGCACGATTAAGGTAATTACTTCCGCGATACGCAAATTATAATGCAAGGAGAAACGACAGGACACATTAGAGTAAAAACGAGAAAAGTGCGGATATGTTTAGAGTTTGTTTCCAGCTCCACGTTTAGCATCCTGTGACGCCGTCCACACCTTTATACCATTTCGGCTTAAACTTTTTTTTTTCGACAACACACAAAAAGAAAAAAAAAACGCGAGAAATTAACATCTTATTTAGATCTTCAACACTCCCGGGAAAACATCAGTCAGCGCGGGCAGAGATTTCTTTTTTAAACTAGTAAACTCAGTTTTCGAGGACCATCATTTGGCGAGTACTCGCACGCGACGCTGGCTGGATTCGCCGACACCCTCGGCCGGCGAGTGTGCGTGTTGTGATGAAAATGCTAATCAAGGACATTAGCGACGACGACGGGAAAGTGTTCCGGGCGATGGAGAAAAAAGATGGAAAGTGAGATGGGGGAAAAGAAATCGCGTCTCATGAATACGATTATGCAAATCGCCGCCCGTGGTTTGTTTCTGCCGCCGCTCCGCACTGGCCGCCGACTTCGTCGAGCGATGGCATATTATAGGCGAAAGTAGCGTTGCGCTGGTGAGCTATACGCCGACACGAAAAATCTAGTGCGAAAATTGACGTAAGCCAAAGTCGAACGATCCGTGTGGACGTTATTTTTTTTTTTCGTCATCGGAATAATCTACATATGTATGTCACCAGTACACTTCCTTGTTATCTTGTTTTTGTTTCTTTGTTTGGTTTAGCCGGGTCGTTGTGGTCGAGATTTTGTTTATACTAGTAACGCGTTACCTCTACCTAGTTACTTTTTTCGGTAACGAGTAACGTATTTAGTTGCTTTTTTAGGAAAGAAACTAGTAGCGTACTAAGTTACTTTTAAGGCCAAGGAGTAACGCTATTTCGTTACTTTCGAGGAGTAACGTCTACAACACCATTTAAGCAGCCTCGTTTTAATTCTAATCTGAATAGGCGTCTATTGTGACAAAGGCAGATGGGCAACCCGAAAAACTACTAAACAGTATGACACTATGGCAACGTTTGTTGCTGATCACGTCAGTCAAGTTCTACAGCATGGGAATGTTCTTTACCAGAGAACGCAATAAGGTTCGTCAGTTTAACCTTCTGGAATGGTGTACAGACCGAATGAAAGCTCGGAGGTTGCCAACGCGGGAAGGCACAAAACCCATTGTCAACTTGAAACTTTATAAGCAGAGAGAACAAAAAAAAAAAAAAGAAAAGAGGGGTATACCAGATTCACCACCTCTTCCTGAAGCACAACACTGTCTTTCCTTCGAGCGCGTCAGTAGAACGACTCTTCAGCGTTGCCGGAGGTGTATTCTCAAAGAAGTGGGGAAACAATTAATGAAAACTTGGATATTCGGCTACAATTCTCAAGTGCAACGACTTCTGAAAAGAAAACAATAGACGATGAAACAAAAGAAGTTGTGTACTCGGTCGTCATGGTTACGAGAAAAGCAACTCGTTACGTCTGAGGTAGTGTAACTCGTTCCTTTTGAGAATTGGTAACGATTAACGCGTTTAGTTTCTTTTTGAGCGAGTAAGGAGTGACGGTATCTATTTACTTTTGGGGGGTAACGTGTACATGTCTGTCTCCAACCAAGACGTTCGCTGCTTGCCGTACAATGTTGCCAGGTGTCTCTTGCTAAAGTAGACACCACTGAGTGTCGAGAGATACTTAAAGCTATTTATGAAACATTCATGTGGTGTCTTCGGCCTAAAAAAAGCGCGAACAATTAAGAAAAAAACAAACCCGAACCAGTAACGAAACCAAAACATTAGAAAAAAATCTGAGGTCTCAAAGCGCATATCAGGATGCGCCAGAAGCTCCTCCACACTCCCATGGCCACCAACCAGCGTTCCTCTGAAACCGTAACTAGTCCGCCGCCAAGGTGCACGTCGCGTTGACGTGTTTGGGGGATCAGTGCATACTGATCCCCAAAACTCGCAAGACGTGCGAGACAGGCTGCGCACAGAAATAACACACGTTTATCGGAGCAAGCTTAGCAATTCATTGCCGGGCCCATCGCTCGGGCGCCCTTGGCAGTGCCAACGTCTTTCCTTTCACTTGTCTTACACGTCACAGAACTCCTCATGGCTACTGCACTTCCTGGTTGGTCCACGTTGGCGCATCCCAATCTCGTACCCTTAGCGCAACTCAGCATGGGCGGGTGTGGAGGGCGCCTTGGCTATTGCAGGGTAGTTGAGGCGACGCCACCGCAGAAGAGTCGAGGCCCGCGAACGTCTTTCTCCATGGAACGTCCCCGCAGTCGGATGGCGCTGACTCGGCATGTTGAGCCCGAGCTCGATGCCGAATGACCTTCGACGCGTTGATTGGACATGAGGTCCACCCGAGCGCTGACGCACCACTCGGGTCTAATCTGTGTCTTCGCTTTATGTCGCGGGCTTCGATTATTCTATGCTGCTGGAACCAATCAGAGAATGTCAAAAGCGCACCATTATGGTGTCCGTCACGTTTATGAACGCCTATTAACATCGCTGGACCAATCACCTATAAGGAAGGCCAGCTGAACGCGTTTGCGCTCAGCGGGCCTTCCGGCGACTTGCGTTTTTGATGCTGTTTGATCGATTCCATTAGCTCGTAGCGTCGGCTCTGTCTGAACTTGAGCTGAAACAAATCATAGATAGGGTCGGTTGAGGCTGCGGGGCCTCCGGTTCTTATAGACTACCCTCGAGGGCAACCAAAGAGAGCACAGACCGGAAATTAATTATTTGTTTAGCACTAAAAACGTGGCGGCTCAGCGGCTTCGTCCAGGTGGAATGGACAAATTGTTGGGAAAGGGAGGCTTGTTTGCAAAAGAGTAGCGTTTGCGTGCACAGACCGCACCTCTCCCGAATCAGGATTGTCGTAAACATCGGCGTGGCCCTGATCGATCGCGCACTTAGGCGAAGAAAGTTGGCTGATGAATTCTTAATCTACAGAGACCTCGATCGCATTTGGCGAATCAAGACAGCGGGCAAAGATGGAGAATCGGAGGAAGGGGATACTACGTAGGCAACGCCTTTAGTGAAATTGCTCCTCCAATCAACTTAAAGCCGTAATTGAGAAATTACCTAATGGACAGCCTTCGCTTGCTGCTGCAACAAAGAATGAAACAGGTAGCATTAAAATGCAACAACAACAACAAAAAGAATACTTGATACACTTTCAGCTGGGCAACACCATTAGTGCGATTTTGGCGGGTGGGGAGCGGATGGCAAAGAGCAGAGAGTGAAAGTTGGAGGCCCCTTGGTCTGAAATTGGGAAGTTCCAATTAGCATAGTAAATGGAGGACCCAATTAACATATCCTACATGGCCGCCGCCTCGGAGGGACGTAGCTTCAAGACGAGCTTCCCGCGGGAACCACATTGAAGCGAAAAGTTGCCAGGTCACGGCGCTTTTCGCTTGTACAACTTTTTTTAGTTGTACGAGTGTTGAACTGTTTAGTGGTGCAGTTGAAAAACAACTACTTTGCCAATTTATGAATTGATGTTTTTTCTGTTACAGGAACGACGCGATATTTTTGCTTTTCCTTATTTATTGATATTTGCCTCTTGATGTGTATTTCTTTTGTCCCAATAGCTGCAAAAATGCCAATAGGATTGGCAGTATTTTGAAATAAATAAATAAATAAATAACGCTTTTTCTTTTAGTTTATTGAGGTGTGAGTACATGAAAAAAAAAAAAAAAACGTATGCGGAGGTTGGCACGTTGTTTTTTGGGTTTCGCGTCAAAAAAAAAAAAAAATGAGCAAAACATATCTGTCTCCAAGCGTGCTGTATGTTTCTGAACGCAGATTAAGGGCTAGCTGCAATGCGTTCACACTCCTTAAAATTAATAGCACACTCACACATTCAGTCTCTCGCTCTGTCGGTTTCTCTTTCTTAGAGATATAGGAGCACACGCATATGCGTAAACTGCGACAGGATGAAAGAAGATAACTAAACAATTACCCAAATAAATCAACGAACGTGTAGTATTCCTGTTCAGTGTACCAACCACATTTTAGAACGCAGTCAGGGTAAATTGTCTTCTTGGGGAACGCGTCGCCCTTATCTTTGGCTCAATGACCTTCGAAATCGGACTCTATATACAGCTCGACCACGCAGAACGTACAAGCCCGTGTTCCTTGCGATTCACACTCATATGCTACGAGCTCAATGTCAGTATGTGTAAAAGCCGGTGCAAATCGGAGGGATGCGACTTCGGCTAAGATATACAGTCAGACGGTATGTTTATGCTCCGTCCAGTAGTGACCTAGACGTCCGCCGACATCCACCGTCATTTCCGAGAATCTATTTGTTCGATTAAATTCCCTATAATCCTGCGATAGTCCGCTTGGGAACACCTAAGGTCGTATCATATTTGAGAGTTAGTTCGAAACGACGCTCCATAAGTGCACAAAACCGTGAAAAAATACATCGGGAATAAGTGTTTTGTTCGTGACTGTCTCGTAATATGACTTTGTCCTTCAATGACTATACTATGTTCCCCGCTAAGCTGAAAAGGTGATGGTAGCTACGTGTTCGCCCAACGCTTGCCCCGGGAGACTGACTGATGGATTGATTGAGAAGCGCAGGAGTACGTTTAAAGAACGAGATCACATGGTGTCATGATCGATGTTTTGAGTATGGTGCGGGGAACGAGTCTCCGACTTGTGTGTTTAGCCTCCTATCCTGCCCATACATAAAAAGGGGTCTCGAAGTGGCATCAAATGGCGTCACAAAAGCCGGAGTGTCATGCTGTCGGATTTCGCGATCCTGGCGTTTGCCACTAGAAGTACCGGCAGCAAGCAAGAAGGAACGCGAGGGTCTCTGTCGTCGTGGCGCCCCAACTAATGGCTGCCGAGGCTTCTGTGGACTGTTCAGGACCTCTAAACTCGTCAAACACAAAGTTGGAACGGATGTTGACGGAGCGCACCGATTGGCCTGTCGCGACGATGACTTCGCACTTTTTGCGCCGACGTCCAGTCGGCGCTCTCCGCGAATTTTCGGCTCCAAATTTGTGTGTGACGAGTTTAGGGCCCCAGCTGGAGAGCGACCCGCAGCAGAAAATGTGTCTGCCACAACCACCACTGCTGCTGTGACGTGGTCAGGACCACGGCCGGGGACAGCACGACACGTCTACGACGTCATCAACCGAAAATCGAAGGACCACTTTTTTTTTGACGCGGTAAACGCATCAGTTGGAGACAGACACGTTCCAGATATCATAGTTTGAGTAATCCAAGAAGCACGTTGATTGTAGCGCGCTGTGAGATTTGTGATGAGCAACGTATAGTTGCTCCCGCTAAAATCAGTAGGCAAACAAGAGGGACGGACACGGTACACAAGATTGTGAGATAGTCTAGAAAAGAACATTTTACTAGACGCCAAGTTACCCGAAGTTTTCTCGACGCTCGCCACATCTTCTCATGCTCTTCGTCATTATAACGTACTGAACACAGCTTAGCACGTGGTGGCAGCATGCAGGACCGTAAAAGTTACTCATAAAAAGTAATTAAGTTAGAGTTACAGCAGTTAAAATATTTTTATGTTACAGACACAAGCTCCCAATTGTAATTCGTTAAGGCTACGGTTACGAAAAAAATGTAACTAATTTGCATTTGAGTTACCTGTAATATCAGTTTGAAATGCTCCGAAATTGAGGGGTACAAAAACACAGAGGACAATCACAACACCATTTTAGGCGGTGGTGTGTTCTCGTCTTTTTGTCTCCCTTCGTCTCCGGAGTTTTTTTTAGCAGTGATCGCTCACCAGCTCGCCTGAGCAATCACCCATAATTCTCTACTGCTTGTAATATATTGAATACAAAACAGCTCTAGGTGTTGCTATTACCGACGCCTTGTTCAGTTACCAAGTATGCATCGGTTCGGAGCCGTCCTGTTTGACTCTATACTCACAAGTTTCAAGACAACGAAGGAGACCTCATGCCTGAAAGTTTAAGTAAACAAGTGCGCCTCAACGCGATGAGAGCATGGAGAATTTCGGAAAGTAACTTACCTAAACTAAGCTATACGTTTCCCGATAGTGTAATTAAGTTACAACTACAGTCTTTAACACTTTATTGTAACTTAAGAGTATTTAGTTACCAAAATATAACTAACTACATTGCACTCAGTTCCTTCATAGCTCTGGTAGCATAACAGGTATGCATTGGCTGGATCTACGGTTCTATCCCACACAAATAAAAACTCTGAAAGCTGCTCAAGAACCTTCGCTTACAAGTTACTTGTCTTCATAGCCAGCTCTGTTGCCCCGAGGCGAAGCGCCAGCCTACGGATTCCCAGGTGGCGGGCTCGAAATTCGGCCGAAGTGCCCACAATCTCACGGAGACCTATTTCGGAGAAACCTCGATATGACGTGTTAAATTCAATGTCCGTGAAAATGGACGGTAATTATTATTGTGCCATACTCCGGACACGCTTAAGCCGAGACTGCGGTGAACGCCACAAGCACGAGAGCTCGAGGTCGCTGCTTTGAAGCGTCCTTCCACAGGACAAGCGCTCGCACTAAAAACACACGTCTCAAAGCCAGAAGCACGAACTAGCTCGCGCTTGTAGCTTGGGCTACAGTCTCAGCTAAGGAGTGAACGGAGTATTGCCTTCCGGAATCTGTCTAGTTTGGCGAAGCGGTTTTGTCGCCGAAAATTTGCTTCGGAGGGCCATTTTTGTTTAAATATCACCACTACATCAGCGATGGTTGTAGTGTTTTATTTGTACACATTGGTGAATATTCAACCGGTGACTTGATCTTCTCAACGTCAGGAGCCCCGACGTGCATGAAGCTCACCACAGTTCACATAAACAGGTTTCAAAGTATTGCCGCAATGAAAGGCCGAAATCTCCTATTTCTGTAATTTGATGACCCTTAAGTCTCTGAAATCACGGCTCGTTAATATTGACTTTCTCGTTCTACAGTGAACCATCGTGGCCGTAGTAACCGCGCACACTGGATGCAATTACAGCGAGTATCCAAGCACCCGCTCCGTTAACGAGATCGGACCGTTCGCGAGAGGAACGAAGTCAATCAACATCGTGACTTTTTCTTTTTTTTTTTTTTGTTTACGCAGCCGCACAAGTTTGAGCGACGTTAACCAATGTTTGAATTTGCTTAAACGTAAGTGAGAAAATTTCAATCAAGACAACGAAGTTTAGAAGATGCGTGGACGTTCGATGGCGGTCCGACTCATTCTCGTTAAACACCACCGATGGGCCGAGAAAATAAAAAAAGGGTAAGAAAAGAGCACGCAGTGACATCAGAACGCCAAGCTCTGGTTGGACTAATTAGTGGGTACACCGAAAGCTAGCAGCCTTTGTCTCCACTGTACTCGTCGAACGCGTTAGAACGCGAAACGCCGTCGTCCGACATGATTTGGCTCTCGCATCCGAACGAGTTCGACTTGCGCGGTGGAGCCAAAGGCAGCTAGCTTTAAGTCTATACCCTCTAATCGATCCAACCATAGCTCAGCGTTTTGACGTTCTGGCTCGATCTCACAGAACCTCCTAGATAACAGGGCCGTAGTGCTCATAAAGATGTCGTCATCAGCAAAGGCCGACGCTGGGTACGAATTGTACACGACGATTGCGTCGACGTTCGGCTCAAGCTTGACTCGAAGCCGAGCGCTGACGCAGCACATCTATACCATAAAAAAAGATGGGGGTATTTATTGTACACATATAAGTATGTTTTTTGAGAAACCATGTCTGCGATATACGTGCGGTAAATACACTCTCCTTTTTAATAATAACATTTAAAGAATTTGGCATATTTCAAATTTTGAGCGCTTTTTACCACGAAGGTTCCTATTGCTAGGTTCTGAAAATTTTGGCGTGGCGGACAGAGTGTGAAGATTGAGAATTTGCTGCGCGGCTGCCGCTCGTCATACCACTTGTGCGCCGGCGGTGCTCCTTCACTCCCAATTGGAAGGGCTGAAAATAATAATAAAACGAGATAGTCTACCCACCAATCGTAGTGCCTCGTTTTCTTCTTACGTAGTCATCGCCATAGCTATGTTATCAGCAGTTGCACTTTAGACTTGCTATGGGCAGGACGCGCGTATGTTCGCTCTCTCTGAGGAAGAAGAACGTGCCCTCAAAGAGCGACGAGAGCAGAAGCGCGAATAGGCGCGAAAGCGACGAGAATCCGCTGCCGCCGAACACGCAGCAGAGGACGGGTCGGGACCATCGAGTCGCTGCTCAACAACAGCGTGCCCGTCTAGAGCGTCGGCGGCAGCAGAAGCGTGAGTGTGATCGACGTCGTCGAGCGAAAACGACCGACGAGGAACGGGCCACCAACGCCAAGCGCATGCGATGGGCCCGTCAGGACCCCGAGTACCGCGAGTTGGAAAACGCAAGGCGAGGACGTGGCTACAATCCGTCAGAACGTTTCCCCGGGGCGACGGCGAGGTTCGAGCGGGAGTTTCTGGCAAACCCGTTTGGCGCCGCGTGTGCGATGTGTGATCGACAGTGGTTTGCCGGAGACTTGACCACAATCGGCGGCGTGTGTGATCCACATCACGCGTAAAGTCATCCCAATACAACTTCCTTGGTTATCCTTCTTCACAGAGTGGAAGGGCACTAAGTTTGTTTCCCCAGGTTTACTGACATGTAACAGTTTACGCGTTGTTCTTACAACCCGCTAGGGGGGATTTGTGGCAAAGTGATACACGACCGCACGCCGGTACGATGCTCATCCAGATGGAAACGGGCAGGGACGGGGATTGAACCCAGGATCCCTGGGTTCTGCAGCGTGAGCTTTCGCTCCACGTGCTCCGAGCTGGTGTGCGCTAGACCAATCGGCCACCAATCCCGTGGACACAAAGGCAGCCTTTGTCTCCACATGACTTATCGAACGCATTAGAACGTGGAGCGCAAAGTTCGTTGTCTGTCTTTCGCACTGAAACGAGTTCGACGAGTGCGGCAGAGACAAAAACAGCTAGCTGTGAGCGTATACTCACTAATCATTTCTGCCCGCAGAGGATGCTGAAGTTTCTATCCGCATAGGATGCTGAAGAGGCAAGCTGCACTTTTAATTCCTTGATTTTTTAAAACGATTTTTCGACGCGCTAGGACAGATGGTGACAAGCACTTGTAATGACCGTGACTCGTGCAAGATCGGATATTGAAGCGCCGCGTTTATGGTCGTATCTTTCGAAAGACAAAGCGCCGGTCTATGATATCCTTATATGTTGTTGTTTTGCGGACGCGATATCTCTGGCCCAGAGGAACGAACCTACGCTTACAAAATGGGTGCACATACTCCCTTAATAGTCGAACCTCTACGGTTGTTAACATTTCTCAGACGTCAAACAGTTAAATAATAAAAATATAGAATCATACCAATAACTACGGACGCACACTGAAGTTTTTAAACAAATGGAGCGTGAGTTACTCGTAGGAAATGTGAAAACAAAAACTCTAAACTTAATTTGAAGAATAACAATACGCGAAGTGGAAGATAATTAAAAAAAAAAAGGAACAAAAAGTTTCTTAGGAAATAGTTCCGCGTGAAAGAGTTCGAGGGCATTAACGAGACAAATGAGACAGTTTTTGTAGCGAAAGCGCGCGAGGAAAACGTTATCCTGCGAAAAGTGCACCTCCCCCACCGCCCCCCCCCCCCCCCCCTACCCTCCCGTGCGTCCCAGATAATTTGTGCCCGCGCCTTCGTCCCGTCCCAATAAATTCCGTTAAGGGCCGAATCGCATTTCTGATCACCGCGTAATAAATTTCGACAGGCGTCGGAACGAATAAATTTAATAACTCCGAGACCGCGAGAAATGCCGTATGTAGCGCCTCGAAAGCTCATTCAAGAACGGGTACGTCTTGAGGCCCCGCCGCAAGTCTGAAAAAAGAAAAATAATGATTACAAATTTAAAACTAGAAAAAGACTCTGCCGAAAGCGAGAAAAAAAAAACACGTCAAAGTTGAGAGCTCCTAATGAAGTTGAACTGCCTGCCGTCGAGAGAACAGAAAATGCCCGAATTAAATAGACGATTAGAGCAATCTGTTCTTTTCACACGCGGATTTTAGGATGGCGTCGTTTATCTTTTAAAGCGCTTCGCGTCATGCAGGCTTACAAGCGGGGCTTTGAATGGCTTACGTTTCATTGCATCTGAGCTCCGAATGCACCGAGAAATTGAGGAAGAGTCTCCACTGTACTCGTGGAACGCGTTAGAAGAGGAACACCGGAGGTCGGCGTTTGGCTCTCGCATTCGAACGCGATCGACGAGTGCAGTGGTGACAAAGGCCGCTCGCTTGAGGTCTAGCCACTAATCATTCCAACTAGAGCTCGACGTTCTGACGACCCCACATTCACGTCTTCTTTTCTCGCCCAGTTACTCGGCGCATACGTAAGGAATACACCACTTCAAAGTAAGATGCGTGGCAACTGTGTTCGTTGCTGGAGGCGCTCTTCAAGGGGGACGGCGATCACATGAAAGCAGGTAGCGTAAGGGCACCACGCGTTGCCGGTGCTTTCGGCTTTTTCTTTTTGTTTTTTCGCGGCAATAAAGGATTGTTTTTGTGAAACTTTATTTAATCTGGATTGTCCACTCCTAGATTTCGGTGACATTCCAGTTTCAGAGTGTGAAGTTCACCATATATTGACGTGATTTCTTTTTTATTTTCGTAATAATTTTAAATTTACGCTGTGGTTATACATTTTTAATAAACTCGCTCTACGAGAATAAGGAAGCAAATCAGTGAGCATTGAATACACGGACACTACAGCTGTCCGTCCTTTTGTGCTCGGAACATGATGTCTGAAATGTACTTAGTAATGGCCATACCATATCCACAATATCAATATCGAGGAAATAAACTATTTTTGTTTGCGCTGCTCGTGTTTTACGTGTGTCCCGCTTCCTTCGCTTGTAGCTCGTCACCTCCGGCGAACGCTTCCTGGTTCAGTACTACCCACTGTGGTCCCTCTGAGGGGAGTGGGAGAGCTGAGCGTGTTGGACGAGTGCTTTCAGTTGGCTCATTCCGTGCCAAAGGAGATGCGGCAATTTTTTTTCATGTCTCGAATACGCACGAAACAATTTATTTAGATAAAAAAGCTTCTAAACTCCAAGAAAAGTATGTTTTTAAGTAAATTTAATTTTTGTTGATATTATGATACAAATTTCTAGAATTGGCATAAAACCGGCGTAATTAAGAAAAACATAGTGAAAAAAGAACGGTTCCGCACCAAAAGAAATTTAGGTGGGCGCCTAATTGCTTAATAACATGCCCTATTTTACACTAAAATACAAACATCGAAAGACGCCACTTTAAGTCCAAAGAGGAGCCTAAAAAAAAAAAAAAAGACTGAGATTTTTTAATTTTTTTGTCAACTTGGAGTTAGCTGCAATACTTTTTTCGTTTTTCTCATAAAACTAAAAATTGCACTGCACGTGTTGTAGTTTTAAAGCCTCCTTTTGTAGCGTTTTCATTAAATGTCAAATTCTCCAGTTTATGCAGAAACAGCCTTATTGAGAGCCAGAGAAAGCAATGGGGGCATCGGTGCCCGCAACTTTCGAACGAGCCAAAAAGTTCAATCCACCTCATCTCTTCAACATATCAAAAAGTAAAAAAAAAAACCCAAAAAAAACCTTTTTGTTGTTTGTGAGAAATTATATTTAAAGATGAGCCCTTTTGACCATGCCTCCAGGCGCCCGCCTCCCAGGCGACACACGCTGGCGTCATCCAGCGAAGGGTTAACGGTGTGAGACTGCCGCCTGAAGGTCTTGCACAGCTCTCCTGAAAGCACGTTTTGTTCAGTTGCAGTGGACGTTATCCTGAATTTCATTCATCCGTATGCTCTTTTGCATTACGTAATGATACTGGCGTTCTTAATATTACTCTACTTCTGCCCAGGTAACTTCCGACGAACACAGACGACGAACCAGCATCGTCTGCTTGCCGATTTTCGGAATGCATACTGCGCGTCGACCTCGTCTGTCGTATGTCCAGATATAGAAACAATTGAGAGCGGATAGCTTTTCACCGATGCGAAAATCTAACGGCGATGTCGCTTCTCTATTGAACTTAAATGTATTTTGATAGAACATGCAGTGCTACCAAAAGCAGTGTAATGCAGGAAAAGGCATTCCACTCTTTGCCGCGGACACCTCACCCCCTGAGGTCACGTACATGTGCAGTGTTTTAGGCTCCGGAATCATTGGAGGCAAACAAAACATATCTAAAATTCTGAACCCACTAGTGTTTTTAGAAAAAGTGTGTTTGTTAAGTGGTGGGACTTACACGGATGCCGTCTTCGCCATCTGAGTGTCAGGCTCGGCGGACGTTAGACGAGGTAATAACCGTCACGGTAAGTCGGTTTATTAAACATATTGTCGATTAACGTTTCAAATATTGGTTTTGTAGCGGCTGAACAAGAAGTGAAGCGACAGCCCCGGCACGAGAAAATGACGCGCGTTCGCTGATCAGAACAGCAGTGCAGTTGGTGCAATCAACAGAATAAATGTGTGCTTATAGAGCTTGACTCACTTCAAGTGGTGACCCGGACAAACGACCATCCATTCCACAAGCATTCCGCAGGAAGATCTTCGATGTCTTGTACGGACTGTCACATCCCGGCGTACGAGCTACGGAAATACTTATAACCACCCGTTTTGCCTGGCCAAAGATGAACACAGATATCAGGACTTGGGGCAAGAGCATGTACAGCCTTTCAAAACTCAAAGGTTCATCGTCACACTTTAACGCCATTTGCAAACATTCCATCAGTTTCTGAACGCTTCGATCATGTTCACCTCGATTTAGTTGGCCCGCTACCTCATTCAAATAATTTCTCATATCTCTTGACATGTGTGGATCGTTTCACACGGTGGCCAGAGGTGATTCCCGTCCCCGAGATGACAGCTGCGACAGTTGCTTCAGTTTTTGTCAAAGAGTGCATTGCTCACTTAAGGGTGCCATCGGTAGTCGCTACGGATCGCGATCGGCAGTTTGAGTCGCGCTTCTTCGCTCATCTTATCAGACTTCTCAGCATCAAGCACATTCACACAACGGCATACCACCCTGCTGCAAATGAAATGGTTGAACGATTTCATCGACAACTAGAAGCATCACTCCATAACCACAACTCTATTCCCTGAACTGGCGTACTACCCCTTGTTATTCTAGGAATTCGTTCCACGCTCAAAGTGAACATTGGGGTCTCTGCAGCTGATCTGCTTGATGGCACTGCGCTAACAACGTGGGTGAAAGGGAAAACGGTTTCTTCACCTATCGCGCTAAGATTTACTACAGAGGTGCCTAAAGTTAGTGGAAGCTTTCGATAAAATTGTGAAAAGATTGGCTCACCAGAGTAAATAAAAAGAAATTAAAAAGCTATGTTTTCCTTACACTTTGCATATACACTAAAAATATCATGTGTTACTGTGACGTTTATTCTGGCCAAATAAAATAAACAATAGGGCAAGACATTTATGTTTTGTTTCCATTTCACAATTGTTTCAATTGTAATAAACGCAAGGCTATTCCACAACGACCTTTGTGATGAGTTTGAGATTTTTGCTTTGCGTTAATTTTCCATAGACAAAACCAGTTTTTATTTTATTTATCCTGACTCCAGAGGTTTTCTCTATTCATACTCTCAATAAATGAGTTCACTACCTTCGAGCACGTCTGTAGTAAATCCCAGCGCGATAAGTTAAGAAACCGATTTACGCGGTCAGTTTAAATTGCGTTTAATCCATTTCGCCTACGCTGTACGTGTGCCAGGCGAGTTTCTTCCGAATGAATCACCGGACTCAGCCACGTCTACCCAGGGTTTCACAAACTAGGCTGACCGCGTCAGGGAACATTTCAGACAGCTTCGCGCACGTTTCCCGCGGGAGATCAATAATCCACCTTCTGTTATAAACACCAAACTTATATTAATAATGTTTATTTTTTCATCAAGCAAATGATGGAGGGAGACCGAGGAAAAACGCTGCATCATGCAGCTTGACGAGTCCTCGGCCCCCTCTCACACAAACCGCAGTGGCACAAGAAAAAATAAACAAGACGCAATGATATTCAAAAGTAATCGGGTGGCAATATTAACGTTTTCTGTCGCCAGAATAAATATGTGCTTATAGAGTTTGACTCACTTTAGTTTCATGGCTGATGTTGCAATTCCAGTATTGACGAAAACTATTATCAGAAGCTTGACCAGTTCACAGAATTTGCAAAATGGTAATAGTTCCTAAGATTTTCATCGATAATTATTCGCGTTTTTATTCCAGATCTCAATATTCCGCGCAAAAAGATTGCCACAAGCCCTGCCTACAATGACGCTTAGAAGGGTGACGTAGTCGTTTGCATAACGTCGCCACTGCCTCGGCAGCGCGTCCTTGGTGGATTCGCCAACGAACTTCAATGCATCTCAGTTTTATCAAAATGCATTTAAGTTCAATGGGGATGCAACATTTCTGTTTTCATTTTGCATCGATGAAGAGCTATTCGGTCTGAATTGTTTTTACGTCTGGAAATACGACAGACGAGGCCGATGCGCAGTACGCATTTCCAAACACGGGAAGCAGACAATGAAGGCCTGCGCTCGTCGGCGATTACCTGTGCAGTAGAGTGAATTTAGGACGACAGTCTCATTAAGTAAGGTAGAGAGGAAACGGATGTGTGGATTTCAGGATAACGTCCGCTTCAACTGAATGAAGAGTGTTTTCAGGAGACAGTTGAAGACCTAGCGGCGGCGTCTCGCACCGCTGACGCTCGTCGGCGAATGGGGACATGCCCCGCCTACGAGGTGGGCGCCTAGAGACGAGGTCGGAGAGGCTCAACTTAAAAAAAAAAAAAAATTATCAGCAAAAACAAAAAGTACTTTTCATATTTTTTATATGATGCAGGGATGAAGTGGATTGAACTTGTGGGTATTTCGAAAGTTTCGGGCACCGATGTCCACGATGCTTTTTTTGGTTCTCAATAAGGCAGTGATTGTATAAACTGGTGAATGTGTGATTTAAATAAAACGCAACAAAACGAGGATTTAAAAAAAAATTTACACGTGAAATTCAATTATTTGTTTTATGAGAACAAGCGAAAAACGTGTTGTAACTTACATCCAACTCCAAGTTGACTAAAAAAAATAATAAAGAAATCTCATGAAGTCTCTTCTTATTGAAGCTCCTGTTTGGACTCCAAATGGTGCCTTTCAATGCTTTGCAAATAGAATTTATGCGAATTCCAAAAATTTAGAGCATGATGTCAGCAAAAATAAAATTCATTTTTTCACAAAAAAAAATTCTCCTGGGTTTCAGGGGCTTCTTTATCGAAATCAGACTTTTTGTACATATCCTAGACATGAAACAAATGCCGCGTCTCCTTTGGCATGGAATGACACAGTTGCGACCTCTCATGTTTATGCCTGGGTCGTTTTAAGAAAGTGTCACGGTACTTGTGATCCTTGTGACTTATTCTGACTTGAGAGTTACAGGCTGAACGAATCTGCTCAATAAACATCGTCGAAGCATAAGCCCAAACTGTTAGCCTTGTAGTTGTCACGATATAGTAATTTCACCGCCAAAAGCAAACGATAAAAACAACAGATGTTGCATCAAGCTTCGAGCCACCACGGCTGGACCATTAGCAAGTTTTAGAATAGCGAACGTTAAAGCTTTGCGTACGCAAAGAATAGCTTCGTCGCCACTGCGCATGCGCCGAACACTAACCACGTTTTGCGCTTTGCGTGCGATATTCTAGCTTACGCTATTTTTCGGAATTATCGTGCGTACGCAAAGAGTCTTTGCGCTTCTCCAAGGAGGATTCGTGATGAGAAGTTGGCTAAAGCCAACACGAGCACAGTTAAAAAATGGCGGCTCCCAGGACCATGTCTGCGGCCGCTGTGGCGGCATGGTGAGCGCGACGTCGGCGGCATCCTCGCGACTGCGATTTTCAATACGGGACGACATTGCACTCGGTTTGGAAAACCCAGTAAGGTGGGCAACGATCATTTTCAACTTGGTGCTTGCGACGCGAGAACATTTCTCGGCAAAGGTACGGTGTGCGAAGGTCATTGCACGAGACCCCTTTTGCCGAGGCGACGCAAGCGGACACGACCGGTCGACCGCTCGCGTCGCGTTCTCACGTTTAAACAAATCTAAAATGTTACTCTGAACCAAAAAACTTGTTTTTTCTCAAGTTACAGAATTTTGTGGGTGAAATAAAATTGTGACCGTATCTTGGTGGCGTTGCAAGCGCGGGATGCTCGGGCTTTTGCGTCGCGGCGGAGAAACGCTATTCTAAAACTCTCGTGCGTAGCGTGCGCTAACGCAAGCGCTAAATTTAGCACTAGCGTGCGGTAACACTGCGTACGTTATTCTAAAACTCCCCATTGGCACCAAATTGTACCTCAACCTGCACGGACGAGGAGCGAATGGTTTTATTTCGGCAATACGGGGGCGTGACGTAGTGCTGGTACGTAAAGGTGGGACACTCTTAATGTCAAGAGAAAGGTGGGTGGAGTTCTAGAAGAGCTTAAGCTTTTTCTTGTTTTTCTATTCTGAAGATATGAGCCTCCTTTTTACGCTTTTGAGTACCACGTGTCTAAGTCTGCTTTGATAAACTAGATGACTACGAGACATTAAAAAAAGTCCACTTGAGTAAACTATCAAAATAACCTAGCCGCAGAGTGTTCAACCCGCTTTGTAACAGGCGAAGTGTTACTGCGGGCTACAGTAAACCGTGAGAGGTGGAGATTCAGCGCTCACGCAGCGTGCAACCAGCGCAAGCTGCTCAATTTTCGGCCTAAAATTCAGCACTTCTAATCACTATTTGCACACCCTTGGGCTCTATCCCAGAAAACGGAAAGCAAACATGCTGAGTCATAGTGACGCCGCACTCTAGCTTGCATATTTTTTTTTAACAGTACGTCGAATTCTCGTCTTGGGGCGCGGTCACTGTTGTCTTTCGATTGCTCAACTAAGTAGTCGTCCAAGTGTGTATGTCCATTTTTACGTAGTGAAGCGTGTCATCTGATCATATGATGAATAGCAATTATAAAAACAGATACAAAAATAAAAGATAAAATTTCGACATGCTTAGGGATATATCTTAAATTGTGCCCGACCACATGCTCGAGCAGGGAGTTAATTTACCAACTTACATCTCTAAAGAAAACTATCAGCAAATAAAAGAAAAAGAAAAAAATAAGGAACGCGGAAACCCGGAAAGAAAGTAGAGTAGAATAGTCTGACCTACAAAGAGTCGAACAAAATGTTCAAGATGTCAAGAAAAGCCAGGCGATCAAGTACACAGATATAAAAAAAAGTAAAAAAAAAAACAAAAAAACATCGCAATGTGTTATTTTTATTTTTTAACACCAATAAAAAAAAAAGTAAGAAATCAGCCCTGTGGGCAACAAAAAGTTGCAGGAAATTCGTGTTCAGCTGAGAGCTGAACGCGAAGGAAAAAATAAGTAAAACAGTCATGGCGCTACGGGGTAAAATGGGCCCAAATTGCAGTGCCCCAAGTTGTATCACGAACTATGTTTTCTGCGTTATTTACTTTTTCATTCCACTTACCCTTAAACTGCGTCATTCTACACTTCACGAATACTCATAAACATAGTAACGACGACAAAAATTCGGAAACTTTCCTCGAAAAGTATAGCGCCTCCTTTAAAAAAAAGGATAGCTTTATTTTTGCGCGTTACCAGTTTGCTTTTTTATATCGCGTGCCCTACTTTATTTTTATATATTTACTTTTCCTCCACTAAGAGACCAAAAGCGACATCGAAACAAGTTCCACAATGACTACCTTCTTCTAGATGGGTCCACTTAGTATGCAGAAACACTTTAGCAAAGTATAGACCCCAACTATACTCTGTTCCTTCTAAGTTGACACTGCAATGAAAGCTACGTCCTCGCTGGACCAGTCATACGTCCGTCTTTCGTCACGTGGCCACAGTCCCTCTCTCAGACAGGCGCCGACAGGCGGGTCAGGTGATGAAAGGGAGACGGCTGATTGGTCCGGCAAGCGCGTAGCTTTCACTGCACTTTATTTACGCGAACATTTTTGTGCACCGTATAGCGTACCCTTAAAAAAACGCTACAACTTCGAAGAAACTTCGCACTTAGATGCCGAAGAACGGGAAACAAATCTTCCCAAGTTAGGGAAGGTCTCCAGTAAGACAGGTTTCAAGAAGTATAGCTGTCGTTAAACGAGGGAAATTTTGTAGCCGGGGATTCTTCGCACCGATACAAGTTATACAACTACTGTCCTATATTCCCAAAAAAGAAGCTTATTGCTTTCTTGTTTATGCGATTTGTTCGTATTCAGACACACATGGGCTTGTATGCTGAGTCACGATGCAAATCAGCTCTACCTGACAAGGCCCGATCCCACATTTCTCGCCTAATCATTAAACAGATAAAGACAGCGATAAAAATAAATAACAGAAGGTAACCATGTACGTTTATAATAATTACGACAAAGAAAGAAAAAAGGTGGACATACACAATATAATAACCTGCACGCGTGTAAATACTTTTTCGATAAGACGGGCGATAAAAACCCCGTGGTGTAAAATTGTACGACTTTCGATTGCCCTTCAGGCGGATGTTGTGTTCGTCCGTTTTTTTATCTTTCCCCATCTCAGGGTTTCCAAGATGTCGAAAGAATCACCTTTGTCTGACAATCATTGTGGATATGGTTGTGGACATGGAAACCTCACAGCGCTTCACCCGCAGCCGGTCGACAGATTACAGTTCGCGAGACTCCGTGCCGTTAAAGGGACCATGAAATGACCTTTTTACCTTTGCCAGATAACTTTTACATTACACCTTCAACGTTCACTGAATGCCGAACAGGCATCCATTTTCGTCTCGGTTTATTAACTTCTACACAAAAAATGAATGAAATATCGACTTTTTCTTTCTCTCCAACAGACCGCAAAACAAGTTGCGGCGTAATTTCGACGGTCGTGACGTAGGAATCGGAAGTTCTCTCGGCTGCAGGAGAATGGGAGCGTTAGCGGCGGCGAGTTGGGGGTACGCCGGTAGGTTTTACTGCGCTGATGGCGCTGATGTCACCGACGTATTTTCTGAATCGGCGCCTCTCATCACCGCGATAGCCATGGACACATCGCAGCGGAGCGAAATTCAATGAGATATGTTGCACGACAGCGACAGCATGGGACTAGTCCCATACGCCGGTATGCCTGTTGGGAAGTGCGGCGAGTCTTCCGGTGAAGACTCCAAAAGTCAACCCAACTGTCATTGTTGGTGAAAGGCGGCCCGTGTCAGTCGTTTGCAAAGCGATGTAGATAGAAGCAAATCGCCGCGGCGTTTTTCGCGGCCTCCGAGATGCAGGAGCGAGCCGACGATAAAAAAGATACGTTTGAACTACGAGAGTTTCAGCAAGAGCCACGTAAATACCTGTTCAAACTCGGAGCGGACGCGCGCGTTTGATCGAAGTGCTGGATTCGCGCTGTTGGACTGCGAATTGGTAAGCGCTTCGGGACCGATCTTTTACGATTGCAGCTCGATACTGACGTGACACTCGGCAAAGAAAGGTTGGACCGGCATCGCGTAGCCCGAACTGTTATAGCTCAACAGTGACGTGCAGTCGTGTCAGAATAAAAATGGCATACTAATAACAAAGTGTACATGCCGTGTTA
Source organism: Ixodes persulcatus (assembly GCA_013358835.2). NCBI lineage: Eukaryota > Metazoa > Arthropoda > Arachnida > Ixodida > Ixodidae > Ixodes > Ixodes persulcatus. The sequence continues at coordinate 669,902 of JABSTQ010010156.1, forward strand.
CGAAGGTAATCCATACGGCGTTTATTTGAGCTATATATAACACAAAACAAGAAGATAGAATCGACGAGAGTGCCCTTTTCGACGACAGGGTTCGTCACCACTGCCTCGGAAAACAAGGAGATGACAAGGGGAAGAGATTGACCTCACCTCTTAATCTAAAATTGAGGTCAGCGATCAAACTATAATAAGGAAAGGGTCCACAAGGGTCGCGCGGGTATATTCCATTCAGCACGCTAGCCGGTCGTGGGCAGATGGTCTTGGTCAAGTACCGTTGAAGCAACGCTGCGCCGAATCGGACTGCTCGCTTTGTAGGAGTCGGTGGACTCGTGGCCGTTGTAGCTTTTTTCAGGTGTTTGTGGATCCAGCGTTCTTCTTCGTCGTGGACTGTTTCAATTACTTTTTACTTTCTTTTTTTTGCTGCTTGAAGTCGGGACGCGCGAGAAGAACACGTAGAAAAATAAACGTTCGTTGGTCGTCGCGACCAAGTAACTGAGCGACGCTGTCGGCCCTACTGCGCAAGCGCAGTAGGGTCTTTTTTTTGCTTCGTTTACCACACGATAGATGGCGCTTGGCTCTCAGCATTGTGGATCTGAATATTATTTAACAAAGCTTTTAGGAAACATTCACCGGCTATTTATTGTTTACGATCGCGGTGCTGGTGAGGTAGGCTCTTACCCAATAGGCGACGTGGATTCGGCTGGCGTGCTGCGGTTCCGCGGATGCATCGCAGTGAAAAGGCAGAGAGCTTTCGAAGGAAAGAAGGCGCAAAAGAGTCCAGTTTTCTTTTAAAATTTCTATAGCGAAGAATTTTTTTTTATTCCGTATTTTTGTGTTTTTGTGTTTCTTTTCACACCTTTTACGACGATCGGTGGATGAAATTCGATTTGAGAATCGTTTCATGGTCCCTTTAAGGCATAATTTTTGTAATTTTGCATAATTGTAAAATATGTTTTACGTAATCTGTCTTAATATGTTTCTTTAACCTTGGTAATTATAATATTGAAAATAACAGTGAAACTATAGAAATTTCTACAAAAAAATATCATGCGCAAATATCTGACCACAAGCGGCTCACTTAAACGCTGGGGACAGCGACAGGAAGTACTCGATAAAAATACTTAGAAGTATTTTTATCGAGTACTTCCTTCAATTGTTCATAGAACTACGAACAATTGAAACTGCGATAGGTTGGGTCAGATAAGGACAGTCATAGGGGTGTCGTGTTTATTTTTTGTTTTCATTTAAGGTTTTATGTGAGGTTGCGAAACGTGTCCGTAGAACGGAATGGACCTTGCTTTTGCAAAATACTTCCTTGTTTTTGTGACATAAAATCACGTCTGAATGGAAGCAGAAGTGACTTCCAAATTGCGCGTTGATGCGACTTTGAGGGTCCCAGGAATAGCAAATACAACTTTGTAGACCGTCATTATTTTTATGTGTAATGCACACAAGCTGGTCTACTAGACGTAATCAGATAGATTTTATTTGAGCTTATAATTTAAAAAAAAAAAAAAATCCAAACTTTGCTTTTTGAGGAACGTTTTCATATTGGGGCATTTTTCCATGATTTTTTTTTATAAGTTTTAAATTTAGGTATTCAAGTTGAATCTTTCCGTGTAAAATATCTATTTTTTGTGCATTAAAAGTGCTTATCATTTTTTATTGTAATTTTGTTTTACTTTGCGCCCGGAATATTACTGACAACCGAAAGAAGTAAAAAATTGCAAATGTGAGCCGCAATAAAAAAAAAAAAAAATATCATCTTTGATTTTCGTGAGTCTTTGACAACCGGTAATTTCATCTCGGTAATAATTATCTTTGATTTTTGTGAGCCTTTGACAACCGGTAATTTGGTAATTCCAGACCTGCCAAAAACATGTGGCATTATTGTGTTTTAAATCAGAAAAAAATATTTAGTCAGATCCACGTTGCAGTCGACTACCAGTGCAAGGTTTTGTTCTTAACGACTGCGTGGTTGCACTAAAATACCGCATGCCACAGTGGCCGTACTTGGTCATACTAACGTGCAGGCAGCATGAAATACTATAAAACTACTCTTACCTTAGAGCCGAACCTAATTTGGAAATTTCAAATTTAAAAACACACTCCTCTCGTAGAACGGGCTTTTGTAGGTGTTTTCGCATTGTCGGAGCATTTGAGGCAGTCAGAGTTGTCAACAACGCATACCTTCGGGAGAAAGGTTCGTCTGAATGCACCCTTACAGCACGGCACTTTAAGCTCTCCTGAATCGGAATTTAGAATCCTTCAGTAGAGTGCATCATCTTCCCACCTGGCTCCAACCGACGTCACCGGAAAAAAAATCAGAACTACCTACTGGAGCTCCTCGAGTCAAAAGGCCTCGCCGATAGACCACAAGTTTCCCTCTCCTCCCAGTGCAATTTACACAATTTCTCCTCTCTAGCTACTCTTTGCCTTTCTCTTTCTAAATGCTTTGCCTATTTGCCTCTCTATTTCTCTCTATTTCTCTTTAATTCCTCCTGGAAATCCAGTTCGGCCGCCACGCCAGTGCAGCCTTTCTCTTTTCTCCTCTTAAGACATCCCTACCATATAGGCTGTCATTCCCGCCTTCGAGGAAGGGTCATCCAGTCATCTTCAATTTGGTCAAAACGACACTGGTGTCCTCCGTACAGTGGCAAACAAAAGGACGTTCTTGTAGTCTCCAACGAACAAGGTCTTCCACCTTCATAGTTTCAATCAAGCTGAATCCGCCGCCACAATGGCGCCGCACCGAGCTGCTCCATGGTAACTCGAGAGCGCTTCGATGATGCGCTCGCACAAAAAGCGCAGTAAGAGTAGAATAAACAATGAACACAAACAACCGGTCTCCCTGAAATGAAAACCAAGCACACTACAAAAAGCAAAGCGTCCCGGGTCGGCCGGCAAGCAACTAAAAATAAAAGTTCGGACAAGCAGAAGTCGCCACAAAGAGAACTAACTATAAAAAGAGTGATCAAGTTTTCGGTTTTTCATAGAAGATGAAAACACCTTTTTATTCGAAATTATAGCGGGAATAGAATACACATAAGCCGTGGTTCTTCTTACATTCGGCGTTTTATTTACGCATAAGCAATCCTGTACTCAGTGCTAATCTCTTCAACAAACACCTCATGTCTCCTACCGCAGCGATCAGTCAACCGACTAACATTAAATATACTTCCCACTTGACATATATGCACGGCAGGCAGGTCACGCAGCATATTTCGTGCTTTATTTTAGTGTTTGAGTTTAAGCTAATTAGTAGACTATGCAAAAACACACACACACACACACACACACACAAGATAAGTACAAATATATGAGAAGAAGTGTGGCGCTGTGAATAGTTCGTCTTCTTCTCTTTGTCCCTGGTCAATACGCTGTTTGTTCTACTGAGTGTTTTCAGATATTTCCTGAAGCACCTGTAATGCGGTCGGTACGTTCCAGAGGTTAGCTTGGTGAGCCAACTTCTTCGACCTTCCTATAAGCTTCTCTCTGTCCTTCTCTGTATTTATTTCGCTCTTACTTTCTATCTCCTGTATTCATTTTGCGAGTATTGCACTTCAGCATGCTAAACACTTTGCCAGCATAAGAGTACTCTCTCAAAAGGAGTTTTTTACCTTAAATTAAACCACCCAGGGACTTCTGCGAACGCTTCATCTTGAAATAAATACGCGGAATTCCCACCTCCTTCAATTTGGGATGTTGCTCAAAGTGTGTTTATACAAATAAAAGTGCTCAAAAGTGTGTTTATACAAATATTTGTAGGCAGTTTTGGCACCGCAGAAATGCGAGCAAGAAGTCGAGGTCGTTGAAATTTGTTTTCAGTTTCTTCAAAAAGTTTAAGGAATTATCTTTATTTTTACCGTCGTAATCAAAGTATTACGTTTCGTTATTTTTATACATTTTTTATAAACAAGCGTTAGAAAATTTGTTTTTGTATGTTGAACATTCTCATTTTCAGAAAATAATGTTTTATAGACTTATTTGAAAAAAGTTTGGAATTCTTAAACGCCCTCTATTGTAGTTTTGTACTTACACTGATGTTTGCTTGCTGTACTTATACTCTTCAATATCTACTTCCTCATTCAGACATTAGTTGACTCTTGCTCATCGTTCCTCAAATTTGAATTTTTTTTTTTACTAATTTTTTTGGCCGTTTTCATTCCCCGTCGAGTGCACTCTCGAGTTTTCTTTGGGAGCAAAAACGCTTTGCGCTGGGCTTTGAGGCTTCACAAAGAATTAAAGTGCTGCTTGACTCCCAGCTTGGGTTCCTTTTATAGTTTGTTTTTATTTGAGCCTTTGGCATCAAGCCAAAACCTTATAGTTTGAATTTTTTTAGACCTTGTGTCGGTTGCATGTACCTGCATTGTCGTTGAAGTATTTTTATACATGTTTTTTTTGTGTGTATGTATTTTCTATTCTTTTTGTGTCTCACGGGTCACGGCTCTCATTTGTTCCCATTAAGAATGCAAAGTGGGGGACGCAATTTGTTCTTAGTATCCCCCGGGAATAAAGACAAAGCACTGAAGCGGAAAACTTGCGGACTGGCAAGCACGCACTAGGAAGAAAAAGAAACATAAAAGAGCAAGAAAAAACGGGACTTAAAAAAAAAAAAAAACATCTAAGTTGGGCAGCAAATATCTGACGCATGGCTCTGAAAGTTTCACTAAATTAAAGGTGCCCTGAGGAGGTTTCTGAGATCGCCTAAGTATGGCGATAACTCACTCTGCAATCTCTGAGCAGCCTACAAATATCAAAATTATGACGATACGCAGCCGATTTCTCTATTGAAAAAAGAAAGCCGCTTACAACTCCCTGTAACACCGAATTAGAGCACAGCTCTTGAGGAGGAGGAGGGCAGGGTACTGAGGGGAGGGTATACCCCTCCGCCCTCCTCCTCACCTCCTCATCCAGCCTGCTACTCCTCCCTCCGAGCGGCGTCGGCGTCGCCGTCGTCGTCAGCGTAACCCCGAGGTCACGCGACCCTCATGACGTCACGTGACCCTCGTGACCTCACGAGGGTCACGTGACGTTACCGGGGTCAGGTGACCTTACGGGGGTTACGTGACTCCCGGAGGTCACATAACCTCACGGGGGTTACGTGACGTAACCGGGGTCACGTGACCTCACTGGGGTCACCTGGCCTCACGGTTATGCCGACGGTGACGGCGACGCCGACGCCGCTCAAGCCGGAAACAGGCGCCTAAGAGCTGTACTCTAAGGAACATGAGTCATTCCACTCTGTGAAGGTGGATGACCAGCGAACCCGTTTAGCACACGATACAAACGTGGCACAGAATTTAGCGTATGCTCCATTAAAGTTGTTCAATTTAGCAGCAAGATACCTGCGTCTTTTTTGTACATTCTCCGCCCGCGACGTTTGTTGTCTTGTTTGGTTTGCAGCATGCGCTTGGCGTTTTGTGCACGATCTTCATCGGTGGTGTTTGCCGCCCGCAGTCGCCGCTGACATTCTCGTTGCCGTTCCCGTCGTTGCTCTTCGTAGGCGCGTTGCTCTTCGGCAGTCCGGACTATACGCGGCTTCCCCATTACGACGAGAGGAAAGAAATGGAATAGACATAGAGCTAAATTACCCAAGCATCAAAAAGAATGAAGGAAATGGTGTTCCACGCGCTGCACGTGCCGGCGTCTGCAGCAGTAACCGTTCTAAAGCAAAAGCCTAAAACAAATGGCATCTTGCACGCGCGTTCGTCAACGCTTTATTTTGGTTATTTACTTCGAATCTTTTATACGGCGAATCTTTTATACGGGAGTTTTAGAGCGCAGGCTCTTAGGCGCCCGTTTCCCGCTTGAGCGGCGTCGCCGTCGCCGTAGGCGTAACCGCGCGGTGCATTATGGGCAATGTCTCATAATACACTGAGCGGGGAGGAGGAGGAGGGAGAGGAGGACGAGGAGGAGAGGAGGAGGGGAAGGAAGAGGAGGGGAGGGGAGGAGGGGGAGGAGGTGGAGGTTGAGGAGGAGGGAGGGGGAGGAGAAGAGGGGAGAAGGAGGAAGAGGAGGGAGGAGGGGAGGAGGAGTAGCAGGGAGGATAAGGAGGTGAGGGGGAGAAAGGACAAGTATACCTTCCCCTCAGTACCCTTCCCTCCTCCTCCTCAAGAGCTGGGCTCCATTTCGGCGTTACAGGGAGTTGTAAACGTCTTTCATTTTTTTGGTCACGCACACGAAAAATCCACGGAAACCTTGCCATAAACAGCTTGGCTGTAAAAAGCAATCAAAGATCGCAACACATCGATTTTATCTCTGGCGATGGGAGGGGCATGTTCCGAAGCCAGAACCACTGTCAGCCAATAGCGAGAGAAGGATCCTCGCGCCTCCGACCGGTGGAACCGCGGAGTGAAATCTCGAATGCTGGCGGCTCGTTGCCATACAGCCCGGTTTACAATGAAACCCAGTGAGCGCGCGCTCGAGAGCTCGAGAGCCGACGACCGGACACATTATTCCTGCGAAAAAACAACATACTTTGTTGTTTTTGAGACGATTAATGCAGTATTATGTTTCCTCTCTGCGAAAAAATAACATTTTTGGTTACTCTTACTCGTTTCTATCATGTACGAAAGGATACACATTTTGTAATAACAGCGTTTGCAATCTCAAAGAAATGTCGCATTTTCATTGGTCACATGCCGTCCTGGCTGCCGGGACAATGCTCCTCCCACCGCCGAGATGATTCCGATGTTTGATTGCTTTTTTAATAGGGAAATGGGCCGCGCATTGTTACAATTTATGGATTTCTAGTAGCGATGCCGCGAACCACCCTAGGCTCGAATTCGAAAGGGTTAGATATTTTCGAACCGAACTGATGTTCGATTTCAAAAGGTTTCGATATTTTCGACCGTACGGAAGTTCGAATTTGAAAAATTCGCAACTTTTAAAAATCGTGGAGTTTCGAAATCAAGAAGTTCGAAGCTTTCACAGTTTCTAAAAGTTCGGGTTCGATTATTTCGAATAGTTTTTTACTTGAGGTTCGAGAACTTCGAAGATTTCGAACTTTCATAACTTGAAATTCGAGAGATTCGAATGTTTCAAATTTCTTTGGATCTGAAATTCGAAACATTCGAACGCTTCGAAATCTTATAGATCTAAAGTTCAAGAAATTCGAAGATTTCAATTTTCTTTCGACATAAAGTTCGAAAAGGTCGAAGGTTTCGATTGTCTTTTAGGGCTAAATTAAAAAAAAAAAAACTTCGAAGGTTTCGAATTTTTTTTCAAGTTCAAGTGCGCAAGGTTCGAAGTCCGGTTTTCATGTTCCGCCAGAGTTTCAGTTTCAAATAACGTTTTCACGCCTCACTGGTTTTCACGAAATCAGGTTTAGAAAAAAGTTCGGGTGTGATAGTATTTAGACTGCGCGAAGTTGGTCAGGCAATTAAATGTGACGACGAGTGTCCCGGATGTGCTGGAATATTTGCCAGTGCGGGGTGACGTGTGACCATAGATCAGTAATTGTGACCGCCAGCCCGGGGGAGGGGGGGGGGGGGGTCATTAACGTGCATCACGAAGTAGTGATCACACGAACGCACTGTTTAACGATACTCATCCAGTTCGAAACGGCCAGGGGCAGGCACATGGTTGAGGCTCAGAAAAACCTTGAAGCGATCTGGCAAACTGCCTCCCTACCCCCTTGCACGCCGGTAGTAATCCGATCGAACGCCGCCCGAGTGACGCTGGCATATAGTAAGTTTAGTTTGTACATGGTGAAAAATCCTGAGACTGGGAATGAAATTTGAAACAAAAAGTGTAAGAAGACAGAAAAAAGAGGACAGGACAACGTCTCGAACTTAGCTCTGGGAATGAGATTTGAAAGAAAAAGTGTAAGAAGACAGAAAAAAGGAGACAGGACAACGTCTCAAACTCAGCTCAGGACAACGTCTCAAACTCAACTCAGCTGAAAACTCAGCTCAGGACAACATCTCAAACTCAACTCAGCTTAGTTTGACACGTTGTCCTGTCCCCTTTTTTTCTTTCTTCTTACACTATTTCTTGCGAATTGCATTCCCAGTCTCGAGATTTTGCATCATGATCAACATACACCAGCTCGCCTGCACCTTGACAATTTTTTAGTTTGTAATTGCTTTGGAGGTTTATTTTCCGGGACGGAAGAAACGCCGAGCAAGAAGCACAGAAGCTGTCACAACTTGAGGTCGAGAAGCGTTCTACCATAACAGTGGCGTCGGAAGAGGAAAAACGGGGGGAGGAGGGGGGAGGGGGGGTGGGGGGGGGGGGGCTCCAGTCTCTCCCCCCCCCCCCCCCCAGATATTTCGGACTGTTAAAGAAAACAATACTGGGAAAGACGGCATGGTCGAGCTTATTTTAATCTGAAATTATTTATGCATATGTCTACTGTCGCTCTTCACTGCATAAAAGATCGCGTAGATGGTCATTGTTAGAAACTCGTTGTCAGAAGGCACTACTCGTCACATGTTCGGTGGTTCGGAAGTTCAAAGCTATGTCGTTTCGACCTAAATAACTGTGCCATTGGTAAAAAAATAATAAATATATAAACATAACAATAAATGCAAAAATAAAAAGCTGGAGAGAAAAAAAAAAAAAACCTATCAAGAACCCGCCGGAAGTGTTGTATTCTTGCATATTCAGAGGCCCAGAACTAAGAAACAGGTTTTTCCTACCAAAATGTGTACAGGCTAAAAGAAACACGTCCCAGAAAGTAAAATAAAAAAAAAAATAAAAAAAATTAATTTTTTTTAATGACGTGCTGAACTTGTACAATTTTAGAAATCTTCCCACATGAGTTAATTTATTCCTCAACGTGAAAAAAAGTACATTATTTTGTATTCTGCAGATAGTAATGATATGTACTGTCTGTGTTGTTAATTTAAATGCGATACCTCAAACAATTTAGACGAAAAAATTACCAAGTTTAGGGCATAATTGCCCGTAGATAGATGTTTGGATATTTATTCGAAACTCGTCTTGAACACCAATAATCATATCTTAATACGACACTTACCGAGGCTATACATAGATCATTCTTAAAAAGTTTAACATCTCTACCATAAATAGCTTCGGCTATAGCGCGCTTCAAATATGGCACAAACGACAATTGTCAAAAACCCGTCGTCCTTCCTAGCTCTTTCGGGAATCTATTTCTTTAAAACGAAGCATGCCAGATGATTGAAATAAACGGCATTGTCTTTCGCAAGGAATGCGGCACCGCATGTAAAAATGCGAAAAAAAAATTACGAATGTACCAAATGAAACCGCCCGCCGGTCTTTCGAAGTTCGACGAATTTCGAACTTCTACCCTAAAAGTTCGAAGTTCGTCGGACTATTGACTTTTCAGGAATCAAAAGTTCGACAATTGTCGAATTCTTTAGATTAATAAGTTCGAAAGTTCGAAAAGCTTAGAACTTTTTAGTGCAAGAAGGTTGAAAGATCGAAAATCATCGAATTTTTTAGTCTATCAATTTCGAAAGTTCGACAAGCATCAAAGTTTGTAGCGTAATAAGTTCGAAATTTCGAAAAGCGTCGAACTTCTTAGTTTAATAAGTTCGAAAATTTGACCTCAGCCGAATTTCTCGATATAGAAAGTTCGAAAATTCGAAATCTTTCGAACCTTTTGAACCGCTTGATTCGATCATCGAACCTTCGGTTCGAAAAAAGTTCGCGGCATCCCTAATTTCTAGGATGCTTAGAACCCGCAGAGTGAATTATCGCAATATTTAGGTGATCTCAGAAATCACCCCAGGGCACCTTTAAGGTACCGGAGGGATTTGCGCACGACAATCTCGTTACGTAGTACATCAACATTCTGCTTCTGGTTTTATAGATTTGTATTGCGATAAAATATTCAACACATCTTCTTGCAGTTTTTTTTTCTTATAATGTTGGTAGCGCTTTTTTTTAACAAATTTGTTTGTCTGAGGGAGAATAAAATAAAGTGAAGATATCGAATAAGTCGCAATTTTACTATACTTTAGAGTCATTGGGAGGCTTTCGAACAAAAAGCAGATGCTTCCCTAAAGTTGAATAGGAAATGTTGTTTTAATGAGGACTTAATTGTGTTGTTCTATGACACGTTCTTACTTATTCTATGTTATGATATTCATTGACTGTATTAAAGTGCCTTGACATCGCTAGAACTACAAGCTGCTGGTGTCACGTCGTCTGGTAGAGATTTCATACCGTATGTGGGAGTGTAAATATCTGCTTTTAACGCTGTGCTCTCACTAGTCAGAAAGTATTATGGGCTTTTTGCACTTACACTCCAGCGTAACGTCAGCGAATGTCCAAGCGTTTACATTCATGTGTTTTGTGGCATCGATCGTCAGTTACTCAAGAGTGTCAGTATTGTTGGACGCTGTAAAAATAGTTTTACTTTTGTCAACTTATTTTCTATTCGCTTAATAAAATACATCTCGTCAATAAGATCTTGTGGTCTTCCAAAACTAACGATGAAGTTTTTAAGGCGTGGACCACTAAATTGAACGTCTATTATAAAACGTAAATTGTCGAAAAAAATTCTCTTAAAAAAAACAAACTAAAAGATGCGAGCATTAAACATTATGCGGCGAAATTAAGTCTTGACTCATTGTGCAGAAGACAATACGAAAATCGCACGAAAACTAAAATTAAAAATACTTAGAAGCCATTTTTTATATTAGCCATGCATGGAGTTTATAGTTTATACATTTCAAGAATACGCTTTTAACGAAACCAGATTGAAAATCTTCGTAAAGTTTATACCATAGCTTTTAACGAAGAGTCTGGAACAATTTATTACGCTCTAATTTTTGTCTAATCTTCGCTTGATTTTTCGCAAATTCGTATCTTTCAGCCATTACCGTTACGAATGACGGCGGAGCGCCGTATACGATCCACATTCGTTGATTTGCCGAGAACTGTTGCCGGCACTGAGGAGGCCACAGCCAATGTCTCTGCTCCACATGAATGTTTTCTTGTAGAACTAAAAAAAAAAAAAAAAAGGGACGGCAGATGGAAATTGCGCTTAGGAATAACCCTTGTATGCTAGAGCGAGAGCATTGACATGCCTAGTCTCTGACTTGTGGCAGTTCTCGTGAAAACGCGCCGACTGGCCGAAAGTTTCGCAGCGTCATACTTTATGGATAAGTGTAAAACAGTATTTGTTTTGTTCCTACACCTTGCTATCAACTCCCTTTTGTAATACCCCTGGGCAGTCAGGGTACTTAAAAGCGTAAATAAACAAACAAATAAATAAAAGATTATTGCAAAGGCAAAATAAACGTCAAAATGATAATTTGAATACTTGGCCAAGGGGATTTGTCAACCTGCTTGAAATACAAAAAAAAAAAAAAGTGTTTACACTGTATTGTAGCAAGGTGTCCTGTGCAGCACGACACGGATTCCAAAGTCTTGCGTGCATATGCTTAAAGAAGCTGATGGTGCGGAGCAGACGAGAGCGGGCTGGGACGTTAGAATTCCGAGCTCCAGTTGGAATGATTAGTGCGTAGACCTAAAGGCCCGTTCACACTCTTGCGACATCTTAGAACTGGGTGCATTAAAACCTCTTACAACGAGAGGACACACTGGCGCCATCTATTGGGTAGCAGTGGAAACTTGGGGGTCCGGCATATTTTCTATTTCTCTCGCGCTTTATCCTTCTTTTCTTGGCTCGAAAAACTCTTGTCAACGCTATAAACGAGCCTTTCTTATAGGTATTACGCACATTTGACCTCGGAAATTCCGCAAAACCTTCGCTTTTATGAAATGCAGTTGCATGGTCACCGCATAGATTGCGCCGGAATGGCAGTGTGTTCCCTCGTCCTAAGAAATTTTAAGAGGTTTTAACAAATCTTGTCTCTCTCGGTCGTACTCGGTTGCAAGTGTGTGAACGGGCATTGAAACTATTGGGTGTCTCAAATAGCGGCCAGGCTCTTTAAATCGACTTCGAAATTCGATTTGTTAACCTATCGCGCTACGATTTTGTGCAGCGTTGCCCACGGGTGGTGCATTTTTTCTATAAAATTTGCAAAGAGCGAACTTACGTGAGGAAAAAGTAAAGAAAGAAAAAGGCTTAACTCCTATAGAAACCCAGCGAAGCCACCGGGGTTGAGCCCTTTTAATTTTTTTTTTACTTTTTCCTAAGGAAGTTGGCTCTTTGCAAATTTTATAGAAGAAAATGCACCACCTGCGGGCAACGCTGCATAAAATCGTAGCCCGGTAGGTTAATAAACCGAATCTTGCGGTCGATTTAAAGAGCCTGGCTGCTACTTGAGACACCCGGGATACGCGTCTACTTGAGACACCCTTGAGACACGCGTCTGCCCTAAAAGCCACAGTGCGATTGTTGTCATGGAGATAATGATTTTTTCTTTTTTCTTTGTCTCCACTGCCTCATAGAACGCGTCCGAAAGCGAGAACCAAACGCCGGACGCCGACGTTCTGCATTCGAACACGTTCGACGAGTGCAGTGGAGACAAAGTCAGCTAGCTTTAGGTCGACCCACTAATCATTCCAACCGAAGTTCGGCCTCCTGACGTCCCCGCTCGCTTTCGTCTCCTTCTCTCCATCAGTTTCTCGGCGCATTGCGCAGTATAGTTATTATACAATCCTCACCGGCACACTGCAGAAACTACTGCTTGTCCTTAAATTAAACGGGGAAAAGAAAAAGGTAGCGCGAACAGCAAGGTGTTGTTTATATTCGGTTCTTTTTCCCTCGGTGAAGAAGATAAAGAATAAAAAATGAGGAACATCGCAAGAGTCCTCGGTTGATTTCGGCCACGCGACGTGCCGCATCGTGAGCCCATAGTTGTTGGCGGCTACCGATCGACGCGTCTGCCCAAAAAGCCACAGTGCGATTGTTGTCATGGAGATAATGATTTTTTCTTTTTTCTTTGTTCATTTTTGCGGTTCGTCCAATTTGGTGCCTTTCTCCACATTTGGCAACTTTCATTTATTTTATATCGTAACTTGAACCCTAGTATGTGCTTCTGTGTCCTCTGCGGCACTTACGGGCACTTTTTTTCTTCCTGGGGTATATTGTATTGTACTATAGTTACCAACCTTACTATCTACTCCATCGTTTTTGCAACCAACGATGATATGCTTTTTTTTATTTGTCCATGGTTCTGGTCGTTTTTATAAGTGCTTTGTGTCGTCTGCCGTTTTTGAAGTCCTTACTAGTTCTTAAATTAGAAGTCTCGGATTGAGAACTTTTCAAGATCTCCCTTCTAAATTGCAGTTTTTGTTCTGATCACCTAAAAACGTCTAACAAGCTAAACAAAAAAAAAATGAAAAAGTAGTCTTTTCAGTGTACGTGCTTCAAGAGTGAACGTTTCTTTTTTCGTTTTTTTTCTTCTTTCTTTAGATTCGCCGAGCTTTTTGGTATCGTTATTGCAAAGTTATATTAATTATTGGTTTCGTGTTTAAACATTTGGGAAGAAACGACGTTGGGTTGAGGGTCAAGAGGTTTTCCTGGCGTAGGTAAGACACAAAATAGATCGGCATGTGCGTTCCGTAGCTTCACATAAACTAAGTTATGTCTGCCTGCACCCCCCTTTCCCTCATAAGGCTTAGAATTTAAAGCGACAGCAGCAAGAAAAATAAAAATATCACGGCGAGACATGAAATCCTAAAAATTCCCCTAAGATCCATTACGGGTCACACCGTTTGATTGCTCAAAGTATGACAGTTAATCAGTTACTAACTAACAGAGAGTTGTATTCCGCCAAATATGACGAGCTATGTCCCCGAATGTCAAGGTACGGCAAAGATTTATGCTTGTGGAAAACACTAAGCCACGTCGAACTTAACCAAAGTTTACAGGCAGAGTTGGGACTATCTGTCAAAAGACCCGCGTGCGTATTTCTCCCTCCTTCATCATGTCCTTTCGGTTAAGTTTGTGTATGGGCAATGAAGGCCAGCGCCCGTTGTGGAAAAACTAGAGTTCATTGGCTGGAGCTTAATAATTAAACTAAAGTAAAAAGAGCCTTTGTACACAGGCGTTTCTATCCTGTACAGGTGCCCGATCGACGACGCGTACGTTGCTCCCCTTGTAGTTCACGCACGGCCCAAAAAATACCTGATAATCTTTGAAGTTTGGGCTAGTTGGTAATAGACCAGGGTGTCGAACCGTAATCGGAACTAAACCGTAAGCGTAACTGAACCGTAACCGGAACTGAACCGTAACCGTAACTTGACCGCTTATTTTTTCTCGGCCCGGAACTGAACCCGAACCGAATTGGTTGCCGCCATCTAGGAGCTGAACCCGAACCGGAGCAAAACGAAGGAACCGTTCCAAACCGGTTCGCGAGAAATTACGATTCATTAAAAAATAATGGGCGAGAAAGTGCTGGGTGTGGGAAGACTTAATGGTGCGGCCTTTGTCACGGAAGCACAGAACCGCGGTCCACGTAATTTCAAGGGTAATTTACCACCCTCCTGCTTTCTCGCTTTTAATCTGTTTGTTACTTGTTGGCATAAAATTCTCTGCGCGTGTTGAAGAAACGCTGCAAAGAAATAAAAACTAAAAAAGAAACTGGATTACTACCCAGACACTACAAGATGAATTTTCCCCCAAGATGAAAATTCTTTCAATCAATATTAATAGTCTCAGATGCATCTGAGTTTTCCTGAAAAAGTTGCTCTTATTTTGCTCTCAGGCGCAGCGATGAGACCCCTTCAGGAAAACTTGAACGAATTTGATGCCGTTAGTACTGCTTTAATTAATTATTTTCTGGGGAAAAACATCTTAGGGTACGCAAATTGTAATCAGGCTGTTTAGAATATACTGTTTTTCTTCGCAGTGTCTTTTTAAGACAGACACAAGGCGGCCTATTCGTCGCGTACCGATAAAAGGAGAGTCGGTCTCATAATGGATTGTTTTCATTGCTGCCGTTTAATAAAAACTCTTGTTTAGCTCTCTTTGATATCAGTAAACGGAAGAGAAATCTCGTAATGATTCCATATTTAGTCCTTTCTGAACTCCTTTAAGCATTAACAATTTAATCAATATTGAAAAATTTGACTTCAAGCTGAACCGTTACGAAGCGGTTCAAACCGGTTCAGACCGGTTTGAATCGGTATTTTGTTTTGTTCCGGAGCTGAACCTGAGCCGAACCAAAATGTCTGAACCGTAAACCAAACCGGAACCGAAAAGAGTTTTGGTTCGACACCTACAGACATAACGGAAATGACCAGCGCATTGTCATGTCGGTTACCTTTCCTTTGTCCTCGACTTCACGCTGTCTTTGTTTATTCAACAATTATCATCAGTGAAAACGTGCCCAGTCAATGCGTTGTGAACAGACGTGGCGTGTAAGGTCATATGAAAAATGTCGTTAAGATATCATTATCAAGCCACTCGCAGCCGCCACACTACAGCATGTAAACGAACACTTTTAATTTAGACGGCTTGCCAATATCGGTTTCTCAACGTATCGCGCTGCGATTTACTACAGAGGTGCAAGCAGGTGATGGAAGTTTACAGTGAAAAGATCAAGGAATAAAGTTACCTCGCTCAAAAAAAAAAAAAACAACAACAAAAACTTGTGCTTGGCAGTTTACGCCGCCACTTCGCAGACGATGCACGCGTAGAGAACAGTGGTGCCAACAGATGGCGTATGTCGCGTCGTGGGACGACCGGACGATTCGGGCTATCATAGCAGACGATCCCGCAAAAGACCCGAAACGGCCGGCGCTCCCTCGACGCGGCATACGCCAGCTGTCGGCAGCCCTTCTCACTACGCGTGCATCGTCTGCGAAGTGACGGCGTAGATTGCCCTGAACAGTTATTTTTTTTTTTTTCTGTTGAACGAGGTGAGTGTATTTCTTGATTTTTCCTTTTACTGTAAGCTTCCATTACCTGCGTACACCTCTGTAGTAAATTTCAGCGCGATACGTTGAGAAACCGATTTTGGCGGGCCGTCTAAAATGCTTTACGGGGGCCGTTCAACGATGTTGGGTAGGAACGTTTCTCACTTCATACCAGCCTACTGGCACTGGTGGGCGGATTTAGGGGGGTGGGGGGTAGGGGGGGAGGGCGACCGCCCCCCTAAGCTCTGAAGGTTAACTTTGTTTTAATAAAAAAACTAATATACACCAACCAAAAGTTTAGGTTCTGGTGACTTAGCAAATGCTGGGTCAACAAAATCCCACCGGGAACGCACCGCTATATTTTCTCCCTCCAGTGAGGAGACGAACGATTCTTTAGCCACGTCCCATGACTGCTTGGGGAAAATTTGTGGGTTATGTACAACGACGAGTAGCGGCTTGCGTTGTAAGATCTTCGCCGCCAAAGGGCACTGGCCAGTAAACGTGTCGTCCCAACAGTGTCCTAGTATGTGGTTGCAGTGGTTTCAAGGAAATGATGTGTGAACGGTCGATCGAAGATTTAAAATATGTGTGGTCGTGTGAGGTAAAACTAGCTGTTGTCGACGTTTCCGGTCGGTCCAAATCCACCAGCTTTGGGGATGGATCGGGTGCAGCAATGTCTAAATGAGCTGGCTTCACCCAATCTAAATTTTCAGTCTCTTACCGTCCGCAAATGTCCAAAGTCATAGTCTTTGACGTTCTTCGCAGCACCCTGTGTCGGCCATCGTAGGGTAGTTGAAGAAGCTCACGCACGGCGTCATGTCACAAGAAGACGTCAGTGCCGGTCGCCAAGTCGTCGCAGATGAAAAGTAGAAGGGCCTCGAACTTGGCGAGGTGCCGTGACGCGGAGCTGCTTCATGGCCTCTCGTAGTTTGGTGGCGTAACTTCTGGGGTCAGCACAGGTATCGAGTGGTGTCGAGGCAAAACATTCACCTGGCAGCCGGAGCGTGGTTCCTTAAAGCAACTAAGCTACGCTGCAACCAATGTCACTTTTAAGTGCCGTACGTATGCCGAGAAGCACGAGTGGGTGCACCACCATCCAGTCTTGACACTTGTGTGCTTTGAGGGCCGCCTGAGTTGGCGGTGGAAACACTCCACCATACCGTTGCTGGCGAGGTGATACGCGGTCGTTCGAATTCTTCTCGACCCCAACAGGTGTCATGAGGCTGGAGAAGAGATTAGATTCAAACTGCCTGCCCCTGTCAGTTGTCATTTTGGAGAGCGTGCCGAATCTTGATATCCAGTGCGCGACGACCGCGCGTGCCACTGTGTCCGCAGTAAGGCCGGGCAGCGGAATTGCTTCTGGCCAGCGTGTGTAACGATCGGCGCACGCTAATAGATACGTTTGTCCCTGGGATTGTGACAGCGGTCCAGCGATATATATATATATATATATATATATATATATATATATATATATATACATATATATATGTTGTCGAAACGTGCGCCAGGCAGATCAAAGGAGCCCCATGGTGTGACTGTGTGTCGATGAACCTTAGAGCGTTGACACCGTAAACAGGTGCGTGCCCACTGGCATGGGTCCGTGTTGATATTAATCCAAACAAAACGCGATGTTAAATGCTGTTGTGTGGCCTTGATGTCGGGTTGTGACAATCCGTGAAGGGAGTCAAAAATCTGGCGACGAAACTGTGCGGGCACAAACGGATGCGGAGATTCCGTCGAAGTGTCGCAGATGAGGTTCACCGGACTCATGGGAAGGGGAACCTCTCGGAAGGCGAGATTACCGGGTGATGCTTGGAGTTCCCGCAGTTGTGCATCACCGCTTTTCACCTCTGCCAGTGCTTCGAAGTCAATGGCTGCCAGAGAATCAACGGTGCAAACGCCTATCCGTGAGGGAGTGTCCGCGGCGATGTTGTCGGCGCCGTGCATATGACGGATATCTGCGGTATATTCAGAAATGCAGGACATTTTCTGAAGCTCCCTCTTGGAGTACTGCTACGCGCGTCAGGGCTACGGCCCTGACGCGCGTAGCAGTACTACCAAGGAGAACAACATTGGAGTCCCTCAAGGAGCAGTATTGTCACCAACATTATTTTACATTGTCATGGCGCCGCTGCTCTGGGCCCTCCATCGTATTCCGAACCTACGAGCTACTGCTTACGCCGACGACATTACCATCTGGACATGCCAAGGGTCGGTTTTAACGCAGAAGACAGCGCTGCAAGCGGGTCTCGATGCCATCCACTCCCACCTTCGCCACGTCGGCATGTTTCCGTCCCCGGAAAAAAACAAAGTACATGTTGTACGGCCGTGGGCATTCTACCCTGGACTTGGGCCTCACTTTTGACGGTAGTCACATAAGCAAAGAGCCTTTCATAACGATTTTTGGAGTGAATTTTGGGTACAGCTTTCAAGTAGCAGCCGAATGGGTTAGATCTATTTAGCGGCAATGGAGACACGGCCTACACCTCGTCCGTCGCATCTCCCATCGTCTGGGTGGCGCGGGAGAACGAATCGCCAATATTCTGGTCACGTCCATCCTTGCTTCGAATGTGGCCTATGCAGCGCGTTTCTACTCCCTCAAACGAGTCCATTGCGACAAGATTGCAACACTGTATAACGAGGCCCGCCAAACCATCCTCGGACTCCCTCGACACACACAAACGTCAGAGTTTCGCAAGTGCCTGCACCTCGTCGACCTTCGAGAGACACTAGAGCAGCAACTCGGCATCCAGATGGCCCGACTTGAGCATACGCTCCAGGGGAGGTCAGTTGCTCGTTTCATTGGAGTAGCTGTAACGAACATAAACGACCTGGCGCCTACCAAGCCTCCATGGGATCTCATTGATCTCACGCAACATGCCCGGCCCGTCCCGCGAAATATGGATTCCAAGCGCCACGCCAAGCGTCGGGAGCATTATGCCCGTCAACACCAAGCCGAGGTCACCGCATTATCTCGGGACCCTGCCCAGGTCATCGCGTATACGGATGCTGCCCTGCAAACATCCGGTTGTTCTGCGACAGCTGCGGTGTTCCCGTCCCATGATCCTGCAGAGTGTGATCCTATCGTTGTTGCAAACACCAACATGACCCTTTCTTCGCCCGAACAAGCCGAAGCCCGCGCCGTCCTCCTCGCCTTCCAGACGTATGAGGTCAGGAATCCAGAGCCCGCACTCTTACGGTGTTCACGGACTCTCACAACACGATTCGCGCGCTTAAAACGCATCTACTCACATCAAGCCGACAATCGCCGCTATTTACGACACTGCACTTCGCCTGTACCGCCTTCAAAGAGTCCGAGTCAGCATACCCTGGGCTCCAGGACATGCGGGCATTGACGGCAACGAGAAGGCCCACAAGGCTGCATTGGAGGAGCTGCATAGAGATTTTCCTTCCTCCCAGCGGACCTTACCGGTGCCTCCCACGTCGCCCAACGATGACCAGTTTCCCGAAGACGAAGCCTACGTGTGCGACCCAGTCGATGCTGTTTGCCTCGTCCGTCGGGACTGGAAACGCCGACTCGACGCCTATTGGACCCCAGAACAGTTCCCAATACCCGAAAACACGTTCCGTAGGCACCAGATGGTCCTGCTTCGACGCATTAGGACAGGTGGAGCAAGCACGCCTCATCATGTCTATCGCTTCGAGCTGACCCGGCAACGTAAACTTGACCCTTACTATGTCCCACCAGACCCCCGCTGCCAGCGATGCAAAGACCCAGATGCCCTCCCGAAACTTCACCATCTCATTTGGAAGTGCGCAGCTCTGGTTGCCCAGCGTCAAGCAGCCTTCTTCAAGAAGACCTTCCGACGACCATGCAAGAATGGGCGCATCCTGCCGGCGACTCCGAGCGCCGGACGAGGGTCCTGACTTCCCTCCTCGACTTTGTGTGGCGGAGCGGACTTGGGCCCTCGTTATAATGAAACACACCATCATTTCACGCCGCCAAGGACGTAGACGCCACGCTTGAGAGCGACCACGCCGCGTTAGTTCCTTGGGCCGGGGTCGCGCTGCTCATGCATCGTGCGGGGGACGGCGTGCGGACGCGAGTCGCCGCGGTGTTCGTTGTTCGGGTGGCGCGTGCCGAGTTTCTCTTTGAACTTGTTGCCCCGCGCCATTCGGGGCACGGATTTCACGGTGGCTCGCGCTCAAATATGTCTGGGGGCTGTCTTTTGTTTGGTGTCTGACCGGAGTGGCCCCCGCTTTGGGGACTGGCGTTTGTCTTTGGTTTAAATAAACGTTGTCCTCACCTCACCTCTGCGAGTGGCTGCCACCGTCGGATCTCAAAGATTTAAAGACGTGAACAAGGGGCTTGTGGTAGGTCAGCACAAAAAGCTGGCGACCTTCCTTCAAATGTCTGAAATGACGTAAATCCGCGTACACACCCAGTAGTTTACGGCCGAAGGTGCTGTACCGCTGTTCGGTGGCCGTTAACTTGCGAAAAAAAAAAACCAAGTGGTTGCCACTCTCCGTTTACTTTCTGTTGTAGCACTGCGCCAACATCAATATTCGATGCGTCGGTAACCACAGAAAGTGGAGCGGCTTCCTTTGGGTGCGCAAGCATGGTGTTGTTGGCGAGCAGCTGCGGCACGGTAAAATGCTTATACAGTGCACTCGTCCGAAGTTACCTCAGTTGTGGAACTACTCACGCTTGAGAGCATCCGATTCAGTGGCTGTAGCTTCTCGGCGCAACCTCGGAGAAACCGACGATAAAAGTTCATCATGCCGAAAAACGCCCGGAGTTGCTTCTTTGTTGTGGGCTTCGAGAATTTTTGAATGGCTTGCACCTTGATGTTTTGAGGGCGGCTATCCATAGAGTTGACTGTGCGTCCCAGGAAATCGAGCTCCGACCTGCCGAACGTGCAATTGGCCACATTGACAATGACTGTATACTCGGCAAGGCGAGTAAGCACTGTTCGGAGGTGTCCGATGTGTCCGTCTGTAGATGAGCTTGCAACGAGGATGTCGTCACTGTAGACAAAACAGTATGGCAGTCCACGTAACACCTGGTCCATGAAATGTTGGAATGTTGACACAGCGTTTTTAAGTCCGAACGGCATACGCACGAACTCGAACAAGCCGAAGGGCGCTGTGATTGCCATCTTCAGAATGTCCGAGGGCTCCACTGGAATTTGATGGCAGGCGCGTACTAGGTCGATCTTGGAGACAACGGTAGCGCCATCGAGCGATGCCGTAAAATCGTGAATATGCGGTATCGGGTACCGGTCTTAAGATGCGACCCGGTTGAGAGATCTGTAATCTCCTCACGAGAGCCAGCCCCTGGGTGTGGACTTGGGTACCATGTGAAGGGGTGACGACCAGAAGCTCTCGGACTGTCAGACAATTCCCAGCTCAATGATATGCTCAAACTCCTGTCGGCGATGCGTAGCTTGTCTGGCGGCAGTTGGCGCGGACGCGCTTGAACCGGGGCGCCTGACGTCTCGATGGGGTGCGTCACGGTGTGTTTGATGGGGCGCTCGTTGGGTCCGACACGCGTCAGTCCCAGAAACTCACCGAGCTCCTGGGCGTACTTTGACTCGTTAGGCGGAAACGCGAACGTGGGGCTGATGGACTGCAAGGCGATGCGATGTATTGACATACTTGTCACTACGTGTCGAAAACGTCTTCCCTTGACGTCCACCAACAACTCGAACAGCGTAAAGAAATCGACTCCGATTATGGCGTTTGGGATAGCCGCACAAACAAACACCCAGCGGAAGGTTCGCTGCAGTCCCAGGTAAAGAGTCAGTGAACGCTCACCATACGTAGGAACGGCCGGCTCGTTGACGGAACGGAGCTGCGACGTGCTGGGATGCCGGCGATCTCCAGCGGTTGCTGGAATCACACTAACCTCTGCGCCGATGTCCACAAGGAAGCGTACACCGGTGGTGCGGTCCGCTACAAAAAACAATGATCGACGGCTGTCTTGATCACCTGGAGCGCGTGCCGCCGTTAGTGCTCTGCCCTCGGGTTTTCCGATTTGGAGCATGAGTGCTCACACTTGCGAGCTGCAGCGCCAACCCGTTGATGACACCAGCATTCGCCTGACCTCGCGCGTTACGAGGAGCGAGTGTGGCGTCGAGGGCGTCTCCGTGACGTGCTGCGGCCGCAGGAAGCTTGCATTTGCGCCATCAAAATGGGCGAGGCGAGAAATCTCTGCTCGGAGTTCACACACCTCGTCCGGGATGCTTTGGCCATGAACTGTTGATACGTGCGGTGATGCTGCATGAATCTCCATGATGCTATCCGCGAGTTCGGCAGTCCTAACAAGGTCAATGTCTCCTGCCGATGCGATTACCATTTGCACGTTCTTTGGCAGCCGCTGCAGAAATAGCTCCCGGAGAAGCGAGGCGTCGATGGTGGTCGCCTTGTCCCCGAGGAGCTGTTCCATTCGACGCAGCAGTTGCGTAGGCGTCGGGCCACCGAGTTCCTCGGCGGAGAACAGTTACAGGAGTCTTTTCTGATCCAAGGCACCTGTCCGGCGGATAAGCTGAGCCTTTAGTGTGTTATAGGCGTTCTTCTTTGGTGGTTGGAAAACGCCTATAACACAATTGCGTTGCGTCCCTTGCTGGCTCTCCCTAGTCTCGCCAAGACCCGTTCTCGCGGGACCTACACTAGGGAACCGCGCTACGTGCGCTACGTTTCTCGCAACTTTCAGAAATTAGCGCGCCTCCGCTATCGTCGGCAGCTAACCGCTAATTCTCTTCCAGCTTCACACATGCGCAGTACTGTTATCGGTCTAGCGTATAGCGTAGCCGGAGTGCCAAAACAATTTACTAAACATCTCTACTAAATTGCGCCATTTAGGTTATTTTCGTGGCGCATTTATTGAATTTTAGAGCGCAGCTCTTAGGCGCCCGTTTCCGGCTTGAGCGGCGTCGGCGTCGGCGTCGCCGTCGGCGTAACCGCGCTGTGCATTATGGGACGTTTCCCATGATTACGTCATACGTGACGTCACGTGTGACGTCACGAGGGTTACCAGTGACGTCACTCGTGACGTCACCGCGCGTTGCATTATGGTTAACTTTCCCCGCTAAATTTAGCGGGAAAAACTTTTCCGCTAACTTCAGTAGAAAAAGTTCCCGCTCATTTTAGCGAAAAAAATTCCCCGCTTTAGCGGAAAAACTTTTCCGCTAAATTTAGCGAAAATTCCCCGCTAAATGGGAGGCGAGCAGGAGAGGAGGAGGGGAGGGTACGGCTGAGGAGGGAAGGCATACCCTTCTCTCCGAACCTTCCCCGCCTCCTTCTCAAGAGCTGCGCTCTAATGCGGCTTTACAGGGAATTGTAAACGTTTCTTATTTTTTTTTTAAGAAGTGTCCCGGGCATCTGGTGATCGAGGACACCACAAGACAAACGCCAAGAATGGTAGGTCTAGAACACGGTGGTCTAGAAATACGCCTCCGCAGGTTTCCATGCCAAGCACGCAGCGATGTAGGTCAAAATAGGACCGCAGCGAATTGTGGCGTCCTGTTGAATATTTGCGAGAGTCTGTGACCATAGCTAGTGTGCGTTAAAAGGGGGAAACAATAAAGGGAGAGGGAAAACAAAATTAAAAAAAGGAAAGAATAGGAGACTCGAAATAATACTTTAGCAAAAACTGCAGCGCCGTTCGCGGTGCGGAAAGGATCGCCGGAAAGGATGTGGCCGACGTTGGAGGCGACGGAGAATACGCGGGTGAGAGCAGGCAAGCTACTGCGCTACCCTAAGCACTATCCTCTTCTCTCTCATTCTCTTTGTTATCACAAGGTAGACGCTGTGTATGACAGGAGGAGGGTACAAGATTTCGCGCGCGGCGTTCTCGGGATTTTTGCCAAAATGTGTGTTCTCTTGCGTGCCATGCCGTGAATTATTTGCGTCAACGATTATTCCGCGAAAGCGAGGGTAATGAAGATAGGATGAAAGAGAGAAAGTAAAAAGCAGAAAAAATAGATTTAGAAAGAGAGAAAAAGCAAAAGTTAAATATCCAAGATTTCCTAGCAGTCCTAAACGCCACTCTAGCGGGAGGGTGACGCAAAGCTGAGTTTCGCGTATATGTCGCAGGTAATCTAGCTCGTTGCAGGAGTCGTTTCCCACCGACGGAGGACGGACGGGCGCGCTTCCCCATACGAGGGCTTTTATGGCGGTATATTTTTGCGTCGGCGAGCATTAGAGCTCTCGGATTAGCGACTTAATCCCCCTCGATTTCTGCGGAGAAGGATGAGGTTTAAAACGCCGAGCTTGCGAAAGGACGCGGAAAGAAAAGAACACGGGGGCCGTATTTCTCGGTCGATCTACGCCGCTGTCTCCTTACGGAGGAAAATTAACGCGGACTGAGATGCTGTCTCGTCGGCACCACCGCTTCGCACCCTCCGGAGAATACGTTCCTTTGCGTGTTTACCTTTGCCAATCCTCCTTTGCCGTGTGAGACCTTGTTCTTCCCCGGCCTTACATCTTTCTACAGTTCCCCTCGAGAAGAAAAGAAGCTCCGCCCTTTTTTTTGCTTTTTTGATTTGCTTCTTATTTTGGGAGAAAAGCATCCCCGCCTGCAGGAGGGATTAAAAGGGATAATGGCGGATGACAGATTAAGCTGGAAGAAGAACGCGGTCGACGGAAGTACATTTTCGGCGACGCCGTACTGGCCTTCGCCGCTCCAGCTCGTCGGTCTTTTCAGAAGGGGAAGCCCTTCGTAATGAGCTCAGTAAATAGCGAACACATATTCTTTGCTTTTTATTTTATTATATTCTTACGTGTGCCATTAAGGAGACTCGTCTGATTTCTTTTCTGGAAATTTGTGAAAACCTGCGAAATTGTGGTGGACATTTTTTTTCTCCTTTCTTCACGACTATTCTTGCCTGTTTCTTTTTCTTTATTTTTCATCCTACCTTTAGAGTGAATTCTTTTAGACTTTTAGGAGCTAGAGGATGAGAATCGTTAATCTGAAGAGACAACGCGCGGCTTGTTTTCAAAACCCCCTGCTAGTTAATGACTTCAAGGAACACTCAACGGGATGAATGCCTGAGTGGAAAGTGCGCGCATTAGTCACTTTGCGAATGGCGCGCGTTTCTAAATCCAGCGAAGACATTTATTAACGAGTTCGCCGCGTTTATTTGCGAAGATGGAAAAGCCTGTTGGCAGTCAGCAGTGGTCGATGAATTGCGCCCAACTGTGGCGGCGCTTGCTTGAAAACGCTTATTCGTGCTTCAGTTTTCAAATGAGGTATATTTCGTCGGTTGAATAAACTAATGGTTAATTATGCTTACGACGCTTAAAGTCCTAGAAATAAGATAAAACATGTGACAAATTAAAAACAAAATCAAGTCGTAAGGGTTTCCTTTTGTATCTTTTTCACCCTTCATTTTTAAAATGGTATTTTTAACAACTTAAAATTACGAAACATACAAGGTTTCTGGTGTGTATATATACTGAAAACTTAGCTTTTTCATCTTTCGATAATTTAATTTATTTGAAAACGAGACCCGGATATTCTCCGGATCAACCATTCGCGAATTCAGCAGAGTGAAGTTTCCTGAAACTTGCATGGTAGCGCAGCCTCTGCATTTCCTGACTACAAAGGCTGAGCAACTCACAAATCATGCTCTTGCACACCAAGGTCTGCCGAACAGGTTGTTCTTTCCATAATGCGCGATGCAGTGAAGGCAGTTACCGAAGCGCGTCACGAATGCCGGGCTGCAAAACACTTCTAAAAAAAATGGCGCACATTTTCGATCTGCTTAAGCCGCTTAGACTGATCCTCATGTGGATCAGTCTAAAAACATCTCGCAGCCTTCAAAGAATACAAAATCCCCCCTCTCCTCAAAAAAAAAAAAGAAATAAAGTTTTTTTTTTTTTTTTGCAACAAAAATAATCTACGCATCGCCGGACAATCATTCTCTACAAAAAAGGTAGCGCTAGCGGTTCGAACCAGATGCCAAATGTTCAGAATGAGCTGTTATCTCTTTCAAAAGTTCTAAAATGTTTTTTTTTTTTTTTTTTTTGGTTAAGAGAAAATATTGACCGGGGGTTTTCTAACACAGATCTGAATGGCACCAGTTACAGAAAACGCGCAAAAACAAGCCCAATTTTCCCGCTGAAATTTTCAGAAAATCCACTATAACTATTGAATAATATAACGGTTAGTTCTGAAAGTTTGCATCTCGTTGGGACCGCTAGCCCTACATTCGGGCGGAGAAGGAGCGTTCAACGATGCCTAACTTATTTTTGCGATAAAAAAAAAAAAAAAAAAACATGTATTTTTTTATTGGGGGGGGGGGGGGGGGGGTTTAACCGTGGTGGTATGTATCAAACGTCCTTTCTAGACTCCACATTACTAAACTTGTAGGTGCAGAAGGGTACGTGCGGAAATTCGCTTCCAACTTCAACTTAACCTCTACTCGCAAGAAACGGAAGCGTTTCAACAATGGCGGGTGTGGAGGGTTGTAGAGCGTAAAGGTGGGTTTACTCTGGATGAGAGAAGTGACGCGGGCCCATGTACCGCCTAGGACACAAGGCGTGAGACTTTCCCGTCCCCGTCTCTGGAATCGTTTCTCGCAATGTCTCACAACGAGCTTCATCATAGCGCCACGTCCAACGTTACTCGATCCACTCAGGTGGCAAACTCCCACGGAGAGCGTGATCCCTTCTCGTACCCCTCAGCGGGGCTAAAGCTGTTCGAAGCGCCAACGTTCTTGCTCGCTGCGGCGCGTCTTGCAACAGCAGTTCAAAACACGGCCGCAGCGGGCAAGAAGGATGACGCTTCAAACAGCATTTCCGAATCTATGGGTTGTCGGCGGAGAAGGAATCAAGCTCTCCGTGGGAGTTTGCCAATTGAGTTGATCGAGTAACGTTGGCGGCGACGCCAAGATGCGTGCGTCATCCGATATGTGGCGTACTCTCGTCGACCTTCATAGTGTTCGCCGCCTATGCCGGGTTGGGAATGCACAAACGATGACGTTAGAAGCAGGCCTTGCCTTCCAGGTTGTACTGGCCCTTGAGTGAATCAAGTGCTCAAAAAGCTTACCTTTTTCTTTTTTGTAGAAGCGACTATTTTACTTGAGGCTAAGTGTAGCTTTTTTTTTTTTTTTTGCAATTTGTAATTTCGTGTATTAAGAAATCACTTGCTGAACCAAATGACCTGAAGTGAATGAAAATAATTCTGATCGCCGTCAACACGTAACTTTAAAGAGTTTATTTAGCTCTGAGGAGTTTGCTGGTCATTGTTTAACGGGTGAGGATGGTTATCCAGCGATGAGTCAGCGCAAACCGAACACTGCTTCGGCGTTGCGTGCTATGCGAAAATCTATTTCAAGACGAGCTGTTTGTCAAATTGCCCAAACCCTTTTTGTTTTGGATTCTTGGTTCCTCCATAACTAATATCTAATCTCCTCCATAATTCGCCTATAAGAATTCTGTTCTCAGTGAGAACCGCCCGCTCGTACACACGCGCACGAGCAAGGCACTTTATGAAGGATGAGCACGCGACATCCTAAAGCCCCGTGTCATCGATTTTTGCTTTCCATTTGGCTTCTTACCCGACCCCGGTATACGCGCATGTAACTTATACATAAGCTCTTCCGACAACATCAGTTTATATTTCCTCAACATTATTACTTTTTTTGCTTTTATTTCCTTATCTTGCGGAGCCTCATTTCTGTCCTAGCACCCGCCGAAGCTACATGTTGTTTTCATTGATTTTTAAGATAGCGTGCATAATGTTTTTTATATATATACATTTCGCCGTTGCGCACGATCATGTATACGAATAAGCGAAGAGAATGTGCGTCTATATGCGTGTGTTGTAGCATTTTTTTTTTCTTGCGTACATGTCTATGGGTGTGCACGTATCGAAGCGTGGAACGCGGGAGGAATTGAGAAAGAAAGGAAAGGAAAGGAGTATGAGGATAAAAAAAAGAGAGAAAAAGAGGGGGAGAGAGAGAGAGAGAGACAAGCTTGGGAGAGACCCGCAAATGCCGGAATCGCTCAGACTCCTTCGCAATGGGGGTTTAAAAGCCATCCAGGTTGCAAGGGGAGCTCGCGAAAAAACCTCTATCGATTAAAAAAAAATTTATCTACTGATTTTTTTTTCTTTGGTTCTATTTATAGGTTTGCACTTGTTTTTTTTTTTTAATTTATTATTACTCTCGTTCTTTCCCACATTTCATCCCAACTTCCTTCACGCTCTCCCCAACTTCAAACCCTCGTTGTTTGGCGTGTTTCCTACTTTACGTGTTCCCCCTTGGATCTGGCCTAATTTTCTCGGTGTCGAAGTGTTTTTCGTCCGATTGATATTTTATTGCGCGTTAGCACAGCATTCCTATCTGTAAAGGTAATTCAAAATATGCAAAAATAAAAAATAAAAAACCTAAGGACAAAGACATGTTAGTGTTCGGTCTGAATTTGACTCTCCCACATGAATTTTACAGCCTGACAGTGAATTCAAGAGGGGGAGTGAGTATTTTGTAAATCATCTTGATGATCGTTAATTGATATTTATGTCTATATGCTGTAGTCTAAGTCCAACTTACGCACGGCTCGCAAGTCTATGAACTGGGAGGCGCCATCTTGTCAGTCGCTTCTGTGTACGTGCGTATAATGTGCGCGTCTTCAAAGCGTAGAAGGGCGGATGAATAGATGAAAAGATGGTGGTGGTTAGAACCACCGAATAAACTATGTTTCAGAGCAAAAAAAAAAAAAAAAAATCGGCCAGTTTGCTCTTTAAAATTATTGTTGCCAATCATCTCAGGCTTAATTTGGTCAGAAAGTTTACTCCGACTGAACAGTTATTGTGCTAAGTCGGCGTAAACGCTTTAACAATCAATTCTCCCGGCTCTTTTAACATTTTGGCATCTGAGATGTTTACCTGAAATCACAAGAAGCGGTTTTTCGTGCTCCAGGAATGTCGAAATAGTCACCGACAAAGCAAGACGACGTCTCCTAAACTTCTGAAATTTTATCTAAAGCTCGGGAAGTCGCAGTTTCGAATCGTCATAAGCGTGATTTACGCCTGCTCTGCGCTAAACATTTTGATGGCGGCGCCCACAAGAAAAGAAAAAAAAATCGGGGAGTGGAGTGCCGACACTCTAAGCAGTTTATTTTGTAGGTCTAGTGGAGGCTATACACTTCGCATCGGGTAGCATCTTGCCATACTTAACCCTGAATGGATAAATGAATTGATGCTAATGGCTGTACCCTTTATAACGGGAGGAAGTTCGCACCATCTAGCCTAGAAACAAAACAAAAGAAGTATGATTCCTCGCCCTTCTAATTCAATTTCTTTCCCCTCTGCATTTGTGTAACTCTCACCACGCAGTGTGGGATATCGCCAGGATGACCTTTGGGGGATCAGGCAAAAAACTCGACACATCACCTCCCCCCCCCTTCTCTCCCTGGCGAGGGAGTCGCCAATTTTCCTCTGGCCAAACCTTGTCGGCATTACCCCAACACCGGGCCCACTGGGAGACAGGGTAAAGACGTTGGGCCAGAGCCACGTGGGAGGGAGTCTCAATTTTCCTCCGTACCGCCCGTCCCCAGCTGTAATATTTGTGATAGTAAATATACCAAGAGACAATCATTCGATTCTCCCTAGATAATTTCCACCACTCTTCTGATCTCCTCCTTATCATCGTAATGTCCTTCATCCATTCTTCCATTTTCGTCTGCCAAACCCAGCGCTCCTTCGATCGATGGATGGACGGATGGATTCTATGGCTGTACGCTTTTTAACGTGCTGTTGCTTGCGCCACCTAGCCAAAACTTTCTATTTTTTTCTTAAATTTTAATTCCTTTAAAGGCTTTCGTTTGAGGGCATTACACGAGAGCATGGAATAGTAACATCATGTGAATATACGTATATACATGGGGTGTTGGACGACAACGCGGCCATCGCCACGGGCAGATTGTAATCCCACAAATTAGTCTGGGTACATGCGAAGCACAGCGACAGAAGGGGGGGGGGGACATTACAGTATATGGCACAACCAGCAAGCAGGAGACAAGTAAGACGCCACAGTGGGAATTAACTGAGGTGAGAACAAAGGGCGTTGTGAAAGGCGGTTGGATCCGCCTGGGTTACAATATGTGTGGGAAGGTCGTTCCAGTCTACAATAGTACGGTGAGAAAAGTAGAAGTTAAAATAGGTGGTGCTGCCTGAGATGCGAAAGACGTGACACGGGCGATTTAGCCGCGAAGAGGATCGTCTGAGGGGAAGGAGGAGAGAATCTCGGAACCCCGGAATGTAGTGGTAAATCTTGTGAAAGGGGCACAGGCGCGCTATCTTGCGGCGGGCGATCAGAAAAGGAAGGTTCAGTTCGTTCTTGAGGGCGGATACACTGATTGACCAATCGTATTTTCTTAAAATAAACCTAGCAGCGCAATTCTAGACTGCTTCGAGACTGTTGCCAGACTAACGTGAGTGCCAAGCTCGTCTCCACCGTCAGCGGATGGGCTTGCCTTAAAGGCCTGATTCCTAGCAAACATATAAAGAGACAGCTCAAACATTGAGTCCTGTCTGTTGCTCAAACAGACAGGACTCGGGGGCCAGCTCCGTCAACTTCAGGCCGGGTCTCGTGGCCAATCGGCGCTACGGTGGACGCTCGGCACCCAATCGTGCACCTCTCGTAAGGTTAGGACCTCCGAGTCGTTTCGATTTTGTTGGGTTTAATCTGGAAAATCTCCCTGCTCGGTCGAAGAAATAGCATAGCCTCGCGAGCCTAATGTATACATTGAGACAGAGAGGCATACAATATCGAAATGTGGGCCCGGAATGAGCTTTCCGGGTCCACGAATTCTAATCCCATTTATTTTTTTTCTGCTTACGTAAGCATATAGATAATTCCATATCGCTCACTCTCTCTCTCTCTTTATTTTTGCTTTCACTTGTTTCGGTAAAATTGTTTTATCTGGTTACGCTCGTGGTGTATTCCTTTCCTGTCACTATTCACCCCTAAAGAACCCTAACAATAAAGAAAATGAGGAATGTTCTTGAAGGAGAGGGGCGGTTTGAATTTTAAACAGGATTTCAGGGAATATGCAGTTTATAAGGACCATACCAACGTCCCTTTTTTGCTTTCTTTTTGCCTTGTTTGTCTCAATGTTGGCATTTTATAGGTTTACTGAATAGCAAAATAATTTTTTTGTAGCACGTAAGCTGTTGGAGTTTTACTGGACTTAAATTTCGGACAGGTGTGCGCTCCCGAGGCGCCATCGATTAGGGCACGCCAAATATTTCTTCCGGTTGACGGGTTTCGTATTATGTAGCACGAGAAAATCCTTTGCTTTATCGAATTTCTGATTAAAGCTCAAAGTAACATTCATCGTGGGACCAATGATTATGACATTGCACTCCCCACGTTTTTTTATTTTATTTTTTATTTTTGTTTCGACTACGAATTGCAAGGTTACTCTCTATTTGTCTTATCACGTTCTACCGATGAACGTGCGTTAAGACTTGTTGGTATTTTTCAATACGTGCTAGTTGCCCGAGGCCGATGTAAATTGTCGAGTAAAAAAAAAAAACCTAACCATTTACCTTTTGATTCGGTGATTTTTATTGTGTAGTGTACGTTACGTATATAGTTAAGTAGAAAACTCGTCGTTGATAATAAAACAAATAAATATAAGCTGGTGTTAGGACGTCTACCTGTAAACATTATAAGAAGCCATATATACATAGATCACCATCTGGTTCCTCTGTTCGTCTAGTTAACTTTCGGTGCATTCACACTTTGTCGAGGTTTGTAGAGTTTCAATACGTTTAAATGCTGTAAACGAAGCCTATTGGGATGATCCACGTCGTAAAGTCAAGAACTTAAGAAACACCTGGTGTGGCAAGTTCAAAGCGTCTCAATATGCGTGAAAACCTTACACCACGCCTGACCAATTTCTTAAGATGTCGGCCATTAGAGTGGAACGCACGAATAGAAACGAAGACTCAATGACATCTATTCGAATTCTTCCCGGAGAAGGTTTGAAAACTTAAAGCCACGACAGATCGCGCATCATTCCAACTGTAGCGTCTCACGGCGTAGAAGACTCCATTGATCGACTCTTTGGGCAACGTTAATGAAGCACGTGTTTAGCGGTTTCAATGTTGGCGTTTTCGCGACGCAGAAGAACCTCCCGACCCCCTGACATTGATTGCCGGAACAAAATGTAGGGAAACAATCTAAGAATCATGGCAGGGACATTGATCGCTGGGAATTGGGTTTGGACGATCTTTTTTTGCTACGGGCCCGAAATAAATCGGTCGGTGCTGCCAAGTGTCCGGCAGCTCATTAAGGGTTTCGGCATTGTAAGGCAGGGCACAATACCTGCCTTTTTGGCGTTCGTAATGAGAAAGTTTGCGCTCTATCGATTGTCGGACTCATCGATAATACGGGGCCCCCCCTTAATGTTGCGAGCCGCATCTTAGCGATTGGCGACGATGCGCGAAGAAATGAGATCTTGTTATTACGTGTTGAATCGCTACATTTCACATAGTGGCGACAATAGAAAATAATAAACAAAGCAATTTTTTTTTGTTCAACGAGTAATGTCAAAGACATACTGTTTTTTTTTTTTTTTAACTCGCCTCCTCTCTTGTCCGTTTCGAGCAAAATACACGCATAAAAAAAGAGAAAAGAAGAGAGAAGTCCTGTGCGTTAGCGGTGCTTCACTCCAGACTACGTCAAATTGCGATAGCACTGTCAGTTTTTTTTTTTTTATAGTGGTTATATTGCGGTGATTAAATTGTAGGAACCTTTTAGAGGGTAACTGTATTCCATCGTATCTCTTTACATTTTTTATTAAAAATGATCATACTCAGCAAGTCGCCGCTTCAGTTCAGCTATCTTCTTTTCAGTCCGCCCCTATTTCTTGCGAGGCATTCTGAAGAACACTGCGGCACGTTCAGTGAGTGCCTCGTCCCCCAACCCACGCATGTGCACGATAAAAGGTGAACAACGGCAAAAAATAACTACCTTTCCACGAGCCTCCCCCTTGGCACAGTATAAATACGTGGTCGATCGTCTGGCTCAAAATTTGAAAGTTATGGTTCGGTCCTCCTTGGAGAACGTTCGGAATGTTGTCCTTTCGTCTCAATCCATCAATTTATCAGTCTCCCATACATGCGCATGCATTTTGTGTTATTAACAAAAATATTCAAGCAACCTCTTCCCCCTCCCACACACACACACAATGCTGTTGCATTACCACAAAAAAGGTCCCGACTAGAATCACTAATAAAATTTGAAGAAATAAAAAGGCGAAATAAACAAAAATGTCGACTAAAGAGGTAGAGCGGAAACTAAAAATCAAGGTGATCAAAATTATGAATGAATGAAATCATGATTTACATAGTGATTTAAATTATGATTTATATCGTGAGTTTAATCATAACGACTTGTCTAAGATGATTTATTCAAATACTTTCCGCCAAGACAAACCCGAAATTATTTTTCTTTTTACCGTCGGTCTAATTATAGTCTGCATTCTACGGGCGTTTATTTTGTCTTTAAAGCAAAGAATGATCAGGCAAGAAAGATTTATATCAGATAGTCATTTTCAAACATACTTAGTGACAAATTGATTTAAGTCATAAATATTTAAATCAAATAAATTTTATTTAAACCAAATATGTATGATTTAATACCTTTTTTCAAAATTATCATGGTTTCTTCCTAACCCTGATTTGAAGTAAACAATTCTAACCACGCTTCGACGTTAGAAATAGTCAAATCTAACAATTCCCTGGCGTTATGAATAGTTAATGGAGCAAGGGCATGCCTGTGACTGTTTTGAATGTACGCTAGATTCCTCGGTGCTCTGAGATAATGAATCTCTTTTCTTTTGTCTAGAACTACGAGGTGCTGTGTGATTTGCTATTGTCTTTAAACTTAAAAAATCATTCAAATGATATGGTAGCTTTGCTTATAGGGGCACCTGGCAATTTTTTGAGCTACCCCAACCAACTATATCTTCAAAATCACTTGCCTGTATCTTTTCCGAAATGATATTTAGTATCGCAAAATTTGGAATAATTATTTCAAAATCGGCAAGTGAGAATGTTGTAAAAAGCAACATTCAAATATAGCCGCGCTTTTCAGTGCCATGACGTTACGTGAAGGCAGGCTTGCAGGTCGAGCGGGCAGTCTAAAAATGGACTATGCAATTTGTTTTGTGCTGCTTTGCGGGCGCTGGAGCGAGCTTTCAAAGCATTCATTTGACGCAATGAAACTGCTTGTAATCAGTTGGGAACAAAGTATACAGTCAAAAGAGTGAACACATGCCTTCCCCTGACGTCACTTTTTAATTGTTGTAAGTAGAAACTTTTCCTTTGAACAACATGGTGATGAACAAAAGGGTAAATTCAATATCTCGCAAAACAAAATATTTTCGTCAATATTTGGGCTACTATTTCAGCGAACATCGGAGTACTCTTTAAAGAGAAACTAAAGCGGCTCTGCACTTGAAACAAAAACACACACACACACACACACACACACACACACACACACACACACACACACACACACACACACACACACACACACACACACACACACTTAGATCGTTTTCTTTTGGCCTCCAGGATCACGAATATTGAAATTATTTCTCAATTTGCTGCACGGAGGCTGCAGAAAGTCATTTTCAAGGTACCGCTGAAGCCCCTCCTTCCCGGAGCATGCCATTATATCCAGAGTTTTTGGGAATCTCTGCTCTCGGGCATCTTCAGCGCCTATCAAAGCTATGCACGCGCACTCTCGTTATTTTCAAAAAGGTAAAAAAAAAAGACCTCACTACTGATGGCAGTGCCGGGGAATATACCACGCAAGCTTGCAATTGCACGCGCTGGACATATAAGCGACACGCGCTTGGCGGCCGGAAGATCTGGGTAGGACGTAACGACTGGTAGGAGGTTTTTCGTGTTTTTTCGCGTTTAGTTAGATCTTCGGGGAAAACAAAACTGATATTCAAATTCAAAGGATTAAAATAGACTAGAATTCAGCTCTAACTAATTTTTCTCAAGAACCTCTTCAGTTTTCATTTAAGAATTAATTTCGCTAATCCTATTTTTTTTAGAAAACCATCAAGTTTAGTTCGGAAACATATTGTTTGCGTCTTTTTTTCAGACAACTCTTCTTTTTTATATAAAAAAAACATATGTGCGTTGTTGGTGTTTTTTTTAGAGAGAGAGAAATAGAGAGAGAGAGAGAGACATTGCAGCCCCGGCGGCAATTTAAACAAGAGGAGAGAATAATGCCGTTTATGGAAGGAGACAAACGTTTGAGGGGGCACACACAGTGATGTCTCGTTAATATGAACTCTGTTAATGTATACATTTCGCCGTATATACACAGTTGTCGGGGAGGAACTGTGTAAAAACACATAATTCTGTTTCGTCATTAAAGAGGCCATGAAACGATTTTTTATACCTTCAATAACTACAGCTTAGAATTATTCCTCGATATTTATGACATATAAAACACGCGTTGCTTTTTTTTTTTTTTTCTGTACGCAATGGAAGTCGCGGAAAAAAAATCTGAGAAATACGAACATCGTTTACTTCCTCAACTCGCAGGCAGAAAAAACGACCACATGATCTGGAGCCGAGTATATGCTGTAAAATAACTGAACGATATTACTGGTAAGGCATGGAAAATGGATTTAATGGACGATGCCCGTTTCTGGATAGCACTGTGGCGGACAAGCGAAAAAACAAGACAAATTGATTCGTGATCGTCGTCGTCTTCTCTTTCTGACGGATCGCTGTTGAAAATATTCAACAGGCCGCCGCCTCAGGGGGACAACGAGGCACCGCGAGTGAATAAAGCAGTTGTTGCACCTTTCGGAGCTAGAGCTGGGTGACCCTTTCCTGGTTAGGAATTCAGAAGAAATAATAAAGTTTTTGGATGGGGGAGACCTGCGGGGAACTAAGGGGTCTCTATTGATGTCGCAGATTTGTTTTACTCGGTCCCGCATGACCACCTGCTGACAGCTGTTAAGCTTTGCATTGAAGAGAACGGGGAGATTTCTAAGCGCCTCGTCCTGTCTGCTTCTCTCCTCGTGTCCTCGTTGTTTTGGCGCCTCACTTCAAGCATGTACAACCAACTAGCCCAACTCGCCGTTCTAATTCAGTTGTACTGGCCGTCGTAGTATTTGTCCACTTGCCAACTTTGAGTCGCATGATCGAACGGGGGAATCCCGACCTGCATGTAATTCCGTTACTTGTCCCAGTTTCTAAATCGTTTTAGGAAGCACTGGCTCGTGAATAATTGCGATGTCTCCGACCTTTAGATCATTATTTTCCTCTGGCTTCGCATGATGTGCCGAACGAAGCTGCAGAAGGTAATCGGCCATCCACCGTTTCCAAAACGGTGCAACTAGTAGTTGTCGGTAGTTCCAGCGTTTTGAGAGTTCATCTGTCGTTTGTTGTAGCACCTTGGCGTCTTTGGATGACGGCAATGCTGTGAGTCGCTTGCCGATCTGGAAATGAGCAGGAGTGAAGGCTCTTGGCTCGTCGTGTTCTGAATGCATAAACGTCAATGGTCGTGAGTTCACCGCAGCCTCGACTTCTTGTACCACAGTGGTGAGCTCTTCGGAGTTTAGTGAACTTCGTCCAAGAATCTTTCGAAGGCAGGACTTCACGCTACGAACCACCCTCTTCCAATGTCCGCCAATGTTTTTAACATAGCCACGCGTTGAGGTTGGCAGAGCACAAAGAGCGCGCTGAGTTCCACGCATGCTTAATGTTCGGCTATTCTCGTCATTCCTGCGATTGGCCACGAGCCGCTATCCGAATGCATGTCGGGGAATTCATTGTCACGAGCCAAAATCGAATGCCTACGCAGTCTTCATTTCCACTGTATGAACAGCGTTCAAATTTGCCTTGCCACAGCGAGGATCGCAAGGCTTGGTAACGCACTCCTGGGGATCGCAATGTTGTCATTGTCCCCGCGCTCTGTCATCAAGTTTTCCGGAGGAAAGACTAAACGAAAAGGTCCGCTATTATCCTTGGAATTCCACCGCGACGAAGGTGCTTCTTGGTCAGAGGCGTTGCCTTCGAGTATTCTTGGGTTCCTTTAGATCCAGTAAGATGGTGTAAAGTGAGAAACGTTCCCAGCCAATGTCGTTGCACAGCGCCCCTCTCAAGACGGCTCACAATATTCACGGTTTTTAGGGGAATGAAGGTGTTCGTATGAACGAGGCACGGGCGTGGCCCATTTGGACTCAAAATCGCACTCTACCAACACTACCTAGACTGACTAAGGCCTCTTAAATACTTGCTCTCTCCATCGCGTGACGTCAACCGATGTGTCCGGATTCTGCGGTCATCTCGCCTTGGCTGGACGAAGTCGACTCGAGCCGCGGGGCAAGTTCTAACCTGCTCACTCACGTTGTTCACTCATCGTTAAATACGTCGCCAAATTCGTCGAAAACGCACTCATCAAAGGTGGAAGGTTTCGGATGGAAAAGGGTTCGAAAAATATAAACTGAAAATAAAGGTTTAATCGGCAAACTTCTGCCAGAAAACAAAATAAAGAACGAGCTGTCGGTACAACAGAAAAGCGGGCGGCGATTTTGGCGGCGTAGCAGCAAGCGAGAACGAGAGTGACTCGACAAGGTCTTGCGAAGCTCCTTATCTAGTGTGCGTCTGTATCTCGGTGATTCGTCCCAGAAGGTTCGAGCATCGAGCATTCGGGTTGAGAATGAACAGGCACTTTCGAGAACAAGAAAGTAGGACGAAAATATAAAGGTTACGTACCGAGTAAGAATAAACATAAATCTTCTAGAAGTCTGTGACCGAGCGTAGCTTGCTCGGTCCCGTGTGCGACAATATGTACGTACACAAAGCTTTGAACATCCAGGCCGTTGCGTATTCCCGAGGGTTCGTCGTCGGCATTTTTTTAGTAAGCTCTCGTACTGAGTAGGATTCTAACACTAGACCTAAACCAGTGAAGGTTTTAGTCATTCATTAAAGGCACATGAAAGTACCGTCACACACAAAATTACATAGAACTTAACAGTAGCGTAGCTGTCAAGAAACATTTCCGTCTGCAAGTCGTACAAAACGAGGCCTAACCGAAACCGTTTCCTACTTAAACCAATCTCATATTCTTTCTGTGCAGGTATCCAGGGGTCCACGTTTCTTGCACGTTTCTTCCACATCATAGTACACATCCTAGCAGACACTGTCACTTATGGATCATCTCTGGTTCGGTAAGAAATAACTTCAAGCTAAAAAACAAATTCGACGAAAAGCACTACGCCATAGTCTCCGCCGACATTGCCGAACGACTGAAAAAAGCAGAGATGTCAGGCGGCCGGGCCCATAGCGTGACGTCAGGGGAAGAGCGGAGAGGCCTGTCAGTCGGGTATGGCGTAGACCCTAGTCTCCTCTGCACGCGTTTGAACCCGCCCAGTGGGATATTCGTTGTTGCCACTGAGCCAGTGAAACAACTCGCCCATCACATGCAAATTAGGCTAAAAAGAAAAGAAAAAGACGAGATTTATGATGCAAGAATACGGTTACAGAAATAATATAAAAACAAAAACTTTATATTGTTCCGCGCGAGTTGTAAAATTTTATGGGATTCCTTGTTTGTTGTAGTAAATCAATTTTGTGGATCAGTAAAAGAACAAACTTCTTGGTAACCGCATTTAGACTTCGCGCAATTTCGGCCACTGCTGAACTGGCATTTCTTTTTTTTTACTTTTTGTTTTGAAAAACCCCTGGCTTGTAGCGAGAAAGAAAAAAACACTTAAAATTCTCTCCTGTATTTTGTTTTTCTTCTTATTTTGAGAAAACGTTTCTGCAACTGTGCAACGCCTCGGGGTGCAACTTGGAAATGTAATACGCCGGTAAGTGGAAAACGTTACGGGAAACAATGAAGCAAAAAGTCAGGAATGGCGAAAAGCTATTATCTTGTCTCCGCCCATCTCGCCGCGTCAAAACAGCTCATGCCGAGAAAAAGCGCAGCAGCTAATAGTACGTTCGAGCCGCTTCTTAAGCGGTGGTTCTGCAACGCGGCAAAGAGGCCGACACCGCACAACGAGGGTGATGCGTTGGAACGCCGTAATAGCTCACAGAGTTATCACTAAGTGATTTGATCAGGGACTCAACAGAAGCAACGAAGTGTGTGCGTATACCAGCGCAGAAAAGTAGCAGATCGATGTTTTCCATGTACACAAAGAGTGGTTAATACTCGGCATGGAGTAGCCAGTTTATTGAAACTAGTGCCAGAAACCATTTCTCAGCGTGTGAACTATAATGAGCAATTGAAATAATATTCCAGTTTTAACTGAGAATGCGACTTATGGGTCGTTTTATATGCGAAAATCGTCATGAACGAGCGTCATTAACCAAAAGTCATGAACGAGCGACACGCTGGGAGCGTTACGCAGTCCAGTCTTTCCGCTAAATTTAGCGGAAAAATTGACGGCGTGACATTACGTCAGGTGACCTAAACACTACTACAGTTTGCCCGCTAAGTTTAAGAGGGGAAATGGACAACACGTGAACTGATGTCACGCAACCAGCCTCTGCTGCGTCGCGCGAGGACAGCGCAGCAGAGGTTGGTTGCACTATTTCTCCACGGGGCGCGGTGCTGTCGGGGCCGAGATGCGCTCCAATAGCAAAGCGAAACTTAAAAACCCGTCGACTTTATGCGGTTTTTCAGAAAGCTGTAAAATGCTGCCCGTATCTTCTATCGTTCTGCAATTGGTGGATTTAGTGTTTTTCGATGATGCTGAGGCAATTTTCTAATTGAAATCATGCCCTTAGACACAATATTAAAAAAGTTAATTATGCGAAATCTAATTAACAATATAATTATCCCGGACTTTAATAATTTTCCTCAATAGGCCCCTGACCCCGGACCAAAAGGACACAAGCCTTTTTTTGTTGCGACGCGTAGTTTTCGCAATATCGAATTTGTCCACTTTTCGTGAGACACCCTGTATATTCTTATATATAGATATATGTGTCTATGTCTCCGAAGAGGAAATAATCGGAAATATGCAGAAGAATGAATCAAAGCTTATGAGGCCGCCGAAAGACAAAATATTTGGCAGCTTCGTAAACTTCGATTCAATTGATCAAGTACGGTTCATTCACCTGCAGATATATGTTCGATTATTTCCTCTTCGGGAACCACGTACGAAGAAAAAAGTGCCCGTAATTAATTTTTAAAAAGAACGTTGCTTTTTGACTTTTGCAGATGATGATACCGTGTGTCTGAATCTCATAAACACGACATAACACAGGTACACGGTGGCGAGATAAAAAGTGAGATGAAATCTGAGCAAAAACGAGCACGTATCTCGTACCATGTAGCAGCAAGCGCCGTACCGCGTTCCGCGGGGCGACGTGTATGTATTTTATTACTCCTTTGGTTGGCTACATTTCGCTTTTGTGCACTATAGAGACAGATAGGAATCACCAAAAGGACAAGGTGGAGGGGTGGAGTGATCAGCGGACCCGACCGGATATTGGGATGCCCAGAGTTTAGGTCCTGGCTCAACCAAAGATTTGGACGTTTCGGCGGCTTCGTAAACTTTAATTCGTTCGATCAAGTAAGGTTCATTCATTTGCATATTTTCGATTATTTCCTCTTCGGAGACTACGTACAATGAGGAAAGTGCCGCGATATATTCAAAAACCTGGCTCTTGATTCTCGCAGATAATGATACCGTGTCTCTAAAGCTCGTGAACAAAACAAAATCAATGTATACGTGACGAGACGAAGAGTGAGATGAAATCTAGAGCAAAACGAGCGCGTACCTTGTACCATGTGGCAGAAAGCGTCGAACCGCGTTCCGAGCGGCGACGTGAATATTTATAACAGCTTCGTTTGGATACATTTTTTTTTGTGCATTATTAAGACAGATAGGAAACACCAGAAAGTCGAGGTAGAGTGGTGTAGTGGCTAGAACACATTGCGAGGCCCAGAGATGAAATCCTGGCTCCGCCAGAGGTTTTGCCTTTCGGCAGCTTCGTAAACTTTGAATCATTCGATCAGGTACGGTTCATTCACCTGATCGTATTCAATTATATATATATATATATATATATATATATATATATATATATATATATATATATATATATATATATATATAGGAAAGTAAACGTACCTCGAAGCTTTTCGTGGAGTTTTATTACATATAGGTCGACGTTTCGGCCTGAGCCAGACCTTTTTCGAGACTGGAACATGTCTCGAAAAAGGTCTGGCTCAGGCCGAAACGTCGACCTATATGTAATAAAACTCCACGAAAAGCTTCGAGGTACGTTTACTTTCCTATGCACTTTTCGTCGTCCTACGCAACAGTATTTCTCTCTCTCTCTCTCTCTCTCTCTCTCTCTCTCTCTCTCTCTCTATATATATATATATATATATATATATATATATATATATATATATATATATATATATATATATATTTGTATATATATATAATCACTGGCATTTTCATCATCGTACGGGGTTTCCAACGAGGAAATAATCGAAAATATGCAGATGAATGACCCGTACTTGATCGAATGAATCAAAGTTTACGAAGCCGCCAAAACTTTTGTCTTTCGCCGGCCTCGTAAACTTTGAATCAATCGATCAAGTACCGGATGCTGGGAGGCCCGGAGTTAAAATCCTACTTTCCTCCAAAGACTTTGTATTTCTGCGGCTTCGTAAACTTTGATTCAATCGATCAGTATCCGATCAAGTACGGTTCACTCTTGATTATAATGCAATTAAATGCAAAGGTGCGAGCGAGCTGGACAAGAATGATGAAAATAATCCCTGGAGAAGGGGAACAAGAGGGACAAAGGACAAACACAAATCTCCAAACACAGCTAGGTGACTGGTGCGCGACCGAAAAAATACGCCTGGCCCGGGTTTTTTCGGTCGCGCACCAGTCACCTAGCTGTGTTTGGAGATTTGTGTTTGTCCTTTGTCCCTCTTTTTCCCCTTCTCCAGGGATTATTTTCATCATTCTTGTCCAGCTCGCTTGCACCTTTGCATTTAATTGCATTATAATCATAACCTTAAATTGCAAGCTTCACCCTTGTTGGTGTTAGACTGGTGGCGGCTGATCAAACCCGTTTGCTCTACTGACGTCTAACCCCTGGTAAGCTCAGTTGGTAGAGCGCTCCACCTGTAATGGAGAGGTCCCG
This sequence comes from Ixodes persulcatus, assembly GCA_013358835.2. Taxonomy (NCBI): domain Eukaryota; kingdom Metazoa; phylum Arthropoda; class Arachnida; order Ixodida; family Ixodidae; genus Ixodes; species Ixodes persulcatus. The sequence goes on from JABSTQ010010156.1 coordinate 711,813, forward strand.
GGTTCGATCCCCGGGCCAGGCGGATTTTTTCGGTCGCGCACCAGTCACCTAGCTGTGTTTGGAGATTTGTGTTTGTCCTTTGTCCCTCTTTTTCCCCTTCTCCAGGGATTATTTTCATCATTCTTGTCCAGCTCGCTTGCACCTTTGCATTTAATTGCATTATAATCATAACCTTAAATTGCAAGCTTCACCCTTGTTGGTGTTAGACTGGTGGCGGCTGATCAAACCCGTTTGCTCTACTGACGTCTAACCCCTGGTTAGCTCAGTTGGTAGAGCGCTCCACCTGTAATAGAGAGGTCCCGGGTTCGATCCCCGGGCCAGGCGGATTTTTTCGGTCGCGCACCAGTCACCTAGCTGTGTTTGGAGATTTGTGTTTGTCCTTTGTCCCTCTTTTTCCCCTTCTCCAGGGATTACTTTCATCACGGTTCACTCGTCTTCATATTTCCTTATATATATATATATAATCAAAAATGTGCAGATAGATGAACCCTACTTGATTGAATGAACTAAAAGTTTCACGAGACCGCCGAAAGTAAAAATAAACACCGGAGCCAGGATTTGAGCTTTAGGTCTCCCACTGTCCGGCGGTGCGACACTTGCTGGCCCGTGGTATACGTGCGCGTTGTGCTCATTAAATCCTCACACTGTTTGTCTCGTCACGTGTACATGTATTATTTTTGTCTATGAGCTTTAGAGACACGGTATCATCATCACCTGCAAGAATCAAGAGGCACGTTTTGAGTATATCACGAACACCTTTCATAATCGTACGTGGTGCCCGAGTAATATATATATATATATATATACTGGGTGATTCAAGGAGAGGCCAGGCTCTTTAAATCTACCGCAAAATTCGGTTTCTTAACCTATCGCGCTACGACTTTGTGCAGCGTTGTTTTGTAAAATTTGCAAAGAGCGAACTTACCTGAGGAAAAAGTAAAGAAAGAAAAAAATGAAAGCAGTTTACAACTCCCTGTAACGCCGAATTCGAGCGCAGCTCTTGAGGAGGAGGGGTCGCGTGACCTGGGGGTCACGTGACCTCGTGGGGGGGTCATGTGACGATGACGTCATCAGTGATGATGACGATGACGATGCGGCTGCCGATGACATCATCAGTTACGTCACTGATGACGTCATCAGTGACGATGCCGATTCGGATGCCGATGACGTCATCAGTGACGTCACTGATGACGTCATCAGAGACGATGACGATGCGGATGCCGATGACGTCATCAGTGACGTCACTGATAACGTCATCGGTGACGTCACTGATGACGTCATCAGTGATGATGACGATGCGGATGCCGATGACGTCATCAGTGATGTCACGTGTCCCATAATGCACCGCGCGGTTACGCCGACGGCGACGCCGATGGCGCTCAAGCCGGAAACGGGCGCCTAAGAGCTGCGCTCTAAAAGGCTTAGCTCCTATGGAAACGCAGCGACGCCACCTGTTTTCAAACAACACGGCGCCGTTTCGCACGGGAGACAAGAGATGGCGGAACGAATGCCGCCAACGAACGAGCATACGGCGCCAAGAGCCGGCGTCTTTAGCAGACGATCTTTTCGACTCAAAAGCGGCGCGCGTTCCGCAGGCGGCGACAGTCGCAGAAACGAAAACAGGCGCGGTAACAACAAGGAACTGCAGTTCCTTGTATGCTAAACACGCCGGCTCTCGGCGTCGTATGCTCGTTCGTTGGTGGCAGTTGGCGCCGCGATCGCTTGCGCCATCTCTTGTCTCCCGTGCGAAACGGCGCCGTGTTGTTTGAAGACCGGTGGCTTCGCTGCGTTTCCATAGGAGCTAAGCCTTTTTCTTTCTTTACTTTTTCCTCAGGTAAGTTCACTCTTTGCAAATTTTACAAAAACATGCACCATCTGTGGGCAACGCTGCACAAACTCGTAGCGCGATAGGTTAAGAAACCGAATTTTGCGATCGATTTAAAGAGCCTGGCCTCTCCTTGAATCACCCAGTACACTGCGTAATATGTTTTATTCGAAACAGATTTTATTTTATTTAAAGGCGTCTTTCCTGTTACTTCAATGCCGTCTTCCTTATATGTTTCTTGAGCTCGGCGGACATTCGAGGGGCGAACAACGTTCACAATCTGGTGAGTAATTAATTAAAATTTGTGAAATAACTTTTTAATTAGTGAAACTATTCCTACGGTTTCAATCAGTAACTTGCTGCGAGTCATCAAAAACCACTAAATCAATCATGTTACGAAGTACTTTGAGCGCGTGGGAGGCGTAGTAGTGCGCTGAAGGTACCACTCGTACAGCAGGTACAAGGCTAGGGCTATGATAAGAGACGAAAGAATCGCGCGGGCGTCTTATACCCGTGCCACACGGGTAACTCGAATGCCATTTACAACGAATGACATTTGTGTGATCGGCGACTCAGCTCGCAATCTGTCGCGCGTGGAATGCGCTACGCCCGGAGTGTCGCACGCTGATTGGCCGTCCGCTCAAATGTCATTCGTTGTAAATGGCATTCGAGTTGCCCGTGTGGCACGGGTATTATCGCACCGGTAGTCACCCTCCTGCTGCACCAGTGGTTACTTTAGCGCACTAGCGCGCTTCTCACGCGCTCTAAGTATTTCTGAAAATTAATGATTTTTACTGACTTAGCGGCTTTAAATGACGCTCAGTAAGTTTCTAATTATAACCATATGTTTATATATATATATATACTGTAAACGACAAAATTTTCGCGAGGACCTAATTTTCGCGATTTCGCGAATCGCCCACAATTCGCGAAAAATACGTCCCGCGAAAAAATCGTGCAATGTGTGAACGCTACGGAAGCTACACTCGATTCGCGAAAATTAGAACCCGCGAATAATTTTAAATTTTCAGCTTTGGCTCGATTCGCGAAAATTTGAGCCCGCGAAAATTAAGTCGTTTACAGTGTATATATATATTACAGATTATACTCACCGACTCATAGACTCGAATGTAGGCCCATAGAGAGAGACGCAGTCGTTCGACTGTAAAGCAGTTTCGTGTTCTACCGTTTCATTGCCCGACTAGAAGCGGTGCCTCTCCGACACTCACCTTTCACGTAACTTTTATTGACCTTGTGAGCTCGCGCCAGGTCGCCCAAGAAAACAGGGACTCAGCCGCCATGACATGTACTGGATTCTTCGGACATACTTATCTCAGATTTTATATATTGCAGCAGCATTACTCCTTTAAATATTGTCTACCGAATCTCGTAAAAATCTCGCACTTACTTTTAATAATTACCATATATCTACGTGGTTGGTGTGTTTCAGACTCGATATGCGTTTATCTGTACGTTAACATATTAGCTAATAATAGTTAAGAGGACTTTGACGTTTGCTTTCTATCAAAGACCAGTTCAAGGACGGCTCAGCGAAAAAACGTTCAGCCTTTCCATTCTGGTGAAGAAGGAAGAGCAGCGGAGCTGTACTATGTGCCGCCATCTATGAGTGACTGCGGCAATCAGACAACCGGCAAGCCGGTTGTCTGGTTGCCTCTGTCGCTTATAGATGGCGGTAGCTGTCCAGAGGGTTGTGTCGAGATTTATTTGTCCGCGGACACAAAACTGGGGAAACTAGCTCTTAGCAGCTCCGCTGTAGAAGTCAGTGTAAATTACATCGGAATTTATGGAACTCCCTTTTTGTGTCGTATCTACTGACAATTTAATTATTTCGTTCGCAAGCAAGAAAAAAAAAAACAATAAAATATCTATGACTTTTTTAAATTATCACCCGCACTTACCGAACTCCTAGCTGAATGGGCCGAAATCCGTAATCCGGTCGCGGAACCCGGAAACCTTGTTCCAAACTGAAAATGAGATAAAAAGCAAAATATAAAAAAAAGGTAGTGACGTAGAACGCTAGTAAGTTGATTGAACAAATGAATTCTATTGTTTCGTGTTATAGTTCGTCATTATGTACACCAGCACGAACGCACCCACAGACAGATCAAAGCACAAGTATGAGGGCGTGACAAACACTCTCACAAAAATACGCAAACCCACAAACACGTAGAGAAACGCACGCAAGTGTTTAAACTTCGCTTCACCTCACGATGTACCGTAGCGGCCATTACGAGCAACCGGATCCAATCTATAGCTCGGATCGTGTCACGTGATTTGTTTGGACGGGCCGAGGGTCGCGCGGAGTGGGAAGTCACGTGGCACGCGTGCAGGATTGCATTGGCTTCGATGGCTCGTAGGGTTCGTCGCCGTCCATGTTAAAGTAAAACAAGAAATGTAAAAAAAAAAAATTATAAGCCCACAAGCAGTGGCCAGAAGAAAAGTAGAATAATCTACACAAATATATGGGAAGCGTATCTCGCGAAACTTGGGATATTCTGTTACTCTGAAGAGAAGTAATGAAGGTTTATCAAAAACCTTTATTTTAAATGACGCGTTTGGGCTTCTCGCTGAAGAAAGTGAAACAATGAGTTTTAGGGGCGAAGCTCCTTAGGGGCTAGCCATGTCCGTCCGCCGTCCGCCGTCCGCCGTAGGCCCGGCGTCGGGTGCTCGTGCTTCTGCTCGTGAGATCACGTTCTCACGAGCACGTGAGCACATGCTCACGTGCTCGTGTAGGGCAAAAAAAAATGAAAAAAAAAGTTGAAAAAAATTATGAAAAAAGAAAAAGAAGAAAAAAAAAAGACTAGGGGGTTCTGAGATGCCATCCCATCTGTCTGTTTAAAAAAAGAAAAAGAAGAAAACCACACATTCGCCTACTGACATGAATGAAAAAGCTCAAAGCAAAAGAAGAAAAAAAAAAGAGTAGGAGGTTCTGAGATACCATCCCATCTGTCTGCTTAAAAAAAGAAAAAGAAGAAAACCACACATTCTCCTACTGACATGAATGAAAAGGCTCGGCATGCTGCGGCTCGGCGTCTACGCAGACAAGCACCACCAGAGCTTCGCCCCAAGCAACATCATTCACCACGTGGAGATGCGGTCAATTTTTTCTTGTTCTTGACTATCGTATTGGTGGCCCGAAGTAACATTAGCAGCTTTAAAGGGGTCATGAAACGATATCGGCTTGGAATGTTCATGAGTTCGCAGAGTCGTACTTATCCTTGTGTGGCCCAAGTATACTCGTACAGACTTACCATTGCAAAGCTTGATGACGTAATTCTGGAATCGAAAGCACGCGCCTAACGGCAGTCGACCGCGGCTTGTGGATTGAACATGAGAACTGTGTGAGCACTCGACTTGGGCTCGTAACAATCAATGCCTCGGCGGACACTCCCGTAGTGGCTCGTGTCCTACCACTGCGGTGATGAGAATAGCCGAACTTTAACAATGCCTGGAGCTCAGCACCTGATTTTTACTTTGCCAACCCCAGCGCGTGGTTGTGATTAATGTTGGCGACATAAGATAGGCACCAGGCCACGTGGCCGCTCGTTCTGGCTCCGAGTTGAGGGGGTGAATGATGCTCATATTTCTCGAATTTATTTGGTGACTGCCATTGCTTAGACTCCGTTTTACCTTTTTTTTTGTACCGCAGCGAAAACTAGAAGCCCGAGCTCATAGCGTTGGCAGCTACCCTTAATGCACGAGAGCTTGTGCCGCCGAGACTGTGCCCTAGAGCAACGACCTAGCGCTTGTAGCCTCTCCTGCGTTACATCATATGGTGAAATAGTGTTAAAAAAAATAAAATAAAAAAAACTAAGACAAGTTAATACAGTTAATAACGCTAGCGAGTGATTCTAAGTAGTTTTTAGCGAAAGCATAAACCTCGTTTCATGGCTCCTTTAAAGCGTCCTCGATTTACTGATAAATAAATTAAAGAAAGAAACAAAACAAAAATTACTTTAAAATAAATGTGCTTGGACATTGAACGTGCAACTTTGTCTCGGAGGAGATACTATCCGGCCCTGAAAATCCCCGCAATAGATATTGTTAAATCAAAACCTTCCGCTGGCTTTCCGAAAATCATCTTGAATCTAAAAGACCATCTTTTTTAGATATTTGAGGCAGCAAAAAATCCAACACATTCGCCATGAATGTATCCTTTATTAGAAATCAAACCCGAAATTCTGGAAATTTTGAACAAAGCGAAAACGAAAGCGACGATGGCTGTCACTGTGATTATGCAAATAGCTTTAAAATACATACATAGAACATTTTCACTATCAAGTCATGGATATACAGACGGCTCGACGAATTCGAAATCCTCCTCTTTCAGAGTGCATCGTCCATTCACTATTATAAAACTATAAAAACAAATCCAAGTCACGTAACACCCTTAATGACAGCTGAACTTGCAACGATAAGGGCAGCTATGAAATATATTAGTCTACAAACTCCAAACTTCTGGGTAATCATTGTTGACTCTAAATGTCCACTCAGCAGTTGCATTTTCTCTGTGAGAGTCTCCCGCTGCCTTTTCTGAAATGAGAATCCCAGCAATCGCAGAGTACCCTAGTATCCGCTGTAAAACCACCTGCCGTCAATGAGTAAACAAAGTCCGCATATCCAACTTATACACACAGTCCAGCAGACTACACAAAACGCATCAGTTCAAGGACGGCAGGTGGTTCTACAATAGATACTAAGATACAGTGCGATTGCTGGAATTGTCATTGCAAAAAAGGCAGCAGGAGACACTCACGGAGAAAATGCAACTGCTTCATTCTATTTTCGAGACCTATTCCCACGGTATTGCTAGAACAATCTGCAATAACATTACATAGTTGTCGCGTACAAATCCCCATTGTTACTAGAGAAACCTAAAGCATATTGATCCGAAATTAGAATTTCATAGGCCACGAGGACTTTTAGGAGCTAAATAAACAATAAATCATACCTTGCGTTCACCGTTAATCAGAGACTGTAAGCTCCGCCTTCAGCGCGAGCTCGCTGGCTTCCACAGTGCTTTGGTAGCGCGTGCCTTCGCGTTCACACATGTGTTAGCAAGGGCAGCAAGCTCGCGCTGAAGGCGGAGCTCCTAGTCTCAACTTAAGGGCGAACGGTATATAGACTGCGTTTCAATCTAGCGTACACTAAAAATTTAGTCGTTCTGTGTTAGTCCGCAGTACGGTCACAGCGAAGTTGTTGGGCATCGGCGTCGCTTTCACGCACCGTGGGGTGCGTGAACAAAATCGTTCGAAAGAAAATAGAAATCTTTTTTGTTTCAAACGCTTTGCTTTGTTTCACTTCGTTCCGAACACTTTTGTTCTTGTTTTCTGTTCCGGAGCGCGTCAAAGCGCGTCTCCTGGCACGAGCTCTTGGCATTGGCAGTGCTACGACGGAATTTGTTTGGTTGGGATTTGGTCGGACTGTTTTGTTGTTGTTTTTTCTTTCTCCAGAAAGCACGTGCAGTGGGCATCGGTTACTGCAAAAACCTAAACTATAGGGCGGGTTATTGGAGACTTTTAGCAAACCTTTAAGGCACGTTTATACTCCAACGTAACGTTGACGGGCGCGGCGTAGCGCAGCGCGCACAGATACTGATTGGTCGCAGATATCGAGTTCCTGGTTGCCGGCCAATGAGAGGCGCGAGTTCTGCGGTACGCTGCGTTCACTGCGCTCAACGTTGGAGTATAAACAGCCCTTTATTGTGTTCCGCGTACCGCACTAGCGGAGCCTTTGAAGCCTGCTTTTAAGCGCGCGTCCCGCGGTCACGGTATCACTCGGGTGCTCGCTTAAAAGAATGCTTCAAAGGAACCGATAGTGCGGTACGCGGGACACGGTCAAAAGTCCCTATTAACGCTGTCCCGTATATCATCAAAAAAAAAAAAAAAGATGTCGCGTAGCTCAAGTGCAACATCCGTGCTTCGCACGCAGCGCACCCGGGTCTGATATTGCCGAGGGAGGCAGGCTGTCTTTTTTAAGGATTTTGCGACATTGACGACGGACTCTCTACATTGAAAACTAAAACATCAATAAGGAGCGTTGTTTCCAGTGGGAAGAAAAACCCATTAAAACTATCGCTGTAAAAAAAAAAAGAGGCCTCGATTTGATTATAAGTGACGCATTGCCCATGTGTTTTTCTTGCTCTTCACTTCAAGATAGAAACCACTTGTAAATCAACTGCATCGCATTCGACTCCTTTGAGAGTCCCAAAAGAAAACGATTAAGATACAACGAGTTGTAAAAACGATTGAAAAAAAAAAAGAATTCAACTGCAACACTTTTTTGGGGTCTTGGACAACAAGTGAGGATGAACATGGGGCCACAAAAGCACTGATTTTCTTAACTATAGTACTCGCATATTTAAGATAGTCTAAACGTTGTTGTGGATAGTGGACAATTAATATATTTTTCTTTATACTATTCCTTTTTTTTTTTCAACTCTTCTCCCTTTTGTAATTTCCAGTTCCCAATTATACTCTTCTCCCTCCTTTTTTTTCGAAAAGTAGAAAAGTGAGCCCTAAGTGAAGGTTGACCTTTCCACGCTTGTAAATAAACGATTCTTCTACTTCAATAGACAGCGAGCTTTCGTGATATGCCGCTGAAAGTCCCTGGAAACAAGAAACTTACCTGCCATATAATTACTTCATAGAATGTGGGGAGAAAGAAACAGAAGTGTAAGTCCAAAATGCAGAGCACCTTGCGTTAAAAACCAAAAAAAACAAAAAAAACACAGTACGATTTTTTGCGTTAAAGACGCATTTATTCACGAACTATATCAGCTACGTTTTGATCCTCTTTGAACAATGAAACGTTTAATGACACGCCTCATAGTTTATGTAAAGGAAAAGTGCTCAGTCCAATTATCGAGGAATGTGTGCATAATCTTTAGAATAAGGTCTACTTTAAAGATACTGAAACCCATCAAAGGGACGTCCAGGCGGGATTAATTACTGACACCAATTAACTGACACTCGCAGAATAAAAATTTGTCTTTTTTTTTTGTCAAGACAAGAGCTAGCTTTTTTCTTGGTTGTTGACGTAGTTGGGACAGACCGATACAACCCCCCCCCCCCCCCCCCCCAAGCAAAAAAAAAAAAAAGAACAAGAAAATAGGCGTTCAGTCAACATATCAGCGATGAAAGTTTTTGCTCGAGGATTCAAAATTTTTATCCCGTTATAATGATCTACGATTGTTTCTAGCAGCGAAGATGGCGAGTTCCAAAATATCAGAAAGAATCAAGTACATTTTTTAGTCAGTCCTGCCGCTGCACGCAAATATCATATTGCCAACGCCGACACCATAACGTTGCTGACTGCTCGCGTTCGCCACAGATCGGCGCTTCATTTGATATAGTCTATTATTCTTCATTTCTTCGCAAGTACCCTTTGAATGAAGGTACTGCCTAGAAAAATTGTTTCGTCAAATTTATCTCACGCCGCGGGATCAATATATATAGTTGACTATTGATCTTTTCTTAAACATACGATTCAAATTTAGATGAATGCACGAAAAAGGTATAAAAAAGCTCATTCTTTCTCGTCTTGGCAATAATATATTTCTTCATCAGCATCCATTGTCATAGCGAATAGTGCAACGCGCAATGGAAATAAATTTGAAAAAAAAGTAAGCGTGGATTTTTTATGAGAACCGGAAAGTGATAAAGGTATATTGTCTGGTAATACGACCCGTGACAAATTAAAAGACGGCGATCATTCGTCGTTATAAAAATGGAACAAAAGCGACATTCTTCAACACCATGCGTAGCAGGGAATTTGGAGCCACGCCGTTTTGTCAGACTGCACGGAGGAAGCCTCCTAATATATGGCCTGCACTGGACGTAACAGATTTGGCTCTTTGTGGGAAAGGCAAACCCTGGGCACCTGACCAAAGAAAAATCAGCATGTAAATAGTCGAACCAACAAATAACGCGGGTAAAACAAAACACCGCGAAATAAACCAAATCCTCTGGTCTCTAATGGAACGCATCGAAGCATCGGTCGTCCTTCGAGCGGAAAATAAGCTTCCACTGGCTCGGTTTTCTTTCTTATGATTATTTTTTTCTTGCTCTTCGGTGAAACGTTTTCGTGTGTTTTCTTATTTATGTTTTGCTTTTAAAAGGAATGCGGGAAAAATGAGGCGCAAGAAGAGGCACGCGGTTCAAACAGTCACGTGACCTGTTAAAGCACCGGAACGGTAGAACGCACCTGGACAGAGAGTAGCGTTTGATACACGTCTTTCTCTGTTCTCTCATCTTGAACTTGCGCAGTAGGACAAGTCTTTTTTAAGCTGATTACTAATTCCACATGAAAATACGTAATATAGCTCTCTCTCTTTCTGTAGTAGAGACCCACATCTCCCTAGGCAATACCCTTCTTACCGAACAAAAAAACAAATTACTGTTCCAGTTTGAAATTTAGGTCGCCCCACTCGCATCACATAATACGCCTTTGCGGAAATACGCAGCGCCTCCCATTGTCGTTTCGACACACTACGACAATCCGATCTGCGGCACGTAAAGGAGTACCCATAAATAGAAGGAGCGCTTAGTGTTTGTTCAGCATTTCGCTATTTCGAAACGCAAAGAAAGCAGGACAATAACAAAGCAGAGTACGTATCGCTTTGGGGATGTGTTCGTTTTCTTTTCTTTCTATTCCAAGATCATAGCGATAAGAGAAAATAAATTGATCCAGATCTAGGATGTACGGAGTGTTCTAGCCGGCCGGAGCATACATCGAAATGGCTCCACAATTCTCCGCGCCACGCGGTGCAATGTGGGGTTGATGAGAGGACTTGTGGGATTTTCCGGAAAGGTATAATAAATGGCAGCGTAACTACTGCAATAACACTAAGATGGGCGCGTCACTGGTTAGATTAAAAAGAAAAATTAAAGTTATGAATTATTAAGAGAATGGGACATTAATGTGCCCTAAAAATGGGCCATCGCCTCTGTCCGCCGAAGAATGGTTGGTTGGTGAAGCACGACTGATACCTTAGGTGTCTTTACAGGGTAACTCCTTTTTATTTTAGTTATTGGGGAAGAAAGTGCCGTTCTCATTAATACCTTATACAAAAACCACACGCAAATTGCTACGATCTAGTTTTTTCTAAATTTTTAATAAACGAGACAGCAAAGATTAATAGGCACCAAGTCGCCAAACCTGCTAACTCCAGCGGGCGACGTGCGGGGTAGGAAACAGTGCGCCAACACTGAGCTACTACTATACTCCCAAACCCCGCGTACCTTAGTTTGTGTTTACTCTTTTAATACATAGCCGACATATTGTACCAGCAACTCCCTATGTAGCTACGCCCGCTCCTCCATCGGGCAAAAAAAAAAAAAAAAAAAAAATTCAGGTGACTGTGTGATCAGAAGTCAGCTACGTGAAGCCACCATGGTTACGCGAACGCAAGCCGGTGCAACGTCTCGCCGGGTGAACAAGCATCAAACATTATACTCGGGGCGAGAAGTTTGGGTATCGCCGCCTGGTCGAATATTTTCACAACCCATAGTGAGGATGCTTCGATTTCTTCTGCTGGTGCGTGCAGGTCCAATGCCACGCTTCCATACACTAAGAAAATTAAAACATAACCGCGTGGGTAGCACATGCACTACCCATAATGAGGAAAACAGAAGCGCCCCCAGAGAGCTTCTCACCGCGAATTCACCGACTTAACTATTAGGCAAGCTTTTTGGCCACCCCAATAAGCTTCGGAGGCGCAGCACGATCACAAGCCCCTTTTCCGTCTCAGGCACACTGTACGGTACTCATCACAAGTGGTCAAATTACTCGTAGTAAGGAGTAATTTTTTAATAATTTCATTACCTTTACTAGCTAGTAACCAGAACTGTAATTTGATTACGTTTGAAAGTAATAAAATTGTTTGTCACCGTTATTATATTTTTTTCTCTCCTTCGTAATGTTTCCTTTTGTTTTCATAACCTTCCTACCTAGGAAACCAAATCACCGAGAAAGGGGGAGGGGGAAGGCAGGGGGTTAGTTTACCCAAGGTGGTGAATTTAGAATATAAGTAGTTTTAATCTGGTAATTTTAATCCCACAATAAACAGTACAAAAAAGTTTTTAAATTTGCAGAAAAAAAAAAAGCCTTTTTGAAAGTTTGATGTAATCGGAAAAGTAACGGTTACCTTTTCAAGTAACGGTCACGTCTCTAATAATCGAGTAATCTATTTGAATACTTTTTAAGCAAGAGCAAAAGTAATTGCTATCAATTACTTTTTCCGAGTGATACATGTGCACAAGACTGGTCTCAGGTTGGTTTCGCTCAAGCTCAAGAAAAAACGCGATAACCTCTTACCAGTGTTGGGAAGTGCTTCAAGTACACTGTACTTAAAGTACTACTTCAAGTAGGTTTAGAAAACGTACTTAAGTACACTTTCTGAGTATGTACTTGTACTTTACTTAAAGTATTTTATTTGGTACTCTCCGAGGAAAGTACTACTCTCAACTTCTAAATACATTCCGCCAATTTGGTCTCGGTGAAATACAGCTCTTTCACGAACCACTAGCGCGCGTCCTTGACTTTCCCGCTGTACACAACTTCTGAGCTCGAGTAAAAGAGTTCATCAACCTTTAACAAACAAAATGGCATATAGTCATGTGAAAATGCACTATCGTCTTTCGAGATGTCATCCGATCATTTTTCTGAGTGAATGTAATGGCGGCAATAAGACCGATACAAATAATTACCCTTCGAGTTGATTGTGTTGAACAGTTCGTAAGCGAGAGTAAAACAACTACTCTGTGGCCACTTCATCTGAAATTCGTCGCCATTTCTTAAAATAACTGATGCACCCCCCTTACCACTGGGGCAATGCATATCAGTAGAGCCCTGCATATCCCTCGGATATCCGCAGTAAACTGGCGGATGCGGATAAAAATTAATCAGATTTGGTGGACGGCGGATCGGATGCGGATTCCAGGGGCTGCGGATTCGGATCGGATGCGGATATCCGCGTGTCCGGATCTATATTTCTGCCGAGGCGGCCCATAAACGTGTGCGACCGCACAGTGTAGAGTAAATTAGTGAGTGATACTATGAAATGCAGCATCAAACTTAATGCGGGAGAAAACTACTCTCTTAGATAAAAGGTGCCAGTCGGGGAGAAAATTGTTATTTACATCAAGAAAGATTTGATTCTCGCCGAAGATTGCTTTAGAACATTCTATCTCGCCAAAATGGCTGTCCCTAAAACAAGTAAAGAATGCAGGAGAACCAGTCTTAATGGGAAAGCGTGTTCTTGTTTGGCAGGGAAAGAGCAGAAAACGTTCTTTTAGCAAAGAAAACCCAAAACGTACAAGCTACAAGAGAGTAGAAGAAACCTGCTAGTGGCTTCTTCGTAGTAGATCGAGGTGACTGAATTCAATCCTCTGGCGTGGTGGAACTTGCGCCAGTACGAGCTTCCGCACCTCATTCTTACAGCACAGTGCGTGCATGCCACTCCAGCATCAAGTGCACTAACTAAGAGAGACTTCTCAGTTGCGGGTAATAATTTTAGAGAGGCGAATCCGTCCTTGTTGACGACATATTCTGTTTCTTCTACACAGCAAACTCGACAAGTGAAACAGTGCGTGCGTGTGCCTTTTCTTTTTCTCGGCAGTTGGCACTGAGTTGTTTTTAAGTATATGGTTCCAAACATGCAGCTGAGGGTTTGTAGTCAAAACTGACCCGACAGGAGGAGTTGCCATTGTGATATTTTCTCAGTGGTGTACTCGCGCCATACCACATATACACGAGCACTTCGCTGCGGTGAGTGAGTGCCTTTTCTCTCCCTCTCTTTTTACTGTTTGGACTAAATAAAACGACACAATAGTATTTCCTTCGTTCATTTTTATGTTTACAAAATATCCGTTTGATTGAAATGGGTTTTACAAAGCAAAAAGGAAAATAAGTATTACCGTTTCCTTCCTTCTGAGCGCATCTTTTGGAAAAAGTATCAGTGTCACGGACTCTCAAGAAGACGGTCTCATAACTGCTATCACCTTTCAAGCGATGTGAAGTGTCTATGAAAGGATGATCACTTATTTTATAAATGTGATCAAAGAATACGATAAAATGACTTTCACCGTAATTCTGACACGAAAAAAAAGTTCTTTGTATAAAGGCAAGCAGACGGCTTATAAAATACCACCCAGATCTGTTTCTTTTTTTTTCATGCTTGATTTCATGATATGAAATGAATGTGCGGATTGAGGGTCGAATGTTGTTCCGAATTTTGCAGATGCGGATCGGATGCGGATACAATTATTTAAACACTTTGCGGATGCGGATATGGATTGAATGCGGATGATCAAACTGTTATCCACGCAGGGCCCTGCATACCAGTTTAAAGGATCACTGTATAGCGGATCGGACGGACATTATTAATGATTAGTTTAAAGCACTTATACTTTACTTTGAAAGCACTATGCATATATAGTACCGTACTTCAAGAACATTGTGCCCTGTGTACCTCCTACTTGAAGTACATAACCTCTCATTTACTTTGTACTTTAGTTGAAGTACTTTGTAGGTGCACTTTACCCAACACTGCCTCTTACAGGATATGAAGTGCAGGGAGGAGTTCCAGCGCGAGCTTCGTACACCTTCGACAACGGCAGGGCGCCTGTCCTTGCCGTACGTGTTTCTTGTTTCGTGCGTGTTTTAGTTTGCGCATTTAACCTTTTTATTCCTTTGTAATACCCCTGTTACACGGGCATACTTAACGGCGGTTAGGCTAAGCCACAGCTAGCGCACAATACTTGCCGACAACATTCTGCGGCTATGCAGTTAAAGCTATGGACGAACGTGCGCTTGAGCATCTTGAGCACCCATCGAAGCAGTGCACGCGCGCTCTTCACTTCTTATGGAATAGCTGTCCGAAAGTATAGTGCGGTATCAGTGGTTCTGCGTAACAGCAGTTAAGCTGAGTTAACCGCGGTTAATTGTGCCCGTGTAACAGGGGTATTACACGGGCACACTTAACTGCAGTTACGCTAAGCCACAGTTAGCTCACAATACTTGCCGACAACATTCTGCGGCTATGCAGTCAAAGCTATGGGTGAACGTGCCCTCGAGCATCTTGAACACGTATCAAAGCAGTGCACGCGCTCTCTTCACTCCTTATGAAATAGCTGTCCGTGAGTATAGTGCGGTACCTGTGGTGCCGCGTAACAGCAGTTAAAGCTGAGTTAACCGTGGTTAAGTGTGCCGTGTAACAGGGGTATTAAATGATATGAACCAACTAGACCCAACCAAGGTTTTATTATTTAACGCCTTCCGCGTCTCGAGAGCTTGGTGAGTGCACGCGCAGCCAAAGTGCGACGGAAGGCAATCAGCGCATGCAGGAGGCCGGGAATATCCGAAAGAGGCGCCGTGCCGTCGTTATCCTATCAGCGACTAGAGCAGTCTATGTATGGGAGGTGACTGCAAGTACTGATCAATTTTAGAGCGCAGCTCTTAGGCTCCCGTTTCCGGCTAAAGCGGCGACGTCGTCGCCGTTGACGTAACCACGCGTTGCGTTATGGGAAGTTTCCCATAATGACGTCACACGCGACGTCACGTGTGACCTCATTAGGGTCACGTGTGACGTCACGAAAGCCATGAGTGACGTCATGAGCGTCACTAGGGTCACGAGTGACGTCACGGAGGTCACGAGTATCGTCACGAAGGTCACTCGTGAAGGTCACGACAAGGGTCACAACCTTCACAGTGGCCTTCATAAGTGACCATCGCGACGTCACTCGTGACGTCACGAGGGTCACCCGTGGGTTTTACGTGAAGGTCATGACCTTCACAAGTGTCCTTTATGACGTCACTCGTGACCTTCATCGTGACCTTCACGACGAAGGTCACAACCTTCACAGTGACCTTCGTGACGTCACTCCTGGCCTTCGTCGTGACCACAACGAAGGTCACGACCTTCACGTGATCCTTGTGTTTACTTTGTGTTTACTTCTTTAATACATAGCCGACATATTGTACCAGCAACTCACTATGTATCTACAACCGTTCCTCCGTCGCGCAAAAAAAAAAAAAAAAAATTCAGGTGACTGTGTGATCAGAAGTCAGCTACGCGAAGCCGCTATGGTTACGCGAACGTACGCCGGTGCAACGTCTCGCCGGGTGAACAAGCATCAAACATTATACTCGGGGCGAGAAGTTTGGGTATCGCCGCCTGGTCGAATATTTTCACAACCCATAGTGAGGATGCTTCGATTTCTTCTGCTGGTGCGTGCAGGTCCAATGCCACGCTTCCATACACTAAGAAAATTAAAACATAACCGCGTGGGTAGCACATGCACTACCCATAATGAGGAAAACAGAAGCGCCCCCAGAGAGCTTCTCACCGCGAATTCACCGACTTAACTATTAGGCAAGCTTTTTGGCCACCCCAATAAGCTTCGGAGGCGCAGCACGTTCACAAGCCCCCTTTCCGTCTCAGGCACACATGTACGGTACTCATCACAAGTGGTCAAATTACTCGTAGTAAGGAGTAATTTTTTAATAATTTCATTACCTTTACTAGCTAGTAACCAGAACTTTAATTTGATTACGTTTGAAAGTAATAAAATTGTTTGTCACCGTTATTATATTTTTTTCTCTCCTTCGTAATGTTTCCTTTTGTTTTCATAACCTTCCTACCTAGGAAACCAAATCACCGAGAAAGGGGGAGGGGAAAGGGAGGGGGTTAGTTTACCCAAGGTGGTGAATTTAGAATATAAGTAGTTTTGATCTGGTAATTTTAATCCCACAATAAACAGTACAAAAAAGTTTGATGTAATCGGAAAAGTAACGGTTACCTTTTCAAGTAACGGTCACGTCTCTAATAATCGAGTAATCTATTTGAATACTTTTTAAGCAAGAGCAAAAGTAATTGCTATCAATTACTTTTTCCGAGTGATACATGTGCACAAGACTGGTCTCAGGTTGGTTTCGCTCAAGCTCAAGAAAAAACGCGATAACCTCTTACCAGTGTCGGGAAGTGCTTCAAGTACACTGTACTTAAAGTACTACTTCAAGTAGGTTTAGAAAACGTACTTAAGTACACTTTCTGAGTATGTACTTGTACTTTACTTAAAGTATTTTATTTGGTACTCTCCGAGGAAAGTACTACTCTCAACTTCAAAATACATTCCGCCAATTTGGTCTCGGTGAAATAAAGCTCTTTCACGAACCACTAGCGCGCGTCCTTGACTTTCTCGCTGTACACAACTTCTGAGCTTGAGTAAAAGAGTTCACCAACCTTTAACAAACAAAATGGCATATACCCAGGCAGCACACCAATGTTGGTCCGACATTGGCCTAACATTGGCTAACACCGGCCTCAATATTGGACAATATTGGAAGCGCTACCCCATCCAACGTTGGCCCAGTCATTGGTGCCAATGTTGGGCCACTGTTCAGCCATCGTTCCAGCCAATGTCGGCCCCATCATTGGTGCCAATGTTGGGCCATTGCTAAACCATGGTTCCAGCCAATGGTGGTCCCACATTGGTAAAGACCGGCATAATATTGGGCAATACTGGAAGTGAGACCCGATCCAATGTTAGCCGTCATTGGTGCTGATTTTGGCCATCGTTGCACTCGCCCACCTGTTTGCAAGTGCACTCGCCAAGTTGTTTGCAGAAAGGAAGGTACGCAGACACAAGGGATATTTTTTTGAAATCTCCTAAAAGTTTATTGCACACAGCCTATTCTGTAGACAAGTACAAACTAAGCAATTTGTAATATGTGAAGAGGTACTACTCAGCTGTTATACAACTGAGAAGATTGCAAAGCAAACAAAAACCGGGGTAATTGTTGGGTAGTGTCCAGTCTCCCGACAGCTGGCAGACTTTTTTTCGCGATGTTTCATACGCGATGTTTCATAAAAAAACTATGAATAGCATCTTTTTTTCCTGTTGCAAAAAGTTGTTGCAGACTTACCATGAAGCGGCGTGAAAGGGTGGGCTGGTTCAGTGAGCACGCGCCTCAGGAATACACGCGCTTTGAAATGCCCCTACAACGTGAAATTCGTGTAACGAATGTCGGGGAAACGTTGCGCCTCAGGAATACACGCCCGACCAAATGCCCCTACTGCGTGCACTTCGCGTAACGAATGTCGATGAAACGTGAATGTCGACGCAACGTGTATTCACGAAAAGGTGGCCACGAAACGTGTTTTCGCGAAATGCAGGGTGAATAAGGAAGTCAGTATTCTACCTGCAGTTGTGACATTATTTCAGACAAATAATGGCAGGCGACTGTCGGTAAGATTCCAGGAAAATTATTCTCCCGGCTGCCAGGAGATAGGCACTCCCTATAGTTCTAGAGGTTATTCGGAAGAGTATACCCGTAGAAGAACGTACAATGATCACCGAATAGGTTGCAGCGCACTTGCGTTGAAAATACCGGACTTGAAAGATGTAACCCGAGGTAGATGTCGACACGAGCACTGTAGACCAACCACACAAACACAAAAACTTGAAGGAAGTGATCCGTGAAGATTCAACACGATGTATCACACGCTGCCGTTTGCCGAACCAAACAATAAACGGTTCACACGAATGTCTTACGCTTCTTTGAAGAAATCGATACGGGTAGGACTTTTTGAGGGAGATACCATTTACCACAGAAGCGAAATCCACAGCAGGCCCGCAGGCCGCATCGCACGCGAAACTAGGTCCGGTCTTCGCAGGCATTCCGGGTTTGTCAACCGCTAATGCGTCATCCGTCAAACCACGTGATCACGCTTCTGCCGTTTCCCGCGCACAGAGAGCGGATTCAAGCGATAAGAGAGAGAAAACAAGAGAAGGAGTAGAAAGGAAGCAGGCCAGAACGGGGGGTGCGCTTACAAAGGCTAATCTTCAGGGGCATCTCAACAATGAACACAGCGAGACGATTTGTCACTTGTACCCAAAGTTGATAGTGCAGTGGATGTTATGCGTGGCCTTGGGCTGGCAGGTTCCGTGCTCTGCCTTATCACCAGCTTCGAGACTGTAGTCACGTGACCCTGACCGGAGACACAATTGGCCTAAAACACGCATAGCGTCTACCCTGCTGTCAATACCGATTGAACGAGACAGCTCTTTGAAGGCCAGCTTTTGAACTTCTAAAGAAGCTGTCCAGCCCAAAAGTGATTCTAAACGGGGCAAGTTTGAATACACTATATTTTTGCGTCGTACAGCCCACATTAATATTTATAATAAAGAACTTAGCGCGACTATTTTTTTGCGCACGATGTCCACAAATAAATAAATAAATATATATATAATTTTATCTAGAAATTTAAAATTATTTGTACACTGTTAGGTTCGCGTTTTTAAACTTCAAAATTTTTCACGAACGAGTTACACATAAAAGACACCACGGACAGCAGATCGTCCGACTTTCAACACGCGATGAATCGCCGACGCTCGCAGACAGAAGGTTGCGATGCTGCGCGGACGGTTTCTGTACGATGCTGCGTAGGGTATACGCTGGGCGCAATGGCTTCACGACCATTCGAAGGGCAGAGGATTCGCCACGACAAAGTAGTGTCTTGAAACTTCAGTAAGCTAACGGGGCTCAGAGTCCCACGCTCACATTTCCGCAGAACGAGCGCGGCCGGCCAGATCGAGGCGCAGTATGTTCTCACGTCACGATTGCTACGTCGTTGCTCTGCCTACACTGATGAGATCTGCACTGGCAGTCGAAGCAGCTCTCTCGAGACTTCATTCGAGTCCAATAGATGACTTTATAGCGCTATAGACTCTCGTAAAACTGAGAGTAGAAGTCACCTCGGTTGCGGCGTAAGCGGCGGCTTTATGTTTGTAAACGCGTCCGTCGACAATGACACAATAAGCACAGAAACATTAAATATAAAAAATAGAGTACGCAGAAAGAAATGCAAACATGGCAGGGGCGCAGGCAAAGTAGAAGACGTTAACGCTACGTAATGCATATACATACAAAATACACTGGAAAAGACAAAAATAATTAAATCTAAAAAACGGAATTAAGTTGTCAACGCCGAGGTAAGGCAATGCGAAGGGAGAGCAGCCGGCAAAAAAACTGCAATAGTCCTATAGGCAGCTAAGGATCTATTTGTGATCGCGGTTACAAAGCACCGGCGACGTACGCCACATGAAGTTGGCTAAATAAAATTATCGCCCCGAGCGAGCGCATGAATGACTCTTTTCCACTTTCCTACCTCTGCAATGCAAAAAAGAGGGTCGCGGGTCTATAGCCTAGGCGACACAAATATCGATAAGCGATTGGCTATGGCAGTACAACATTGACCAGCCTATACCAAGAGGTCACCAATATTGGAGAACTCTGGGCTTCGACAGTTTAATATTAACCAGCTTAAGTCAGCGTATATTCAATATCGGAAAGCCATTGGCTCTGACAGTCCAATATTGTACAGGTTATGCCGGCGTATATCCAATATTGGAAAGCTATTGGCTTTGACAGTCCAATATCGGACAACTTATGCCGGCGTATAGCCAATATCAGAAAGCCATTGGCTCCGACAGTCCAATATTGGACAACTTATGCCGGCGTATACCCTTGATTGGAAAGCTATTGGCTTTGACAGTCCAATGTTGACCAGCCTATGCCAACGTATTACCAATATTGGAAAACCATTGGCTTTGATAGTCCAATATTGTCCAATGTGATTCCAATATTGGAAAACATATGGCTCTGTTGGGCCATTGTTGGGCCATTCTTTGTCACTTCAAATCCAATGTTGGCCCAATACTGTGTGCTGCCTGGGTAGTCATGTGAAAATGCACTATCGTCTTTCGAGACGTCATCCGATCATTTTTCTGAGTGAAGTAATGGCGGCAATAAGACCGATACAAATAATTACCCTTCGAGTTGATTGTGTTGAACAGTTCGTAAGCGAGAGTAAAACAACTACTCTGTGGCCACTTCATCTGAAATTCGTCGCCATTTCTTAAAATAACTGATGCACCCCCCTTACCACTGGGGCAATGCATATCAGTAGAGCCCTGCATATCCCTCGGATATCCGCAGTAAACTGGCGGATGCGGATAAAAATGAATCAGATTTGGTGGACGGCGGATCGGATGCGGATTCCAGGGGCTGCGGATTCGGATCGGATGCGGATATCCGCGTGTCCGGATCTATATTTCTGCCGAGGCGGCCCATAAACGTGTGCGACCGCACAGTGTAGAGTAAATTAGTGAGTGATACTATGAAATGCAGCATCAAACTTAATGCGGGAGAAAACTACTCTCTTAGATAAAAGGTGCCAGTCGGGGAAAAAATTGTTATTTACATCAAGAAAGATTTGATTCTCGCCGAAGATTGCTTTAGAACATTCTATCTCGCCAAAATAGCTGTCCCTAAAACAAGTAAAGAATGCAGGAGAATCAGTCTTAATGGGAAAGCGTGTTCTTGTTTGGCAGGGAAAGAGCAGAAAACGTTCTTTTAGCAAAGAAAACCCAAAACGTACAAGCTACAAGAGAGTAGAAGAAACCTGCTAGTGGCTTCTTCGTAGTAGATCGAGGTGACTGAATTCAATCCTCTTTCGTGGTGGAACTTGCGCCAGTACGAGCTTCCGCACCTCATTCTTACAGCACAGTGCGTGCATGCCACTCCAGCATCAAGTGCACCAACTAAGAGAGACTTCTCAGTTGCGGGTAATAATTTTAGAGAGGCGAATCCGTCCTTGTTGACGACATATTCTGTTTCTTCTACACAGCAAACTCGACAAGTGAAACAGTGCGTGCGTGTGCCTTTTCTTTTTCTCGGCAGTTGGCACTGAGTTGTTTTTAAGTATATGGTTCCAAACATGCAGCTGAGGGTTTGTAGTCAAAACTGACCCGACAGGAGGTGTTGCCATTGTGATATTTTCTCAGTGGTGTACTCGCGCCATACCACATATACACGAGCACTTCGCTGCGGTGAGTGAGTGCCTTTTCTCTCCCTCTGTTTTTACTGTTTGGACTAAATAAAACGACACAATAGTATTTCCTTCGTTCATTTTTATGTTTACAAAATATCCGTATGATTGAAATGGGTTTTACAAAGCAAAAAGGAAAATAAATATTACCATTTCCTTCCTTCTGAGCGCATCTTTTGGAAAAAGTATCAGTGTCACGGACTCTCAAGAAGACTGTCTCATAACTGCTATCACCTTTCAAGCGATGTGAAGTGTCTATGAAAGGATGATCACTTATTTTATAAATGTGATCAAAGAATACGATAAAATGACTTTCACCGTAATTCTGACACGAGAAAAAAGTTCTTTGTATAAAGGCAAGCAGACGGCTTATAAAATACCACCCAGATGTGTTTCTTTTTTTTCATGCTTGATTTCATGATATGAAATGAATGTGCGGATTGAGGGTCGAATGTTGTTCCGAATTTTGCAGATGCGGATCGGATGCGGATACAATTATTTAAACACTTTGCGGATGCGGATATGGATTGAATGCGGATGATCAAACTGTTATCCACGCAGGGCCCTGCATACCAGTTTAAAGGATCACTGTATAGCGGATCGGACGGACATTATTAATGATTAGTTTAAAGCACTTACACTTTACTTTGAAAGCACTATGCATATATAGTACCGTACTTCAAGAACATTGTGCCCTGTGTACCTCCTACTTGAAGTACATAACCTCTCATTTACTTTGTACTTTAGTTGAAGTACTTTGTAGGTGCACTTTACCCAACACTGCCTCTTACAGGATATGAAGGGCAGGGAGGAGTTCCAGCGCGAGCTTCGTACACCTTCGACAACGGCAGGGCGCCTGTCCTTGCCGTACGTGTTTCTTGTTTCGTGCGTGTTTTAGTTTGCGCATTTAACCTTTTTATTCCTTTGTAATACCCCTGTTACACGGGCACACTTAGCGGCCGTTAGGCTAAGCCACAGCTAGCGCACAATACTTGCCGACAACATTCTGCGGCTATGCAGTTAAAGCTATGGGTGAACGTGCCCTCGAGCATCTTGAGCACGTATCAAAGCAGTGCACGCGCTCTCTTCACTCCTTATGAAATAGCTGTCCGTGAGTATAGTGCGGTACCTGTGGTGCCGCGTAACAGCAGTTAAAGCTGAGTTAACCGTGGTTAAGTGTGCCGTGTAACAGGGGTATTAAATGATATGAACCAACTAGACCCAACCAAGGTTTTATTATTTAACGCCTTCCGCGTCTCGAGAGCTTGGTGAGTGCACGCGCAGCCAAAGTGCGACGGAAGGCAATCAGCGCATGCAGGAGGCCGGGAATATCCGAAAGAGGCGCCGTGCCGTCGTTATCCTATCAGCGACTAGAGCAGTCTATGTATGGGAGGTGACTGCAAGTACTGATCAATTTTAGAGCGCAGCTCTTAGGCTCCCGTTTCCGGCTAAAGCGGCGACGTCGTCGCCGTTGACGTAACCACGCGTTGCGTTATGGGAAGTTTCCCATAATGATGTCACACGCGACGTCACGTGTGACCTCATGAGGGTCACGTGTGACGTCACGAAAGCCATGAGTGACGTCATGAGCGTCACTAGGGTCACGAGTGACGTCACGGAGGTCACGAGTATCGTCACGAAGGTCACTCGTGAAGGTCACGACAAGGGTCACAACCTTCACAGTGACCTTCATAAGTGACCATCGCGACGTCACTCGTGACGTCACGAGGGTCACCCGTGGGTTTTACGTGAAGGTCATGACCTTCACAAGTGACCTTTATGACGTCACTCGTGACCTTCATCGTGACCTTCACGACGAAGGTCACAACCTTCACAGTGACCTTCGTGACGTCACTCCTGGCCTTCGTCGTGACCACAACGAAGGTCACGACCTTCACGTGATCCTCGTGACGTCACGAGTGACGTCAGGAAGGTCACGAGGAAGCAGGGAGGGGGTGGGAGAGAGGGGAGGAGGAGGAGAAGAAGGGAGAGGAGGAAGGGAGAAGTAGAGGAGAAAGAGGAGGGGAGGAGGAGGATGGAGGACGGGGAGGAAGAGGAGGAGGAGGGGAGGAGGAGGAGGGGCATACCCTCCTCTCCGTACCCTCCCCTTCTCCTCCTCCTCAAGAGCTACGCTCTAATTCAGCATTACAGAAAATTGTAAACGTCTTTCATTTTTTCCTCACATAGTTGAAGGAGATAAAACTGATCATTGGTTCGTTGTTCCATGACGACTTTTAATAAAACAGCTCAGTTTCCCCTGAAAGACTACGCATACTATAAAGAGGAACAATACTAAAGAGAAAATTAAGTGGTTCTGTATTTAAGAAAAAAACAGACTTGAATCGTCTTCATTTGCTCTTCATGATCACGAATATCAAAATAATATTTGAGATCGATATGCCAAGTAGCCACAACACCGCTTTCAAGAATAGCGCTGAAGCCCTTCCTTCCCGGCGCGTTCGGTGGGAAGAGGGAAGCCTCCGTGACGTATTATACAGAAAACTCAACATTTCCGCGCCTTCGTCATGCCTTACCCGAGCCGTCGCAAACGCTGCACGCGTTCTCACACAAGCGACGCGCATAAGGCAGATGAAAACTTCTGGGTATGACGTCACTTCAAACTTCTGGGTATGACGTCACTCCAAGTGGCTTTTTTTTCTCGCGTCTATGGATATGTTGGGATCAAATGATTTTAATATCTAAATTCCTAGGATAAAAATACGCTAGAATATATCTCAAACTCATTCGTTTTAAGAAGCTCTTCAGTTTCCCTTTAAGTAGGGAACACTCAAAATAGGAAGCCGCCAGCGTGATCATCAATCTCCTGCTTGTTATAAAAGACGAAGAAATATTAGTCTCGGCGTGCATTCCGCAGTCATCCAAGTATATTCCCATCTACGAAAGAACTGTATGCTAATTGAGTTCAAGGTAATACCCGCGGCAAAGTAGATAAAGCCTGTCAACCGGCGAAACAAAAGCACTGCTCACAGCCTGCAAATGCATGTATATTTTGGTTGTACTCACTTCTCATTTTGCATCTTCGCAAACAAAAAGGGAGTGCAACCAAAAAAAACGAACCTAAATGAAAAAAGAGTAAGAATAAGTTCCAGATTAAGTGCCAGGTAGGACGGACAGCTCATTCTACGATAGTAAATAGGATTTTCGAAAACGAATCCTCTTCAAGCTTATGAAGATGGACTATGTCTGTTCATACCAAGTTTATAATGAAAAGCTTTTTTATTATTATTATTTTGTTCAGATAAACTAAATTAAAGTAGATCGTAATATTTTGAAAACGTACCAACCGTAATCTCGAGAGTTTGTTGTCTCGGAGGTGCACGAACGAATGAAAAAAATTAAAAAAATGCTTAAAATCATGACAGCTTAATGGAAAGAAATAGGTAGGAAAGTGTATTAGACGCAGCGTGCATTCCCCACTGTATTTTTTTTTTTTTTTGCAATCAGAAATATTATTTTTGCTTAAAAGATTTCTTTTTATTTGCCTATGATAACTAACCACTAGCCCGGTTTTCTTAGATTTGCTTCATATTACATATATGCTGGGGGATGAAATAGTAAGAGCAAGTTTTTCAACAATTTATTTCATTACTGTTATTTTGCTGCGGTTTCTTAAATTCAATTTTTATATTAAAGTACAAAAGAAAAAGCGGTGTGTGTCTAATACATTTTCCCCCTTATCTTTCGGTGTCTTTTGCTACGCCTTTTCGAAAGACAGCGCTTTCGCTGAACATTCGCCTGGCGGAAATATAGAATCGGAGGAAGGTCACGCTCGTGCCACGCTCGCGCTTGAGTCTCACGACCGGGATCTTCCATTTGTAAATCCAAATGTCGTTACGAACGGGAAGTTTACAAACGTCGCTCACCTGTTGGATAGATACGTCTTCAAATATTAAAATGATCAAAAATGCATGCACTAAAACAAAAAGCGTAAAAGTCGCATCTTAACTTTTGTTTTCGACTCCTAGATAAATAACAGCCACTTTCTTCTTTTTTTATACAATAAGAAAGTCGAATGTAACAAACTAGATGAATAGTCAAAGCTTGGGAGTGCAATCGACAACCCGTGAGATGCCATGTCAAGGGAATCTTCGTAGTAGCAGCTTAGCATCTCAATTTGTGTCATCAGGAGCGTACCAGACCACATTAAGCGCACAATTTATGTTCCATATACTAAAACTCACTTCGGTTGTCCTGCCTCCACAGCCTAAGGATCTTGCACTTTTCGCGCGGCTGTACGAAAGGATTTTTTGCCAGCTGCCGTTTTAGAAGTTAAAGCGTCTAGTACGCAGGGTGTTGAACCGAACCCGAACCGTGAACCGAAAACCGGAAAAAACCGTTATTTTCGCGCGAACCGGAGTTGACCCGGAACGAAATAATTTTTCTCGCTCCGGAGCGGAACCGATATGTTTTCCATGCGGTTTTCGGTTCATACGCAAAGTCAGGTTGCGTGAAAAGTGCGTGGTGAAAAACAAAGTAACCTGAGAAGTAAACCAAAAAATTAAAGAAAACAAATTATTTTCGCGCTAACCGGAGTTGAATTGGACCGAAATAATTATTTTTTCGATCCAGGGCAAAACTGATCAATTCTTTTTGTGGTGTTTCGTTCTTGTGGGAAGTCAAAAAGTGCTAAATATTGGTAGCGGAAAGCTCTGTAATGTTCCATTATCAGGTTTTCACATAACGGTCTTCTTCATAATTTATAAAGTTAATTTCAAGAACTGAAACGAAATGAGCACAGTAACTTTTAATTCTCCGGGATTTCTGGTCTTATGTATTTTTTTAACAAATGTCCACATTCGTCTTAACCTTTTCTTGGGGACCGGAAATGGCTTATCAAAGAAAATATCCAATTCGCACGTCAGCAAAAGCGACCAATGCATGAGCCTGTTAGATGGCAAAGCAGTGAGTTGGGCTAATTGGTTTTTCACCTCTCTTTGTTCTTTTTTTTTTTTTTGGCGTTCAGTTTCATTTTTGTTTGGTTTTCCTTGTCTTCAATTTTGTAGAGCTGTGTGCAATTTACTTTAAATGCCTTGATTTCATTGTACAAATGATCGAATAAGAGAGCGATACAAAGGCCGATGGATATTTTAGAACCTGCACTAGTTGCCATACCGTGGCGCATCTAATCTGCTTTCAAAATAACTTAGCGGACTTAATATATGTACGAAATTAAAGTCTAGCACCGGGAAGGAGAGGGGGGATTCAATCAACCGTTACAGCTACCGAAAACAGCAAAGCAGCTTCGATCTCTGGTAGCAGAGACTGCAAAGACCGAAATGTTCTCTCCTCAGAAACACAAACATCCAGGGTCACAGCTCTTCTGAGCATTCTTAGACAAGAATCCGCGGCTTTCAAGGGCCGCTAACGTGTTACAGTGTAGGGAGGAGAAAAGGGAACGCCATTAAGAACTCTACCCATTGGCGCAAGTAGCACTGGGAGTGCCTGCGACCCAGGCCAGCGTGCAGCGAGCCTTTTCTGCTCTGAAGTTCATTCTATCGTCTCAGAGGTGCAGTGTTTCCCCGGATATGCATGACGACGTCCTGCGTCTTCGGTCAGCTGCCTGACATTGAACTGCGCTTTCACCCACGTCCCGAGGTGCCCCAGCACTAGCTCGTTCTTTCTACACAGTAATGTGAGCCTTTGCTTCTGTATGTAACACATTTATAAAATATGCATAGTTCATCTTTTGCTGTCGTCAATTGTTTTTGTAGTATATGAGTACGAACCGGTTCGAACCGGTTTGAACCTTTATTTTTTCACTCCGGAGTTGAACCGAAGCTGAACCTTTTTGCCTGAACCGGGACGAAAACCGGAACGAAAAACATTTCGGTTCGACACCCTGCTAGTACGTGCTTCTTTCGCTCGCCAAAGTAGCAAGCTTAGACCGTTGGACTATTTTTTTTTGCGGGATTGGACGGTTATTTTTCGCGAACAATGGAAGGATTTATATACCATCCCAATTAACGACATAACTTAAAGTCTGTACTTTCCAGCATCGGTGTGTTCGTCATTTCAAAAAGAGAGCAAAGCACGCACCGTACCTACGTGTTGTGAAAATCGACACCTGCCAAAATTTGTTTATTGAAGAACCTGGGGCAACTTGTCTGCAATATTTTTTTAAATATATTTGAAGTCTGTATCAGCAATTGTAATTCACTGGTGCATTATTGGAAACAAAGTATTTTACTATGACAACAATGAACAGAGAGTAAAAGAGAAAACAATCTAGCAACCAGTACAAATTCCACGGGCTGCCCTCAAAAAGACCATAACTGTGAATGAACTCGATGTACTTCTCGTGAATTGTTGTAGTGTAAAAAATAAAATTGATGACTTAGCAGAGCTCGTTAATTTGACAAGGCCCAGTATTGTAATGGGTAGAGAGTCCTGGCTTGATGACTCAATCAAACGTGGAGAAGTTTTTCCACCTGAC
The DNA here is from genome assembly GCA_013358835.2 of Ixodes persulcatus. Lineage (NCBI taxonomy): Eukaryota > Metazoa > Arthropoda > Arachnida > Ixodida > Ixodidae > Ixodes > Ixodes persulcatus. The sequence goes on from JABSTQ010010156.1 coordinate 740,007, forward strand.
TATACTGCTTATCGGCGAGACAGAAATGGGCATGGTAGAGGAGTATTCCTGCTGACTCATAAAAGTCTGCAAAGCACCGTCATTGACTTTTCGCAATTATCATTTGAGTCTGTTTGGTGTAAGGTGTCGCTTCGAAATGGCGACTTCCTCACAGTCGGTTCATTCTATAGACCACCTGCGTCTGGCGACGATTCCGTTCCTTCTTTAACAAATGCTCTTTCAACAATATCTTACGACTACCTTATACTGGGAGGTGACTTTAACTATCCTGATGTTAACTGGGTTGATAGCTTACCGATCAGTACAAACTTAACCACACCTTACAAGACCTTTATTGAATTTGCCTTAAGCATTTCTTTATACCAACACGTTACATTTCCTACACGCTTAGACCACAGGAGGGACAGCACGCTAGACCTAATCTTTAGCAGTGAACGTTCTGTTATCTCTTCTATTTCCGTTGTTCCCGGTATCAGTGATCACGAGGCGGTAGTTGGAAAAATAAAACGCGCAAAAGAAAAAAACCGTAAAAAAACGCGGAGGAAAATTAATTTTTACGATCAAGGGAACTATTCCGCTTTAGCAGACAAACTTTTTGATTATTTCCAATATTTCAAAAAATTCAGCTACCACTCTGAGGTGGAAATGCTATGGGATATGTTCAAAAATAAATGAAAAGCTTTAATTGAAATTCATATTCCTTCAAAAGTTATAACCGGAAGAAAACGCAAAGACAAGCCTTGGATAAATAAAGAACTACGAACAATCATTAAGAAAAAAGGCGTGTGTATTCTAGGTATAAACAAAATGGAAAACAGAGCCTCCTGGTCCGTCTAAAAGAACTAACAGCGTTTTTTAAAAGCAAAGCGACACACTACAAGAATGAGTTTCAAGCATCTCTTGATGATAAGTTCAAACGAAATCCGAAGGAACTTTGGAGGTACGTGAAAAGTTCGAACAAAGATGAGCCAGGAATTCCAACTATCAACGACTCGGCACGGATGATTGATAATGAGGCTGAAAAAGCAAGCCTTTTTAAGGGCTATTTTGAATCTGTATTCTCGCCTCCTATAGTGAATAACCCTTCTATCATTTTTGAGTCTTTAGAGGACAGCATGTTGGATATTGAACTTTGTCAAGATGGAATTCTTAATTTACTAAAGAATATTGACTCTCACAAGGCCATTGGGCCTGACGGTATACCAGGCCGCATATTAAAAGAGTGTTCCGGCATTTTGTCTAGTTTTTTTATTTGTATTATTTGATAACTCATGATCAAGTGGTAAATTATCAAGTGAATGGAAAACAGCTCACGTTGTTCCTGCCCACAAAAGCGGTAAAAAATAAGGTAGAGAACTATAGACCAATCTCTCTTCTTTGTGTGTGCTCGAACGTTTTAGAACATATAATCTACGGCCACCTGATAAAACATCTCGACAGAAACAACTTTTTTATTCCTTATCAACATGGCTTTCGAAGTGGTTTATCGTGCGATACCAAGCTGATCGACTTTTATCACGACATTTCTTCTTTTTTTATAAAGGCGTGCAAGTAAACTTCGTTTTCTTAAATTTTCAAAAAGCCTTTGACAAGGTCCCCCATAAATTGATCCTATACAAATTAAAATTTTTGAATATCCCTGAAAATATTATTATACCCCTGTCAGACGGGAAAGTAAATGCCATTTTGATCGAATGTCATTCCTCGCTCGGCGAATCAGCTCGTGATCCTGGTTCTTCACGTGATCCTGGTTCTTTATCGCTCACGCTCATTGGCCGAGCTGTAATGTCATTTTGCTTAAATGACATTTAACGTGCCCGTCTGACAGGGGTATTAACTGGCGTACTGATTATCTTACAAATAGAAGACAGGCTGTTTTAGTTAACGGGAAAACGTCGTCGTATTTAGAAGTAACATCAGGGGTCCCCCAAAGATCAGTGCTAGGTCCGCTTTTATTCCTAATATATATAAATGACATTTCTACAGACATTAAGTCAAGCATTTGTCTTTATGCGGACGATTGCGTCTTATTACGCAAAATAAAGACATATTCAGACGGTCTAGAGCTACAGGAAGGTATTGATCGCCTTACAAGATGGTGCGAAATATGGAAAATGAATTTAAATATTTCCAAATGCAATCATATGAAATTTACCAGAAAACGACAACCTGTTTTTTTTAGTACATTATTTAATTGATGGCGCCCCACTACAAAAGGTGGACAAAGTAAAATATTTAGGCGCTCAGTTTTCGGAAAACCTATTGTGGAGCGCGCATGTAGACCACATGACGGTCAAAGCTAACTGTGTGCTAAATTTCCTGAGGAGGAATTTTCGCGATTGTCCTTCCAATTTAAAAAAAACACCCTTTTTCTTTCTAATGTGAGGCCTATTTTAGAATACGCTCGCGTGCTCCGGGACCCTAAAGAACGCTATCTAGAACAGAAAATTGAACAAATCCAGAGCAAAGCTGTTAGGTTCGTTACAAAAAATTACAATTTCAAACAAAGTGTTACTGCCCTAAAACGTCAATTAGACCGGGAACCTCTGAACTCTAGAAGACGCCACCTCCGTTTAAAATTTTTACACAGGATCTATCATGATCGAACAGGACTGGAAAAAACTAAATTCATTGAACTGCCACACTTTGTGTCACGCAGATTAGATCATTCCAAAAAAAAAAAATTAGAGAATTTTCAGCTAGTACTAATATATTCATATTCTCATTTTTCCCCAATACCGTTAAACAATGGAACGAATTGCCAGAGGAAACTATTTCAATTCCATCGTCTGATAATTTTTTTGATAAACTGTCACGTGATAGCTGGGAATCAGGGAAGTGAATTTCTCTTTGTGAATGTGTATTAAGAATGCTTGGTCTTTAACACTGTGCTTTGTGTCTTCATACCTTTACTTGTACGGAAAATTATTTTGGTGGCTAAAGCTTAATACCATTGTGGATTCATTTGCTAAAGCGTTATAATTTTGCAACACATTTTTTTTGCGAACTTGTTTTTTTGTGTTTTTGTATTTGACGATTGTAATTCTTGTGCAAATGCATCCTCACACCTCCCCCCCCCCCCCCCCCCCCCCTGCAATAATGCCTCTTGGCGCTGTGGGGTAACATGTAATAAATAAACAAATTAGGAAGGACTCTTTTGTTTTGAAAAGTGTTGTTCCAGAGTTTTTGTATCGTTCGAGAGGTAGAGCTTCATTCAAATTATGATCAAATTACCAGCCACCAAGAGTCGAGACTAAGAACAAGTATATTATATAAATCAAGATGCATTTTTGTACCTTGTTTCGCACTAGAATACCCGGTGAAAACTTGAAATAAATTATTCGGAACGGCGGGGTACGCGAGATACACACACGCACGCAAAAAAGTAAGCGAATAAAGAGCAACTGCAAAAATTAAGCCTTAACAAAATTAATCTCAAACCGCATTGATAACAAAAACATTTAGCTCTGCTTTGTTTCTCGAATATTTCGAGTACTTTGGGTAACGAATATTTATCACCCGCTTTGACTGTACAAAGCAAAGTTAAGACAAATGCTGAAAACATATATAAAAATAACTATTCCAGAAAATTGAACATTTTTGCATTACATTACAGAAAAAATTTTTTGTTAGAACGATATAAAAAAGAGCACAAAGGACTTGCTACAGCCCTGAGTGCGCTATTTTTGCGAGTGAACAAAAACAGCCAGTGAGCGAAAGCAGAATCTTGTTTACGCTGAGTAGTGAGGCCATTAGTCTGCCTAATTCGTTTTCTGGGTTCCGACGCCACGAAGGAAAGAAAAAAGCAAGCACGCGCAAACTTTGCAAGAGCACAACTCGCATTAAACTTTGAATAAAATTCACCCTCTCTCGGATGCGTTGCTTTCATTAACTTGCAAAACAGTTTTGCGCGACTCCTCGGCGTGGCTTGTGAAAACGTATTTTGCGCAACGCAACAATCGACATTTCAGCGGAAATGTATTTGTTCCTAGTGCACAGAGGTCAGAAGACAAAGTAATATTGTATACTCTAGAGTTTGAACTTTAATGGTTTTGGTTATGGACACAAGTAACAATAACCGCTCGACCCGCCTGAAGTTCCAAAGAACAATCAGTCGTTAAATTGGGGGGAAATTGTCGCGGGACGGTAGCGTTTTTCAGGAACTTTTTTCTTCTCGAATATAGTTCACCGGATTCTCGGAATTGCATTATTCTAACGACTGATTTTGAAATTAATATACTAAATGCACGGCGGCGCGTACAAGAAATTTCTAACTAGAACACCGCTGAAATCGTTAATAAAATTTGCCGTGTCGACATATATTGCAACGCACGGCTTTCTACACAAGTGAGCATATTTGGCAGGCCGTGTTTATCGGGTAGGCGTTCCCGCGCAACCCCTCCTACTTTTGTTGTAAAGACTACCTGCCATTTACAGAAGTCTGCAACGGGCCAATAAACTAAGAAATTGTAAAGACATAAAAAGGAGATAGGCCGTTCGAACGTCGTTTTAATTTTGTCGTAATACAAAAGTGAAGAGGTATTTTAATTTCTTTTTTGTGTAAAACACTAACGCACTTGAAGAGAAGGTTTCTCTCCTCGTATCAAAGAGCTTTGCATAAATTCTATTAGTTATATTTTGTCACAAAAGTAGTTTTTCGTACACAAAACAAAAAAGGAGCCCAATTTTTTAAGTGGTTTTGAGAAGCTTTCTTTCGGGAGTAAATATACAAAATTTAAACCGTTGAAGTTTCAAACTACTACTCAAAAATCGCTGTAAGTGAAAAAAAAAAAAAAAACACGCTGTAAGTGAAAAACAAAAACAAAAAAAAACAATGCAACACTTTTAAAATTGTGTTGGCATTGGGAACGATATGCCGACTAGTTGAACCTTTTTTGTGTTTCTTTTTGTTTTTCGGCCATTATTTTTATTTCATCATCTTATAGAATGCTTTCGGAGCTCGTAATGCATTTGGGAAGAGCAGATGATGGCGCATCATCTTTTTGTTCCAAGTATATAGTATTTTTTTCTTTTGCTTACGAAATTAGTATGAGCTTTTATGTTTTCGGGGGCGTCGTTCTTTCTTTACCCGAAGTCAATCTCACCGCCCGGCAGACGTCTAGCGCACGACAAGTTTGGTACAATGAAACGCCTGTCGGCACCGTGTTCGAGTCGCTTGCGCAAAATCCGCGAAGTGGTATCCACGTCTTATGGAAAGTCCGAATACAGTGCCTGAAATGTACTTCCGACTTGTATGTTTACCGCGCTTTCAAATGTGGTCCCTCGATTTCTGCCAGATGACTTCGCAGAAGTGTACCTCTGTTGCGTTCCGCGAGGTGGGTGCGACAGACGCCAGCCACGCTGTACGTAGTCTTCCAGCTTGACAGTTAACAGAAGCCTAAACGGTCAAGATTTGGAACGCCGCGAGGACGCTGACCTTCACCGTCCGCGCTCCTTTCTTACCAGCATTTCTACGAATAACCCCCAGGATTGCGACGTCCAACGCGCCGGCTCCTGGGGCGTCATTTGTTGCAATTTAGAGAGCACTTTCAACGCACGGAAAGGATAGGATAGGTCAGTGGTATTTAATGAGTGTCCGCGATGCCTTAGGTGTCCCTGAAGGCCTTCTTGGGGTCCCCGAATCCCTCGACTGTAAATCGAGCCAACAATAAAAGTTTCCGTTTTTCTTTTTTTTTATTGATGCTGGTTGTTCCACAAAGCTAAACAGACCAAACCATGTGAGCCAAGTTAATAGGGCTGATTATCCTCTGTTTAAAAGCTTCAAAGTAGTTTGCACATATTAAGCTTTCTTCATTTACCCCTCGGTAATTGCAATCGTCAGGGAGACCCCCTCCCCTCTGGTGGATGGGGTGGGTCCCTTCCGCCGATACAGAAAGGGGTTCCCGAAACGTGAGTGGCCGAAAACCACTGGGATAGGTATAAAGCGCACCACTCGAAACAACTTTCGGGCACCGTAATGATTGTAACCAACTACGCGGAGCGCACGTTCGTCTGCTTCTTTTTGCAGGGGTTGTGGTGAAGTCGAAACGCCGAGCTCTGATTGGTTCTGATTGAAGGATAGTGGGGAGACTTTGCGGCAGCTTGCTTCGAGGTCTACCCACTATCCTTCAGTCCGAGCCAATCAAAGCTCGGCGTCATTCTGACGTCACCACAACCCCCGCAGAAATAAGCTGACGAACTTGCGCTCCGCATAGACCTTCGCAAAAAGTCTTCTGCGCGCTGTCGTCTTTGTCTGCTGGGCTGCGGAACGCCTTTTGAGCATGCGCTGTCGCTCAACTGTGCAGCCTACTTCCAGACCCTGTGCGCATGCGTCCACAGCTCAGTGACTCGGCATTTTTCACCCGGGTGATGAGCGGTGCAAAGGTCAATACTCCGATTAACTTCAAGTCTGATCGCAGCCTATACGTTACGATCACATTTAGCCTATCACGCGGCGCCAACAAAGTGCATCGTCATGGCGCCGGTCGCCTTTGTGGGCTTGTCATCAGCGACTCAACCAATCACACACAGTAAATTGCCGCGAGTTCGGGCTTTTTTTCTTCGCGTGATTGGATTAGCCAGTGACGGTACACCTACGAGGACAACGAGCGCCGTGACGGTGCACTTTTGACGCTGCCTGATTGGCGTTATTGAATCGCAGCATTGGCTGTGGTCGGATTTCAAGTGAAACGGAGTTATAGAAGCATGGAGATAAGTAAGCTTCTGGAGATGACATGACGCCACCAGACGTGAAGCCAAAAGTGTGGAGGGACACGCCCCCAATGATGACCACAGCTGTTTTCGTCACCCTTGAGTGCTTCCCCCCCCCCTTATGTATAGAACAGAGCTCTCCCCTTCCCCCCCCCCCCCTCCCCTTTTCCAGTATCCCAAAAGCAACGAGGTAGAGAATCTAATACCCCTGTCAGACGGGAAAGTAAATGTCATTTTGATCGAATGTCATTCACCGCTCGGCGAATCAGCTCGCGATCCTGGTTCTTCACGTGATCCTGGTTCTTCATCGCTCACGCTCATTGGCCGAGCTGTAATGCCATTTTGCTTAAATGTCATTTAACGTGCCCGTCTGACAGGGGTATTAGGGTGATAAACTGGTTCCTGAAAGTGACCCCCACCCGGCCGCCGCCATGTTGTACATTTTTGACCACTAGACACGTGACCTTATAGTTTTACGTCTAGATTTTAACGAAGTACCGCGCACAAATAATTTATTATTCATATTTAATAACAGTACCGACGAGATAAGTTATGTTTCGTTCGTTTTAAGTCCAAAATGTGCTTTTACGACAAACACTCAGGCAGCTTCGTAATGCCTCCGCTAGATGCCACCAGCCGCGGTGCTGTATTCTGAGTTTTTATCGGACCTAGACACTGATCTCTGGGGCTAACATTATCGAAAAATAGTTCAGAATGTTTTTTTATTTTTTTTTTAACAGCGATCGCAATACATATCCTGGCTCAGTTTTGCGTAAAATCCTCAGGATTTGGTATGGTCACGTGTCCAGTGGTCAAAATTGTACAACATGGCGGCAGCCATGGGGGGGGGGGGGGGGGAGGGGTCACTTTTTGCCGGGTGAACGGGATACCAGTTTATCGCTCCAAGGCCCTCTACCTCGTTGTCCGAAAGGTTTAACGGACGTCCTTTTCCTTATTTCCACACGTGCCTTATAGAATTTATGCTCACTGGGTTACATTTACGAACAGCGCTAGGTAACGCTACTTGTACGTAAAATAGGCAAACGTTTAAACTTTTTATCGAAGACAACGCCAGCACAAGATAATACATCGGACAGCAAAAATGTACGCATTCGTTGCGCTAACCGTTAACCGCGACGGGGAAAGAATGAAACGTGCTTGACTTCGTATTACAAATAGACATACGGGAGGACGGGAGTGGTGGGGGGGGGGGGGGGGGGGGGCACATGTTTCTAACAAAAGAGACGGGATTCAGAAAATAGGAGCCCGTTGCACTCTCTGACATTTCACGTCCACGAAACAAATGAGGCGAACAATGCGCCGGTGTTTCGTGCCCGGCGCTCATCTCCGCCGGGCAGTATTCAAAAACCATGCAACCGACAACAAAAGCAAACAAAAACGATCCGACGGAACTTTGGCGAAGTGAGGCGAGGGTGTGGCATGTAAATTTGCCCCAGCCACACCCTGCGGTCAGCCAGCTTTATAATGATACAGGCCGTCCTCACGTAGCAAACGCGCAGTAGTTTACAACCAGAGCGCTGGCGTACGCCCCCATCCCCTTTCCTTCCCTACTCCTTTTCCTCCCTTCATAAATGTGACCTGGAACTGCGGCAAGTTCATGTGTTTGGTACCACATTTGGGGATGCCAGCTGCTGGCGGCAACGTGCAACACAATAGAAACCCGCCATTCGGTTGCTCGTGGCCTCGATCGTGTCCTGCTGAACGCGAGCTCGAGTTTCACGATCTAAGCTCACGTACAGGCAGAGCATCGTCGAGGCCAACGGAAATACACTGGACGGGGTGGAACGACTTACTACTCGTAAAATGTGTGACCGTGACTGTAAATGACCTGGACATAAAACTCGCCCTACATTTCTCTATGGGCTTTTAGACAAGCCTGGACACGTCTGTATTCGTCGTCATGTGTACATGCAATAAATTACTTGACAGGCTATTTTTGTTTTCAGCTTATCTGGAAATTTCACTTCCCCGAAAAGTTCTCATCTTCACGACAGCCAGAAAGGTATTTATCTCATTCAAGTGTGCAATTTATTAATGAGTTTTTTTTAATATGGTAGTATTCACACAAAAAACATAGTTAAAATCGTTGGTGTCTTACTATGGGCTTACATCAACCATCTATTCTAGCAGTACATGGTATGGGTAAGGTTCTATGTTATATATTATTTCAGCTGAAGCAATCTATACTTAGCTCACGGATGTGTCTTAAAGAAAAGCGTATGCTCTATCTTGATACACTTGTGAGATAAAAAAATGAAGTAATGAATTCCACTTAAAACGTGGCTTATTCATCTACTGCATGAGTTCTAACCTCGTGGACACGGGGTACAACAGAAACGCATGCCGAGTTCAGCTCAGGTTCTGCAGGCACCAGCTTAAAACGTCAGATCAGAACAAAAAACGTTTGTTTAAAAAGGATGGCTTTGGCCACACCTCTTCACTACAGAATGACCGTTTGACTCAAAATGAACAGAACGGAATCGGGCGAGCTGGTTATACGGCGAGCAAGTGTTCTAAAGTGCGTCTTGGGCGCATCGGAACGTGAAGAGGGGCACGCCAGTCAAATGGCAACAAAGAGAGCGCGTAGATAACGCGTGATGACGAGGCAGCCCAGCTCGCGCCGTCATTGGATGATGCAGGGGGTAAACAAACGCGCGTGGGCGCATTTGGGGGGAAACAAACTCACAAGGTGCGCAAGGAAGCAGGTGAACTTGCACGTCGTATTGCGATGCATAAAAATTAAGCCTTATTGTTGTTTACTTTATTATCGCTTGTCTCGATGTTTGCATTATAAAAAAACGACCGCCTTAATTTGCCGTAAAGGCAAGTTAGAGAAATCTAGAGCAACGTAGAGTAACTTAGAGCAACCTAGATCAATCAAATAAGCTGTTAACGACATTTGATGATTTTGGTGCTGAAAACCTTTTTTGCCGGTCTTCCCCGAGCAACAATTGAAATGGCAGTGAAATATTTTTTTGTCCTCTAAAAAAGTTAAAGCAACACGCGACAAAAAAAAAAAGATAAAAGAATAAAAATATTACATGAGCTTTTTTGCCACTAGAAACTTTTTTTTTTTTTCTAATCGCAACGATTGTTATTTGCATCAGCTCTGCACTAAGCACCAAAAATGGCGGCACCCACACGAAAATTTAGGAACGGAGTTTAAGCGTGACTTTGTATTTAGTGGCTTTAAGTAAACTTTATGATGTGAAACCTGTTAACCGTTATTTTAATCTTCCTTGTGTCAGTCTTGCATTATCAGAAAGAAGCACCTCAATTTTCCATAAGGGAAGACCCTGTATGACCGATTCAAGCTTCGTGCAACGGTCATCCGCGTGTGCTAAGTATGTGTCTCGGTCTGACGCGCCGTCCGTCGTGTCTCCCTCGAAGACTCCCATCTTCATTTTACAACCTATGTTGGAGAAGACCGGCACGCCCTCTCGGGCGGGAAGCAGCCGACAAGCTCGCCAGACCATCGACCGTGGGAGCTCGACACGAGAAAGAACAAAACGAAAGCACGTGCAGAGATGACACTGATAGACAGCGACTTTCCCTCAAAGGCGTGGCGCGCAGGATGTAAGTGGCGTGACGCTGACGACGTCGCCTCGTCGAGCTAGACAAACCTCGAGGCGGACGATGCTGAGGGGCTTGGAGCGTGTCCTTCCATCAACCCTGGGGAACTGAACGTCGGCCAGTGAAGACTCGGACGGCATAAGAAATCGAGGGCGCGGTCGGCTACAATCCGCTGATAAGTGCCACTCGCCAGCGAGTTGGATTTATGTCCGAGTTCGTATCAAGTTTGATGTATTGAAGTTCAATCAAAGGAAAGTTATACCCCTGCGATTATATGCCATTCCAGAAAACCTGGAGCGTCTGCTTTGCCGCAAAGCAGTTGGGGGAGGCGACGACTGCCTTCAACGGATGTAGCTCGGCGAACGAGGAGGCTGAAATATGTTTAGGCCTAAAAAAGCAGTCTGCGCTTTGACACTGAGCACGACGTCTAACGTTGCTTACAGAGTAGACTGCCATTTGTAGCCCTAAACATATTTCTAGCTTCGTCATTCGCACGAGCTACTTCCGTAGAAGGCAGTGATTTGCTCTTCCAATTGCTTTGTAGGAAAGCTGACACTTCAGGTTTTTTTTTTTTAAATTTGATAGTGTAATCGCTGACAGTTTAAACGGGTCATCAAACGATATGGGGTTGGAATGCCCACGACTTTGCAGAGGCGTGCTGGTCCTCTGACCCAAGTATGCTCGTACAGACCGCTACTGATTCAGATGCTTTTGTCGCGGTAAAATTGCGAGCATAAAAGGAAACTATTTTTTTTAGTCTTACCTTCGCAAAACTTGATGACGTAATAGTGGGTTCGAAACCCCCTTCCTGACAACAGTCGAGCACGGCTCATGTATTGGACGCGAGAACTGAGTGAGCACTCGACTTCGGCTCGCAAAAATCAATGCCTCGGCGAACACTCGGCTAGAAACTCGTGTCCAACCGCTGTGGTGATGCGAATAGCCGAAGTCTAGCAATGCCTGGAGCTTAGCGCGCGTTTTCTACTTTGCCAACCCTAGCGCGTGGCTAGAAGTAATGTTGGCAGCATAGGATAGGCACCAGGCTATATGGCCGCATGTTCTGGCTCCGAATTGAGGGGATGAACGATTCCCATATTTCTCGAATATATCTGCCGACTCCCATTGCCTTGAAAGAAAAACTGAGGCAAGTGTATTGCGTTATTAACGTTAGGGAATGATTCTAAGTAGTGTTTAACCAAAGTTGTGAAATCGTTGGATGGCTGCTTTAACGTACGCAAGGCGTCGCTGCTACTGATTTCTATTGTGCGCTCTAAAAAAGTCCGTGCGTCTCCTTTCCCGCACAAGATTCGGAGAGCCAATCACCCCAACTTACGGAGGCAGCTCAGCGAATATCAATGCCAAAACATATGTTTAGACCAAAAAACGCAGTCTGAGTTGTGACATTAAGCAATGCAAAACGTCACGCTTGCGTTGCTTAACCACTCAGACTGCGTTTTTTGGTCTAAACATATGTTTCGGCATCGTAATTTGCTGAGTTGCCTCCATAAGTTGCGGTGATTGGCTCTCCAATTGTTGTGCGGGAAAGTAGACGCAGGGGCTTTCTTTGCAGTGCTAGATCGCGGGTCTAAGCTTGTCTTGCTGGGGTCGAGTGGCACCACCGGCAGCCATCACTTGACACCAGATAATGCATGGGACTCTATGTGAGAAACGGAGAAATGTGCAATTTCTTACCTTGGTAGGCTGTTCTCGAAGATGAAACATTTATCGTGTTTTCCTGGAATAACATTTAATACTCAGGGTGCAAATATAAAATGCGGTAGAGCACCAATATTTTTTTAAATAAATGTTTTGTGGTTGAGGGTCAAGGGTTGATACTTTGTTGGGCGCAAACTGTGATGAGCTTCAGTGAGACAAGTGTTGCCAAGAGAGGTGGAGACGCTTGTAATTTCGAAGTCATCAGAGCTTAACAAATGATAAGTTAGAATGGATTTACCGGGCCTTCTCATTGTTTCAAGCGTTTGTACAGCGTGCTTGTGGTGCGAGCTTTTACCTTGAACTGTAGTAGTGAGGACTTCTTTGCCGTACTAAAGCTTGAATCGTGTTGTTCATTTGATGAACGTGTCATTTATTTAGCAATTGAAGCAAGCGACGTGGGCACAGTCGGTGGTGCTCCGGCCCATTTGATTTCTTTTTTTTTAATCGGCGTTAGAACGTTTGATAAATACAAATTCAATTTCCAAAGACCCGATATAATTATCTCAGCACACAATGAAATACTCGCCTTCAAGCACACCGTACGAGCATCAATATTACTACCTTTGCGTATTGCTTGGTGCCAAGCAATGGCCGCCGGTAGCACCACCGACGGGCTCGCGCCGCGATCCAGCCTACTTCAATAGAGATCAGTGGTAGAAAGTTCCGTGCATCTTATTATCTCTGCACAGCCAATGATATTTTAGCATTAGCCAATAGGAAGGCCGAACGACCAATCAAGAGCCAAGAAGCGAGAAACATAATAAGCTATGCCTTGCATTTTATATAACCTTTTATTATAAGCGCCGGAAAGAGGCGCTGTTGGCAATTTACGTCCTCGCAAACTTCGGGTTAAATGTCTAGGAAATTATTCTGCGATACTTTTACATGTTGCCGCGCGCATAGAACAGTTGGCCGCTCGTGCACCTGAATCCAATACGGATTCACCGGATCTAATCTCTGCTATTTAACTTTTATTTTTTTTTTGTTGCTCCTTCGTCACGTTCCAGTTTAAATTTGGAACGTATCGTGCGCTTTTGCTTAACAAGTTCGTGGCAACAATAAAGTTGAATAAAAGAAGCCGCGGTTTGGAACTTGAAAGCATCAATAATCGCGGACAATATTCTTTGACAGTTAAAAATGTGTGAAGAATGCCCGAGCACCACTTTAATCAGCGTTCAACATGCGCGAGAGCCTTTGCGCCCAAAACTTTAACCAACGTTGGCTTTGACTGGCTAGTCACAGAAAGTTGTCCGCGAGTTTCGATCCTGCCACCAAACCGACATCGACGTCCGCAACGCCAGTTGTCCCGTTTGTTCTAGAGTCAAGTTCGGCTTATGTAAAGCTTACTTCTCAAATCTTTTACGCCGTGTCACTCCCGATTCGTGACACGACCTGACGTTTCAGTCTTGTCCGCTAGTCCTTTGTCAGAAACTCCGCTGTGGCCAGGCACGCAATCTCAAAATATAGCGCCAGAGCGCAATAAAAAAAAGAAGAATAATTAAATGAGTACAAGTTTCAAACCGTTTTCAAAGAGAAAAAGAAAAGGGCTAGCCGGACGACAGTCAGCAAGCAACAGTCTGCATGGGGTCCGATTGCTGTCTGTCGCCGCTCCATTCCCCAACAACGGAACCCGACGACTGACGTTACAAATGTGTCCCGCTCGTGCACTCGTCCGGGAATCAGCGATAGTACCGCGAAACGAATCATCGCTCCGGCACGCTAAGACAATAACATCGCCCCCTCCTTTCCCTAAAAAAAAAAACACAAAAACAGCGAAACACGGTAATTTAAATCGCAGGTAATCCGAGACCCACACACACACACAACACGCGCACGCATCCATAAAGAAGTGGCCACGATTCATGCATTGATTATATATATATACACGGAGTATGCGTCTTTTTTTGAAAGTGGATATAAATATATACAGGGTGTTTCAGAGAACGCAGGCCAAATCGCTCCTGCGAAAACTACTCATCGCAACGAGAAAAGGCTCGTGGCGTTTTGGTCCTGGTCCAGGGGCCTATTCAGGAAAATTATTAAAGTCCGGGGTAATTAAGTTATTAATTATTTTTGCGTAATTAACTTTTTTAACATTGTGTTTAAGGGCATGGTTTAAATTAGAAAATTGCTCAACATCGTCGAAAAACACTAAATCAACAAGATGCAGAACGATAGAAGGCACGCGAAGAATTTTACGGCTCTCTGAAAAACCGCACGAATTCGACGGGTTTTTAGGTTTCGGTTTGCTATCGGAGCGCATCTAGGGCCTGACAGCACCGCGCCCCGTGGAGAGATAGCGCATCCAACCTCTGCTGCGCTGTCATCGCGCGACGCAGCAGAGGCTGGTTGCACTATCTCTCCACGGGGCGCGGTGCCGCCGGGGCTGAGATGCGCTCCGATAACAAACCGAAACTTAAAAACCCGTCGAATTTGTACGTTTTTTCAGAAAGCCGTAAAACGCTTCGCGTGCCTCCTATCGATCTGCAATTTGTTGATTTAGTGTTTTTTGACGATGCTGAGCAATTTCCTAGTTTAAACCATGCCCTTAAACACAATATTAAAAAAGTTAATTACGCAAAAATAATTAACAACTTAATTATCTCGGACTTTAATAATTTTGCTAAATGGGCTCCTGGCCCAGGACCAAAACGCCACAAGCCTTTTCTCGTTGCGATGAGTAGTTTTCGCAGGAGCGATTTGGCCTGCGTTCTCTGAAACACCCTGTATATATATCAATGTAAGTATAATATAACATATCGCGCAACTCTGCCCGGTGCATAAAATAGTATAGCTCGCTCATTTCGTAGGCAAGTGCGAGCACTGACGAAGCCGGTTAAGAACGACTTAAAACGTTCGCGGAAACAATAAAAAAAAAACTTAAGTGTGCTTTCTGCACACACATAATAGGAAGCACGACAATAGGAATGAGATGCCGAGCGTTATGCTAATGTCACATCCCATGCTCTCTTAAATGTCGGCGGAGTTTTGCAAAGCGTGATGAGCAAGCAAATAATGTCCTGAACAGCAGAATATAAAGGAAGTCAACTGTCCGGTAATGATGTTTAAACAGCGACAAGTCAGCTAGTTTTGAACAGACGAAACATCGAATATTGAGTCCAAGTGACACTCTGATTGCCCTCGCTGTTGCTTCACTGAACAAGCATCTCACGTTTAATCAACAATGAAGTAAGAGGAGCTAAATAGACTTTCTCGGTTGAGCGATATTTTTCTAAAAGTTGTTTCATTCTGGTTGACAGCCTGTGCGAAAGGGTACAGATTAACTGCGGGGAGAAGCCTGCACACAGAGAAGAAATGATCTACAGAAAGGCCATGCCTGATGCTCCGTAACAATTGTCATCTCTCATAAAGAAGCAACCATGCAAGATACCTGAAAACGTGGGGTGGAGATGATTTTTGCGTGTACAGTTTCTGTTCAGTTTCGTTTTGTTTGCGCAAGCTCCAAACGCTGAGAGTCGCCCGACGTTGGAAGCTTTTTTCTGGATCAGTAGCGCTAGCCTAATAGACCACCACAAAATAGGTTAGGCTCGTTTCTTACATTTCTGCCGGTAAGTGTTGAGCTTCTAAATTGTATTTTTTCGTTTTGTATGAAAAAAAAATCAAAACCGCTTCTGAAAAAAAGCTATTTTATTTTCAGTGATGCATATCAAGAATCGCTGCTTTTTTCTAGTGATTGTCCTGATCTTTTGAAGCACAGTTGTGCTTAAAACATGTCGTCACATTAACAGTTATAACCACCAAAATTCATTGAGCAAAAAGTGTATTCAAAACGGCCTCACCAAACTCAGTGGAGATTAGAGATGTCGCGAACCACCCTAGGTTCGATTTCGAAAGGTTTTGATATTTTCGAAGTGAGCTGAGGTTCGAATTCGAAAAATTTCGATATTTTCGTATCGACCGAGGTTCGAATTCGCAAAATTCGCAACTTTCGATCACAGTGGAGTTTCGATATCGAAACGTTCGAAGTTTTCACGGTTTCTAAAATTTCGAGTTCGAATATTTCGAATATTTTTTTACTTGAGGTTCAATAAATTCGAAGATTTCGAACTTCCCTGACCTATAATTCGAGATATTCGAAAAATTCGAATTTATTGGGATCTGAAGTTCAAAAAAATCGAAGATTTCAAAATTCTTTGGATATAAAATTCGAAAACTTCGAACGCTTCGAATTTTTATAGACATAAAGTTCGAACAATTCGAAGATTTCGAATTTTTTTCTACATAAAGTTCGAAAAGTTCGAAGGTTTCGATTCTAACGCTAAACTCGAAAAAAAAAAGAGCTTCGAAGATTTCGAATTTATTTTAGGTTAAAGTTTTCAAAGCTCGAAGTCCGGTTTTCATGTTCCTCCACAGTATCAGTTTCAAATAACGTTTTCACGACTCACTGGTTTTCACGAAATCAGGTTTAGAAAAGTTAGGGTGTGATATTTAGACTCCGCGAAGTCGGACAGGCAATTAAATAACACAGCGAGTGTCCCGGATGCGCTGGAATATTTTCCAGTGGAGAGTGACGTGTGCCCATAGATCAATAATTGTGACCACAAAGCCTAGAGGGGGGGGGGGGGGGGGGGTCTTTAACGTGCATCACGCGGTAGTGATCGCACGAACGCACTGTTTTACGATACTCATCCAGTTCGAAACGGCCAGGGGCGGGCAGGAGGTTGAGGCTCGGAAAAACCTTGAAGCGACCTGGCAAACTACCTCCCCACCCCCAACCCCCTGCACGCTGGTAGTAATTCGATCGTACGCCGCCCGAGTGACGCTGGCATATTGTAAGTTAAGTTTGTAATTGTCCTGGAGGTTTATTTTCCGGGACGGAGGAATCGCCTCGCAAAAAGCACAGAAGCCAACACAACTCGAGGTCGAGAAGCGTTCTACCATACAAGTGGCGTCGGAAGAGGAAAAACGGGGGGGTCCCCAGCCCCCCTTTTCGGATATATCGGACTGTTAAAAAAAAAAAGAATACGGGGAAAGAGGGCGTGGTCGAGCTTATTTTAATCTGAAATTGTTTATGCATATGAATAGCTACTGTCGCTCTTCACTCCATAAAAGATCGCGTAGATGGTCATTGTCGGAAACTCGTTGTCAGAAGGCATTACTTGTCACATGCTTAGTGGTTCGGAAGTTCAAAGCTATGCCTTTTCAACCTGAATAATTGTGCCATTAATAAAAAAATAAGAATAAACAATAAGCATAACAATAAATGGGGGAATAAAAAGCTGGAGAAAAAAAAAACTATCAAGAATTTGCTGGAAGTGTTGTATTCTTGCATATTCAGAGGCTCAGAACTTCGAAACAAGTTTCTCCTACCAAAATGTGCACAGGGTAAAAGAAACACGTCCCAGAAACGTGAAGCGAAAAAAAAAAAGTTTTTTTTAACAATATTAGAAATCTTCTTCCATGAGTTAATTTATTCCTTAACATGAAAAAGCAATAAATACATTATTTTGTATTCTGCAGATAGCAATGATATGTACGTGGTGTTAAATTAAATGCGATATCACAAACAACTTAGACGAAAATAAATGCCAAGTTTAGGGCGTAATTGCCAGTAGATACATGTTTGGACATTTCTTTGAAACTCACCTTGCATAACAATAATCACACCTTAAGACGACACTTACCTAGGCTATACATAGATCATTCTTAAAAAGTTAAACATCTCAACCATAATTAGCTTCGGCTATGACGCGCTTCAAATATGGCACAAACGTCAATTGTCAAAAACTCGCCGTCCTTCCTCGCCCCTTCGGAAAATTATTTCTTTAAAACTAAGCATGGCAGAACATTTAAATAAACGGCATCGTCTTTCGTAAGGAACGCAGCACCGCATGTAAAAATTCGAGAGAAAAATAAATAAGAATGTACCTCACTACTTAAATTCAAATGAAATCGTCCGCCGGTCTTTCGAAGTTCGACGAACGTCGAACTTTTACCCTAAACGTTCGAAGTTCGTCAAACTTTTGACTTTTCAGGATTTGAAAGTTCGAAACTTTTCGAATTCTCTTGACAAATAAGTTCGAAAGTTCGAAAATTGTCGAAATCCTTAGCGTAGGAAGTTCGAAAAGCTTCGACCTTTTTAGTGCAAGAAGTTCGAAAGTTTGAAAATCATCGAATTGTTTGGTCTATCAAGTTCGAAAGTTCGACAAGCATCGAATTTTGCAGCGTGATAAGTTCGAAAGCTCGAAAAGGATCGAATTTTTTAGCGTAATAAGTTCGAGGGTTCGAAAAGCGTCGAACTTCTTAGTTTAACAAGTTCGAAAATTCGACTTCCGTCGAATTTCATAACATAGAAAGTTCCAAAAATCGAAATCTTTCGAACCTTTCGAACCGCTTGATTCGATCATGGAAACTTCGGTTCGAAAAAAGTTCGCGGCTTCCCTAGTGGAGATAGACAAACGGATAGACCGCTACGGAGCGAATGCTCAGAGACATTCCAACGTACGGAACACTTCGGCACGCTGTGTGTCTCGTGCCCTGTAATCTTATACCCCTGTCAGACGGCAAAGTAAATGTCATTTTGATCGAATGCCATTCACCGCTCGGCGAATCAACTCGTGATCCTGGCTCTGCACGTGGCGCGTGCACGCGCAGCGTGGCGTATTAAAGGGGCCCTGCAAGGTCTTTTTTACTGGTTTTTAATTTGCACCGAACCTGAGCGCACTGAACGTAGTAACTTAGTGAAACTTTTCTTTTCTCGAAATTCGCTTTATTTTAAAAGTTATTGGCAAATTAAAATTACAAAAACAAGCAAAAAATAACCTCCCTCATGACGTCCTTGGTTGCTCGAGTGGCCGTGAACTAGAGGAGGGGTAGTGGGCTCATCGCGAGCGCTCACGGCTGCCGCACTCCGTGTCGACGGCGCGAGAGGGCGCCACTAAAGCATATTCTGGATAGGCTGTATGCAGCGGGCAGCCAGAGCGGCTCTCATTGCATTTGCTGCGCGATTAAACACTAATTCGGCATGACACTTCATTGGCCACAAACGACAGCAAACACGGGGTAAAGATCAGGTCAGAATGGAAGCTACTTCGCGCTGCCATACCGCGAAACGGCCAAACCGCAATACAAAGCTTCCCGCCGAAGACCTTCGGAACGCTCGGAGCCGGTCGGATCCTCCTGCCCATACGACCGCAGCGTCGCCGCGTACATCCGGGACCTTTCCGTGTCGGCGCCTGATCCCACTACTCCTTTCTAGTATGCGCCGCCTTTTCCACCGCTTGGCGGCGGGTATGTCGACGGGTCATTTCTTGTTTCCGTACTTTATAAACTGCATTCGTTTCTTTTCTGATCTAAAATACTGAACAAAAACTACTTTTATAAATAATTGAAACGGTTCGCGCCACTTATATTTTGTATTTCGACTAAAAAGAAGCTTTTAGCGGCTCTGACCAGTAGTAAGCCCAGGACCAAAGACGTCACATTTTGCGCGCTTTCGGTACCGCGGGTCGCCCTCGTCGGTGGAGGAGGTTTCCGCGTCGTCCGGTTAAAATATGACGCACTGATATTTAGT
This sequence comes from Ixodes persulcatus, assembly GCA_013358835.2. Classification (NCBI taxonomy): domain Eukaryota; kingdom Metazoa; phylum Arthropoda; class Arachnida; order Ixodida; family Ixodidae; genus Ixodes; species Ixodes persulcatus. Next base: position 759,562 of record JABSTQ010010156.1, read on the forward strand.
TACTCTCTCTGTGCCCGCTGGCTTGCCCGAACTTCAAGAGACGTGGAAACCGCAAAAAAGGTAGACGCTTAAATATGATTGCAGGGCCCCTTTAAGCACGCGGATTGGCCGAGCTATAATGTCATTTTGCTTAAATGTCATTTAACGCGCCCGTCTGACAGGGGTATGACACTTTTTAGCTGACGTGCAATAGATGGATATAAATTATGAAGCAAATCGCGAAACAAATGAAAAAACGTTATTTTTCCGGCCGCTCTGTCCGGCTCTGTTTACCTTTCTTTGCCGTGCTGCTTTCTTTCGGGAAGACATAATATCCGAGGCCTTTTTGCCTGGTGTTGTTATTGTAGCACCGTGGCATACAACCGCTGAAGCCACCCATTGAAAACCATGAGTAAACACCCGGCTAAACGTCTCGTGCTAACCCGAAAATTTCCAAAGGCCGGGCGGGCGTACAATGCGCATTGACGCGGCCGGAAAACAGGGGAGAACTACAGGTACCAGCATGCACCGCGGCAGCGGTGGCGACGCGCAACTCCTGGTGAGATCGGTCTATTGTGAAGCCATTAAAAATTGAAAGACATTTACATATCTCTGTAATTCGAAATTGGAGCGCAGCTCTTGAGGCATTTTGATTTTGCAATATGCCGTGACGGGAGGGTACGCAGGAAGAGTAGGGAAGGGTCCGAAGGAGGAAAGGAGGGTATGGAGAAGGAGGAAAGGAAGGCATGAAGAAGGAAAAGGGGAGGGTACAGAGGAGGAGGAGGGGAGGAGGAGAGGGTACGGGGGACAATTCCTTTCTCCTCCTCCGTCTACCCTCCTCCTACCCTGCTCCTCCCCCTTCTTCTCCGATCCTCCTTCTCTCCTTCCCCTCCCATACTCGTCCTCCTCCTGGTCACAATATTTGCATGCATCCTCTTCCGTACCCTCCCCTCCTCCTCTTGCGTACCTTCCCATCCTCCTCCTTTGTACTATCCCCTCCTCCTCTTCCATACCCTCCCCTCCTCCCAGAGTTTCCCCCCTAAATTTAGGTGGAAAATTCACCCCACGTCAATTTTCCAGCTCAAAACCAATTAATTTTCTCTCTTCGCTAAACTTAGCGGGGAAAATTACATCACATGACTTCGTGTCACGTCACTAATGAACAAATTGAGTTTCTCCGCTAGATTTAGCGGGAAAAGTGACGTCACTTGACCTCAACACCAATTCAATTTCCCGCTAAATTTAGCTCGGAAACTGAATTGGTGTTGAGGATTTCTGCAGGCCGTTCGGTGCCCGTAGAAACAAGTGAAATAAACCAATACCACTTAGAAGTCAAAGCCTGGTTGTGATGTCATTGTCAGTGGATCCCCCACCTACCCGTTCCTAGCGGCAAGCACGCTGGAGGTCGGCGAGAGACGCTGTCTTAGATGGTACTAGATAAGATACGATAAGGTAAGATAAGTTTATTTGATTACAGAAATCCCAGTAAATAAAAATAAGAAGGTTCGTATATTTTTCTTTTAGTCACGCAGCTACTTTGACAGCTGAAACATTTTTATTTATTTTTATTTTAACAGAATGTCTGCCGTGAGGCCGAAGTAGGTTCGCCTTGCGGCTTAAGATGCGCAAAAACACTTAAGTAAGGAGAATGTTATCAATAAAACCGCACATATTTTGACCATTTATTAAAGTAATCTTTGTTAGCGGCGCCATCGATCGAAACAATTGAACAACAACAAAAAAGTTTTTTTAAAGAGTTTGTATTTAAACTATAAGGCACAATACATTTGTCATATTTCGTTGTAGTTGGGTTATCGAAGTTTTTATATGTAACATATTTCTGAATATCAATAAACGTAATCACAGTCTACCAATTGTGTAGCAATGTGGCAATACCGCGGTCAAACGAATGTTCGGCACTCGCGTTGCACGCCATAAAAAAAAAAAAATGTTAACAAAAATAAGCTGAATGCACTGTTCGTTATTCGATGTCGCCGTGAGGTCACCGATGTCTCCGACACGGTCTGTTCGCACGTTTCGGGCCTGCCCCTAAACGATCAGCGATCCGTGATCACATCGCATTTAGAAGCTGTGCGTCGCATCGGTAACAAATGAAGCGATGGATCCCCAAATCGCGATTTCAGCATAAAAATGATTTAAACAATGAAGCTTGCGCGAACAACGAATTTTGATGTATTGTTCTGTTTTAGCGCTCAGGGTGTGATAGGATTGCTTGCCATGAAATGAACATATACGTTACAAAATCTTGTCACGAGCCTCGTTAAAGCCTCTCCAAACAGGACACTTCAGAAATCGTGAGGCAGCAAGACTCAGGCGAAAATCGAAAAAGTTGAAGCGTTCGGCAGCCTGGCAGTCCAATGTCTGTTTCAACACAACCGAGCGAAAATCACAATTTGCCTCCTCGCTTTCGCCGCTTTTCGGTGACGTCGGTGCTCGTCAGACTCGACTTTACACGCCACCTGCCAATGCTGTCCATCCGTTCTGCCGGGCCCTCGTATCCTTGGACGTGTTGCAAAAGTTTCTCGATCTTAATCCAGGGTAAGGGTTTTTTGTAGGGTTTGCTTTCGAAAACCTTCCCGCGTCCAGCGTCGCTTTATCTGTGTTGTCACGTGACAATACCCGCCGGAGTAGCGCAGATCTATCTCCTTCCATTTTCCCATTTTCAGGATCGGAATAGCAGCGGAGGCCTTGAGCGATTGACCGACAGCCAACAGAGCTTGTGAGTGGCTGTCCTGACCCACGTGATGAGCACGCTCAATGCCCCCGCGGAGAACACGGGCGAATTTTGACGAAAATTACTCCCCCCCCCCTCTCCAAAAAAAAAAAAAAAGAACGGACAAAAGCGGAAAAATGTACGATTAATGACGGAGTCGTGTCGCCTCACGATTACTGTTTGAACAGGCCTTGACACGGTTCCTGAATTTAGCGGACTTGCGTGTTTCTATATTTAGTAAGACCCGCTAGTTAGTCAATATCTATATTTATAATTGATGAATTATACATACAGAAACATACGCGTCCGTCTGGCGAACATTTTGCGTCTTCCGATGTTATTCCTAAGACTTAGATATGTTTTTTTCTTTCTTCCTGTTTTAGGACAGGCAAGTATTTGTACTGAGTAAAAATACAAAGACAAATAAATATTTATTACCAATGGTTCCGTGAAAATTAAACATAAAAATGCTCATTTCGGCCAATAGTAAAAAAAAAAAAAATAATTGTTCTGAGCACTTATCGGAACATTAATTTGTCGTAATGGCGTCTAATATTTCACCGCGCTATGGATGTTAAATTTGATCATACAATATTAGGGCTAACTTGTTTGCTTTATATTTATCGCAGGGCTGACGGTGAAAACGACGCAGGTACCTAAGCACAAACAGGGAACCATTTGTGTGCCTGCACGCGTGCATTCCATAAAAGCTTCGGAAGAGATAAGATTTGCGCAAAGTACGCAACCGTTAGCTTCGAGTAGCAAAGTCAATAACGTGGACATACAGTTTTATATGAATGGCCTGCCATGAGCAATGGGGTTCCCCTCTCCTGCTCGCATAAGGAGTGCCGACAATGCATCCACAATACTGACGAAGAAAACACGGAATAATGGGATCCCGATCTTCCTGGTGTGGAAGCTGTCGCACCAAACGAACAAACGCACTAAATCAACGTCGCTCGAAGATTAGCAATAAAGTACAAACTTTTATCTTCAATAGATCTATCTACTGACACCCTCAAAAATGCAAATTGAATAAAACAAATAATATAGTCGATAAATTTATTTACAAATACGATCATCCATACTCTATCCTAAATGCCCGAATAAAACACCGAAATCTGTTTTTTGTAGAAAGATGCCTTAGGTAGAATATAAAGCTTTACTACCTCGGTGTTTTTTTGTTTTTTTATTGTATGGTCGAGGAAACAATAAACATCTGCAAACAACATAAACAAACTTCGCTCTCAGTGATGCTCATTTATGACTGCAATCGACATTCTGGATAATCGTACCTCAAACTCCCTTTGCATACAAGTTGATCAAACAGCGCCCTCAATTGCAGGAACCTTTCTCTTTTTTTTCTAGCACATTTTAGCCGGCACATAAAAAAAGCAAGCACTCTGGTTTGGCTGGCAAGCTTATCTCGTGCTAAATGTATAAGCGCCAACAATCACCAAAACGTTTTTGCGCAAATAACACACAGCGAAACACGTTCTGAGATTCCTTCAGAAGACACGAACTGTTACACACGCTAGTACCCGAGACGAAGGCAAGAAAGGAGGACAAGCACTATGTTTTGAGTCGTTGAGTTTGATTGAGGCGATTGTGTTTGTCCTCCTTTTTGCCTCCGTCTCGGGTTTTACTCTGCCCAATAACAAGCATCTCGCTTGCGTAGTAACATCGTCTTCACAAATAACTGCACTTTACGACACGACATAACACGCCCCTCAATAATGCACTATGATTATGACAATATTGAAGGTATGATTGACCTCAATTTTACATTAACGTAAGTTCTGATTTTCGAATTATATAAGTCATATTTATGCTTGATATTTTCGTTTCCACGTTCTCGACATTCTTTTTCGGATTTTTGACTCTACCCTGAGCTCAAAACCGGAGATCGAATGAACGAAGAAATGAATAAATAAATAAATTATTTAATTAATAAAAAAAATGAATGACTGTAATGACTGTAAAAACTAAATGAATGAACGAGCGAACACATTGGAATTATCAAAAAAGGAAACAAAAAGGTAAGTAAGAAAGCCCGAAAAAAGAGGGTAAAAGAAGAAGACAGAAATGAATAAAATTAAAAATACAGAAGTCGGGAAAGAAAGGTCGAAAGGAAGAAAAAAGAAACAAAGGTGGTAAGAAAGAACAATACAAAGAGAAGGAAACAAAAAATGCTAAAAAAAAATAAAATAAAAAAAAATTGAAAAAAAAGTCCTGCAGAAGTTATCGTTCCATCTACCGCATTCGTATACCTTCATATTTGGGTCGTAATGCAATAACGTTTGCTGCATAGAAATAAAAGTTACGGCCCAGCGCGTTGTCGAGTTTGAAAAAAAAAAAAAATGATGGTTAGACTTTTCATTTTATTTCAAGTGCAAGCACAGTCAAAGAAACAAAATTATGTAAAGCAAAAATAGAATACCATAAATGCGAAAAAAAGCATACGAATTCAAAACCGCAATGGCACGCACGAGTAGCCTCGAAAAACCAAGACTTCCAGTTTTCACGTTTTGTCTTTTAGTTTTTGTCCTGGCTTTCCTGCGCCTCCAATCGATGAAAACGGCCTGATACGGGTTAAAGGAGAACATTCGCCAAGCCTCGCGTGGCTCAAAGTCTTAAGTCGTAAAAAAAGAAGAATATATGAATACCCGTATATTCAAAACAAATAAATAAGACGAAAAGAAAAAAAAAACTACACTAAAAGAGCAAAAAAAAAAAGAACTTTATTATTTTTTAGGTAAATTCTGCTGACTCGTTTTCTTCTCTTAGTGGGGTTCCCTTACACGCTTTCTTTCTTTACATATCCCCAATTTTCGCCCCGAGTCGATTCTTGATTGTGAACAGGCAAGATATATAAATATCAAGGATACACTGAGCAAATAACTAAACGGTCGGACTAAAAACCCAAATACAGATAAGGCATCACTCACATTGAAAGAGAACAGGCAGAGTTCATTCGAAGCATTTTATACACCAAATTTAACTCTAAGTCCGACTACAACCGTCGTCACAACCCGATGGAGCCAATCAAGTTGTGCCAAAAGAGCTTCGTCACGGCGCTCGTTGATTTTATGTCTTTCCCAGTACTGGCTAAATCAATCACAGACAGTGATTGGTTGGGCCAGCCCTGCGATACCAAGATTGTGTTTTTGCATCCTGTTGTCTTATCTGGTGATTTATTTCGAGATATTTTCGTGTCGGACCTCACTGCGTCACTTTACAGCGTGTTGTCATATCTCAAACTGTTTCAGATCCTGTAATGTCAAACTGTGCTGCGTAAAAACAAAAAATAAAAAAAGAACTTTGCTACAGCAATTAAAGACGTCGAGCTAAAATCTTGTTAGCAGTTACACGGATTTTCGTTACCTTCCCCGAACTCCCAGCTAGCTTAAGGTCGAATTTTATTAAATCTTTAATGAAAAATATGTATGTCGCTTCAGGCGAATGTTCACAGCTTGCTCTTTTCGCCAACATAAAACTAAGCCATATCGCATTACGTATGGCCTGCATACTCTAAAAAACAACTGATGTTCACTACGTGTTCTAGACAAAGCTTGAACCACGTTTTCTTGGTGGACGCCTGCACATTTTGTGTTTCCCTCCCGCCCAGTTTTGCGTCCGTGTGAGTTACGTTCTGCATACTCCACGGCCACACTTTTACCCCGAACATATTACAAATATTCGTTCCCGAATTAGTTTTTTTTATGATATATACGTACCCTAAGAAACAAGACCCTTCAAATTTTAGGCGGTGGACATGCTTTTTCACCTTCAGAATCAACTTCTTCCAAACAAGAAAAAACTTCCACATTGTAAGCAACGTAGAGATAGTTCACAAGATAACGCTAGCGTAAATCTTGTATGTCAAACACGAAAACTTCAAATTTCCTTCGTCATTACACAACTGTGCAAAATCTCCGCCGTAACAAGCTGTGTATACATAAAAAACACGATCCTATTTCTTTCTGTTATGAGCGTGACTCTCCAGTTAAAGAACCCTAATTAACTATGCACATATTTGCTTTCTTACTTCGCTTAGCGAACAAAAAAAAAAAAACAATATGAATTGAAACAAAGAGAATACTGAATCCCGTTTAAGGAAAGCTTCCGCCTCATAAGAGCGAGGGAACGCATAAAATGAGTAACAAAAACACGAACAGATAGAAAGAATGAGAGCAGAAAATTATGAGGCAATCGATTTGTACTGGCGGAGCCCAAGGCCCAGCATCAAGCCAGCCTAACTTCAAAATAGAGCGCGGTTGTCCCGTCTGTTTTAGTCCAAATGCATTTTCTAGAATCAAAACAAATATGAGCATATAAATGCTTAAAATGGAACAATAGATACGCTGCGAGAGCCTACAAACATAAAATGGTTCATAATCCCCACCAAAACAGAGGGTAGAGTCGGCAGAGAAATATTTATTCGCACGAACTGCCACTGGTAGATTGTCCTAGATTGTCCAAGTTAAAGTGGCATAACTTAGACGATTTGGTATTTACATTACTGACATTAGAGCACTTATAGTAGAGATATGCTTAGCTTACATGACCGCCCCATGCTTGGGAATATTGTAAAGGATATACTGACGTATTAGCCCTGCACCGCTGAAAATGATCATTTACGAGAAACGTGATTCCTGTGACAGATGGACACAGACTTCTCACAAATGGCGTTGTCACTGTAGGAACTCGGCGTGTCCACCGTCGAGGACAAGACTTACCCCCCGAATTCGAACCATACTTTACATACACGAGACTCTTTCAGCGAGCTTATCGGCGCACTGTAAAGCGTGCACCACCGCATAGTGCTTCTTAATGAGGGGAAGCCGAACCGCATTCTCGAAGTGACCGGCTCCGCGAATTGCGAAGCGTGTGGGCCAAAAGATGCGCGCATTCGAAAGCGCGCCCCCGCGATTCGGAACGATGTGCCCGGTGCACAGAACCATTCTGCTTCGCTATTAGGGCCGCCGATTTAATGGCGTTCCCAATTCCCGTCGAGTTTGGGTTGCGGGATAGCTCTGGAAAATTTAAAGCGGCGCGGTGAAATGTTGGGGGCTGTCCGAGACAGGAAGTCCAACAACGTTGTTATCGATGACTGCGGGCACAACGTGGGCACTCGCTGCTGATGACTGGCCCTGGCCGACGCCGCGGATTGAATTATCTCCGATGAACGGGGCGAGAGCCCGCATTTCACGTCGCTACAAATGTGCGCGTCACTTCGATCGCAAACGCCGAGTTTTTTTTTGTTTTTTTGAAGGACGTGGGCGTGGGGTTGCGCGTGCGCGCGCGTTCCGGTGGTCTTTATTTTTTTTCAAAGTTTAGACAATGTTGAAACAGCTGAACATGTCATCAAATATCGGTGCCGGTGTTTCGAATAATGGTTTCTATCTGGATTCAGAGCGCTCCGCGTACAATGCATGCTTCTTAAATTTATTAATATTATTTTTTACAGAGCGGCGAATTAGCCTGATCTAGTATTTCGGCTCATTCATGCCGAGAAATGAACAGTTCAAGTCTGGAGCACTTTCGCCGATGTGGTCACTGTGGTTATTTTTTGTATATTGGGTTTGGAAACCAAAATTTCTTGTTTGATCACATCCATACTTATTTACTTTATTTGGTTTACACTTGTTATACCGTTTGGTGGTGCAGGTACAAATTTTATCCTTATTAATTTTAGCTCTCACTTAGAAAATGTAAATTGTAAAATGTAGTTGCGATACTTAATCCCAGGAGTTTAAGGGTCGATGCGGGTGAGGGACTCCAGAAAACTAAACCAATTTTCAGTTTGCCCAAGACAGACCCTTGTATCACGCAGCGTAAGCTACTTTTAAGCAATCTGCGAAAACGTCCTTGGAGCTTGTGAAATCGCTTGAAAGATGGGCCTTTATGCTTAACTTTAAATAAGTGTGAATGCATACTGTTAGCCTACTAACACCGCCAGTAACATTTGCCCAATGAGAACTCTCAAAAAGAGGGCAGAAAACTCAAAAAGGTTACATAAAAATCCTCTTCATTAAAACACAGTATAAAAAAATACTCTGAAAACCAGATTTACTCAAATACATTCCTTCCGTGTCTCTCTTACCTCTTCTAACATTTCTGCATTTCTCTCCTCTTTCTAGCCTTTGCCTTTACATCTGTCTTCTCATCCTCTCACTCAGCCATAACTGGCGAAAAGGTTACCTTAAAGTTCCTTCCTAATTTTTGAGAGCAATAACTAGATGTAACAAGGATTTATAAAATAGTTCATTTAAGTTTCTTTGTTCGAACAATGAGAGCGGCCGGTCTTGACTCTTGAAAAATTGGTTTACATAAAAATTGAACGGAGAATCATATACACAGTCATGAATTTAGAACAATCAAAGGAAGACATATTGTATAAAACACAGTTCAATTAGTGAGGTTACCGGAACGTACTTACATATTAGAATGTTTTTTTTTAAATCTTCCGATAACTTTTTTTTACGCAGTTATCGCGCGAGTAACCCGGCATTTCGCTGAAAAAAAAGGAATGGTTAGGCAAAATTACTAATTTTACCAATATTTGTTTTACATCGCAAGGTTCAGATCGTGTCATCACCAAGTATACGATTGAAACAAGCCTGGGTCACCTGCTGACAACGAAATTAGTAGAAAAGAAAATAAAAGAATTCAAGGCTTACATTAGGTACTCAACACCAAACATGGTAAGAATATTGTGGGTGCCTGGATGAAACACGTATGTCACAAAACTATTTTTCCTTAAGGCGGTGGTCCCACGGCCCCAACTATAATACCGGTGGCAGCTCTGCTAACGCTCCTGTTTGCTGTGCAAATGTCACGTCTGTGCGCGTGTTACGTATTTCGTTCTTTTTGCAAATAAATAGCCAATTCATCATCACTCTTTTAGTGCAAAATATGATACGCATTTTTCAAAACTTAACGCACAATAAGAAAACAAAAAGTGCAAGTTTGGATATTTTCAAAGACATACCTCTATGCATTCCAAGTTTCTAGACTTACAATGCATCCAAGACGCGTTCTTATTTTTTTATTGAATAGAAGAAGGACTCGTCTAGTTCCGTGCATACGTGTTTTTGTTAATTAGCACGCTCACATTTTTTAATATTTATTAAAAAAGAGCCTTTTATATGTGATTTTGAAGTCTAGTAACTCAGTTTCACATCATAACGCAGCAACGAAATTTATGGGCATGCTTGTGGTAAACATAGGAACTCAGAATACAAAATATTAGAAGTGCAACGCCAGCCGTTTTCTTGTAAACCCAACTTGATTATGGTAAAATTTCTAAGAATTCCCTTATCGCGTTCTTGGTTTTCTCAGACAGCGTTCTGGCATCTGACCTAATTTTTTTTTTAATTGTATGCTAGAGGAACTGAGCTGGTTCACTAGAAGCGTGATTTTTTCGTATTCATATTCAGATTTGTTTAAAATATGTTTAAATCATGGGACTATTTTGAAGCTTGACTCCGTACGCAAGAAACCGGTTTCAAAGAAGAGGGCAGCTATTTAAGCAACGATTCTTCAATTAGTGCTTTTCTCGTTCTAATTAAAATCACATTCTATGATTGTAATTTTTTTAAAGCATACTAATTGTCCTAAATAATAAAGAGAGCCTATGCTGTAGCAGACGACGCGCACTTGCGCCATCTTTTGAAAGGTGGCTGAAATTCGAGGTTGAGAAGTTCAGGAAAAGTGGCGCTGGGGGATTCTGTCCCTGATGCAGAGGATTCTTTTCTCAAATATTTCCTCGCGCTACTTCCTCGTTCTTGCAATGAATAAATAATCTTGCAAGAAAAAGAAGAAAAAAACAAGGGTCACGAGCAAGTTCTCGAAAAAATCTAGTGCCTATAAATAAGCTATTCAATGCTTCCTGCCATGTTCCGACACCGCGAAAGGCGCGAATATTGAGCTCCATATGATGGTGACCACAAAGGGGAATTTCTTTTCCTTCACTCCAAGATTTTTACCCGACATTTTTTCTTTTTAAGGTTCCAGCTTTCCAACCGCTCTGGTTCTGTTTTGTTCGCCATCGTGCAGGAATTTTAGATTTTCAGTTTTAACGTTACTCTACTTGTAGAACACTTACGGAGAGTGTTATGTGTAAACCGCAGTGACTGGTCCTCATGGTAAGGCAACAAACATCCAGTCATCATGGTTCAAATCTGAGGCTCAGGAAAAGGGTCTAATAAACCCCTTTCCATGCAGCGCCCTATCAAAAGCGTTGCACATGTGCGAAACCCTCACTACGGTCGTCTTTCTTTGGATTAATTTTTATTTCATTTTTTCAAATAAGAACAATGTCAGACGATCAACTTTCATGGTGTTGGTTTAATAATGCAACGACTCCAGGCTTCCACTTTGCGTTTACACTAACCACGACTCTTGTCCTTTGCAACTAATTATAAGCAGCCAGGTCAGACTTGCTAGAAACAGCGTCTCAGCTGAGACTTTGGGAAAGAAAGCAATGCCAAAACCAGCGCTCGAGCTGAGCGGGACTCAAGCCGCGTCTCAAGACAGTCGTGCGCCCAACCTTTTGCAGTGCTTTCTTTCACTCAGTCTCAGCTGAGACGCTGTTCTAGCAAGCCGGTCCAGGATCACAACTCGTGAAGCTTCCTCGCGCTTCTCTTTCGTTTTTCTGAGTCCCCGCAATTAGTATTGCGAAATAAAATCAAGCGAGATGCTCAGTGCTGCCCTGCCATGTTCTTCCATGACCGGGCTAGAGAGCGGTTTCCTTGTAGCCTTCACTCTCGCCGAGGAGCAATGGAACTTCTTTAGCCGCGTAGGGGTGCGACCACACAACCATGCCCAACGCCGCCTGAGCCATCCTGAACAACTGTTCCCCGACGAATGCGATTGAAAATGTGTGCAATTATACTTGCTGGAAATAACTGTAGTGAGCAGATTGAAATAAGTTTCGGCTCACAATAATTAAATTCTTGTCTATACAAACTTGTTTCTTAAGGAGACGAAGAGAAAGACGTGTTCCGCATAAGTCCCTGAAGGCAGCTGGCCTCACGACCTGTGGGTCCAATTACTCTAGAAACTTATCCAACTCAACCCCCGAGCAAAGATGACAACACGGTGAAGAGGACGTGCCTCTCAGAAGGAATTAAAGCACTGTAGGAGAGGTAGGGTTACAGCGACCCCTCCAAGCTGCCGCCGCAGGGAGCTACTACTCGCGGTGCAATGGCCGTAAGAGATCATGGCTCTGATCATGGCCTGTTCACTCTAGCCATATTCTCTAGCCTAGGTTGCATACATGTCTGTCTGTCTCAGGGTGAAGACATCCATGGTTGCTCTGAATGTGCCAGCGCGTGACGCTCTCGCGCACTCGGTGCGTGATTTGGGCGGTAAAATGGCGTCTATGCACTAGCCAAAGCTACGGGCTCGAGCTGAGTGACACCGGATTGTGCGCACTTCAAAATGCATAAAAAAACGTTTGGGCGGAAAAATGGCTGAGTTCGGTTCAGGCACGTAGCCAGGATTTGGTTTCGGGGGGGGGGGGGGGGGGGGAGGGGCGTCCATGACAAAATGCTGTATGAGGTGGAGGGGGGAGAGGAGGTCTCAGCAAAATGGAAGATTTCGGGGGAAGGCCGGGCCCCATGGGGCGGCCCCCCCCCCCCCCCCCCCCCCCCCTGGCTACGTGCCTGCTTCGGTTCGTTGTCATTTGAAAAGAGAAGACGGTCTACGGTGTTTTTCCATTTGCACGTGAACGTGCAGACGGCTATAGGAACGTGAAGACACACTGAACTTTAGATGGTCCAGACCGCTTGGCGGTTCTCCCGTGAACATGTTGTAAAAATAAAAATAAATATTGTGTGCGTGAGTTAATAATAATAATAATAATAATCTTATTTCCAGACATGCATGTGTCTGAGGGGCTGCGGCAAAAGAATACAAAAGAAAATTCCGCACAGACACTTTTGATTGCTTACGTGTGGGAATATGAAAACACTGCAGTCCTTTCCGTGAAAAGTTTTCGATTTATTTTTTCGACATGCGTTATTTTTGCTGATTCGGTGTGTGACGCGCGGGAAACAGCGCGCTCATGTTATACACTCATGACGTGGCGCCACCTTCTCCCCATTGGCTGCACCGTCACGTGCCCAATGACGCACGCACTTGGACACACCTTTAGTCAGCCAGATGGTTGCGACGGGACGTGTGCAATGACGAACGCACTAGGCACACCTTAGTCAGCCAGGACCTTGGAGCCGCCGTGGAGTCGGGGAAGCGTGCCCGTCTCGCACCCGGAGGCCCGGATTCAATTCCCATCCAGACCGAAATGTACCAAAGTTTGTTTCGAAAGTCGTTCATTTACTTTGTTTATAGGAACCTTCGTAAAAATTGTGACGTCAATCCGAGCATTTCTGACTTGTTTTTACTCTTTGCGCCGTCGGCCATTTTTGGTACCATCGCTTAATCATGCCGCCGCCGCCGCCGGATTTTCGCGTGGTGGGGCAAATACTTTTCTCGCATTAAAAGTCTTCTGACCAGGCCATCAGCCCCTTTTTACAGCATTCAACGGTGTACAGGACCAGTGTCAGTATAAAAATCAATTATGCATAAAATAATAAAATTGACATCAGCTAAACATCGTAGTTATCATAATTAATATCAACGTCATCAAACGTTTCAAATGGAAATCATTCCCATCGACATCATTGAGATCACGTTAATTAACATACAATGTCAGCTTTACTGTAAAAGTCTTCACATCTGTTGCAATCAAACAGAAATATATATAAATAAAGATACATATAAGAGGTTGGTATATTTTTTTTCAACATCAAATTATAAATAGACCTAAATAATAATGCAAAAAATATGAAAAGCACCATAAAATGCACTTTGAAATCTGCTACCCACTCGTTAAGTCAGTTGGGCTACAAAATACACTTTTACTCTTTTCTTGGACATGCAGAGTCTTCGACCTCGGCGTACTATTTCAACAATATTAGGGTGGTTATTTATAAGGTCAGATAATTGGTATTCAAGTTTAATCAAACTACCATCAAAATGATGAGTTATATAAAGCGCCCTTTTGAACACCCGTCTTGAAAAAAAAAAGTCTGCTATAGCTTGTTTTATTATAGATCAAAATGCAGTCAAAGACTATAAGACACACAAGCACAAACACGCATACTAAAAGCGCAAGGCCATAGTGCATGGTTTGAGCTTGATTGCTTTGACCGGTGACAACAAACGCACTATAGGTTGTTGAGCTCCGTGACATAGTGTTTTTTTTGTTCTGCTTGATTGGCCTCATTGACCTGTTATGTCGGCTGCGCTCTGACTTACAGCGAAAATGAATTTAAACGTTTTTGTCGTGCAAAAGATCTTTCATTAACAAAATGCTGACATGGCATGTCTTATATATGTTCTTTAACATTTGATAACATTCTTCACTGATTGATTGACTATGTTTTTAATTCTTGAATAGTTAAAACGATAGCTACTGGCTTGTGAGCCTCTCGATCTCGAGCTAGGCACCCTCGATCGGGTCGATGAGCTAGCTGGGCTCCGCTTCTGTGTGAACTGGGCACTGCTACCACCACTGGCACGTTTGCTGGCATTTGTGTCAGCGGGAGCACGCGCTGAGCGCTGAACGTGAACGGGCGAGCAGCAGAAAGGAGGAAATTTCGAGCAGAGGAGGAACATCACTGCCACGAGCTTGTTTTCTGGCCACACGGATGAGTGCCGCCATCTAGTGGTTGAACTAATGGCTTGTTTCATGCCTTACATTAGGTACTCAACACCAAACATGGTAAGAATATTGTGGGTGCCTGGATGAAACACGTATGTCACAAAACTATTTTTCCTTAAGAAAGAAATTATCGCAATAATTTTGTCACTCATTTGAACGCTTTCTTAGCGTATATCTATTTTGAGTTCGACGCCGCAAAACCTAAGCAGATATACTCGAAGCAGCATAAGTTACTCCCCTCGCTGATTAACAACTGATGAATCTGAAATTACTTTTTAGCACTCTAATCAATACATGATTTACAGTTTAGATCGTTTAAAATCCTTTCAAGCATAAAAGTATTTTTTTTAAACGAGGCGACACGCAAAGTCTGGTGCCCTGGTTAAAAAAAAAGAAGAAAACACGATGAGCGAACACTGCACGCAAACGTGACCAATCTTCTTTGTTATCCACGTTTACTTATACTTGAGCGTTTAAACCTACTCTCCGAAACACGTTCATGAAAAAGCGATCGTGTCAAACATTTTGCCAGTCTTTATTAATCTGGCTTATTGACGTCGTCAAGCAGTGAAGATCGTATATTTTTAATCGATGTCATCAAACGAATACGCACACACATCTTTACCGCGTGCCGCCAAGATATCGACGTGTCTTGCGTGCTCTTACTAACATTTGATAAGCGCGGATATAATACGGCGTTCTATCTTACCGTTCCGGCCCGTGCTCGACGCCTTGTTTTTCCGAGAAAAAAAAAAAAAAAAAAAACCTTTTCACGCAACAATAATTTTTATCCGTTCGGCGTACCAGAATGCCGCTGAATAATTGAGCACCCAGCAGACCGGCTTTCGTGAAACAATGTTTCCTTCTGGCTTATTCATCGGGACACCGAAGCCAATTCTCAGGGAGAGAAACAAATGTGTGGCGAGTGCGCAATAGTCGTGACTGCCTGGCGCGCAATGACTGAACATAGGCTCCATGAATGAGTACGGGCAGGTGTGACCTAATTCTGAATTGATGCCGTTTTTTTTTTTCTTACTTTATCCTGATGCAAAAAGTTGGTTCTCTGTAATTAGAGCTTACAACCAGTATTCCGGTGCGCTACCTTATACCGGGAGAAAATGTATGTGCTCGCCTTTTTTTTTTAGTCGGAACAACATATCACGTGGGTGAAGAATGCTGCGCGATTATCTATGTTTGTATAGTGAACGTCCTAATTAAAAGGGTCACGAAGATAATTTTTATAATTTACGAGCAAGATTTTAACTTTTTAGGTACGTTTTTTTTTCTCGTTTTATTGCGTCACATTTTCATGGAGGAATGTAAGTGAATGTGAGTTTGAGTGAGTACATGGTTTTCACGAGAGACGGTGCTATTAAAGCACCAGTAAAACTATTTAGATCGTGTTTTTGCTTCCATTAAACTTTAGGACATCGCGTTGTTTTCCACAACGCGCCAACAACCCAAAGTTGTCCGCGCATTTTGCACCACTCCTAGAGGGGCCGACCTCTTGCCGTTGCTTGACAAGAAAATGCTTCTTTAAAAATTACAAAAATTAAATTCAACATAGCAGGTCTTTTTTTGTTGTCTTTTTTGAATGGACCCATACTTTTTTTTTTGTGAGACTTAGCGAATTTTTTTGTTGAATCGCGTACTAAAAAAGAAACACGTACTTTCGTGGCACTTCGGTAGTTCTAAAAAATAAAAAAAAACAAATCTCACTAACGAGCATCAAACAATCATTAATGTTTGTATCTCTAGTCGGACAAGGTCATCACACATCGGTTGCATCATTGTATGGCAGCACAGAACGCCTCCATGAAATGAACCTCAGTGAATTGTTTCAGAAAAACTGAAACACTGCGAGTAGTTACTGAGTGGCTACAGAAAATGAATAAACTTGCTCATTAGGATAATGAAAACGTTCTGTGTTACGTGCTGCAAAACGTTTTATTCAAGATGTAAAAACAAAACTAATTTCCGCTTAAAATTAGTGAGATTGGAACAAGCACGGGTTTCTAGGTCTCTATATGGTCATGTCATATAACGTTTTTTGCTCGTTTATTTATATAGTATGTTACTCCCAATTTGAGTGTGTGTGTGTGTGTGTGTGTGAGTGTGTGTGTGTGTGTGTGTGAGTGTGCGTGTGTGAGTGTGTGTGTGTGAGTGTGTGTGAGTGTGCGTGCGTGCGTGCGTGTGTGCATGCGTGTGCGAGTGTGTGTGTGTGTGAGTGTGCGTGTGTGAGTGTGTGTGTGTGAGTGTGTGTGAGTGTGCGTGCGTGCGTGCGTGTGTGCATGCGTGTGCGAGTGTGTGTGTGTGTGTGAGTGTGTGTGTGTGAGTGTGCGTGCGTGCGTGCGTGTGTGAGTGTGTGTGTGTGAGTGTGTGTGTGAGTGTGCGTGTGTGAGTGTGTGTGTGTGAGTGTGTGTGTGTGTGAGTGTGCGTGCGTGCGTGCGCGTGCGCGTGCGTGCTTGTGTGTGTGTGTGTGTTCGTTTTGAATAAGAAACTTTTAACAGTGTTCGTTTTCTGGGCTTCGGAAAAATCCCGTGAATTACGAAAAAGACACCTGACATCGCGCCCGCGCGCCTTGTATTTTAGTGCTCTCAAACGTGGGCGTGACGAATAAAACCTCCCTGTTGGCCGAGCGCGCTGCCGCTTGAAAAAAGAAAAAGTAAGGCATTGATAATAACGCGAGATGCGCGGCAGCGAGTTGTTTCGCAAGCGCGGCCGACGTTAAGAGCCGAAGGGCCAAACAAATTTAAGCTTGTAGTGCAAACGTTCTAAAAAAAAGAGGTTATCATTGAAGATAGCTTATAAACGTTTTATTTATTTCTGCCAATGAAAATGAAATAAATTATACTAAAGACGTTGTAGTGATCCCTTGGCTAATTGTGGAATGCCGATCACAGCGATTCTTTGGTGTGATGCTCTAGCTTGTAGCTAAAACAAAATGTTGGCTCTTTAAATTCAATAACGAAAGTCTGGCGTCCAAAACGACTGCCTATCTAAAAGAGAAAACTAGAACGTCCCGAACGTAATGGAGCCAAATAAGATACAAAATATATAATTCTGAGAAGGAAAAAAAAAACTGTAGGAGACAGCCGGGAAATTGAGGAAAGGAAATAAGTGGGCTTCCCAAGGCCATTGATATTGGCGCATGCAGGGTGGAATAAGAAAGACCGACTCAAACAAAAAGAACAAAACGAGCAAGTTAGAATATTAAAAAAAACATACAAAAATAGAGAATTAACGCAACGAAAAATAGTGAAGAACAACGCAGTGAACAATTCAGAAGCAAATCTCGGTAAAGAAGGCACACTTAGGATGGTGAAACTTTTGTAAGAAAATAAGAGCGCACTTATATGAGCCGGGAAGTTCCGACTAGAGAAAAACTGGCAGCGAACCCCCCCCCCCCCCCCCCCCCCCCACCACCCGCATATTACGTACGGGATGAAAGCGGAACGTGGTCGAAACAAAGAAGTTGGAGGCCTAACAAAAAGATGAAAGGATAAAGGCGGTGCAACAATTAGGAGACGAGCTACTGGCGGAAAAAAGAACGGCAGTCAGAGAGCATATGCGGCGCAAGGAGGTGGTGGAAGAAGGAATGAGAGAGAGAAAGGAAAAAAGAGAGAGAGAGAGAGTAAAATAATAAGATAGAAAGGGAGAGTACGGCACGTGTGTCGGACACCCCAAGCATCCCGGGTTAATTAAAATTCCCGCTACGCGCACCGCGTAGTCGGCTCGTCGGCTTGCTGCATAGTCGGGCCTGCTGTTGCAGCCGACAGGACTGGTATTGCTGCGCGTGTCATCCACCGCGTCGATAAGTGGGGAAAAAAAAGGACGGACTGATCGAGGGAGAAAAAAAGGTTTGAAAGAGCGACGATGGTTTTGGAACAAGATGCACTGACGACTACTAGTTACATTAAAAAAAAAATAATTTGAAATGGCGAAATGAGGGAGCGAACTAAACATAGCGGATGAATTCTTTCGTGTAATTTCAACTGATCTTTATTTTCTCGGCAAGAGTTGAGTGCGTATTCTGTTGACGCGGCTTGTTATGGCCAAATTACGATGGGTTGAAGAGGCGTTCGTCAACGGTTGATTTTATCTTCAACATGCGGGATACGCTTCAGTTTGATAAACATAATTTCATATAAACGTTAGCGTTACCAACTGGCCAAGTGGTTCTGCTGATGATTGTCCGTGTTGCCCAAAAATTTGATTCTGTTTCGTTGGCGACTCGGTGGCTTTGAAGAGCGCCTTGTGGATCTTCAGTTGGCGGGTTCAAATTCCGGCCGAGGTGCCCGCTATCTGACGGAGGATTTATTGCGGAGAAGACGTCGTTTGAGTGAGATTTTGGTTGGATGTCATAAAACTCCCAGGTTGTCGAAATTATTTATCAGCCCTTCCCTGGAGTATGCCAAATATTTCTTTAGTAGGTTTGGCCTGTAAAACCGCCAAAGTGTTTGTTTGTTGTTCTTGTCTTTTTTCTTTTTTTGAGCGGTGCATGTCGTTTGTTTGTAGAGTGATACCTTATTCATATAAAAAAACCATACATATTCGAGGTTTTCTGTTCCTTCATTTGACGTTTTGACTTTTTTTTTATTTTAACGTTTTAGCGGTTTTTCTTTACGGCTAAAGTCACTGAATCCCGGGAAAGTAGCGTCATTACCTTCCCTGCCTGCTAACCGGACACAAAGAAATACCAACATACAAACGACCAAACCTGCCAAGGTGATTGGCTGATATGTCTCAGTTGCCATAACAATCGCCAATTTGGTCCATTCAAATCTTAGAAGCTTCGAAAAGGTCATTCGAAACCAGTCGCGCGAAGATCGCCATAGAGCTTCATTGTACTGAAAGCGCTCCTCGTTAACACAAGCGTCTTTCGCACTGTGTATGCGGTCGACTTATCAATCATGCTTTGCTCTACAGATCCCTTACAATTATAGTGCTTTCTTTTGCGTATTTCAAGACAGGAAAATGATTTTTCAATGAATCCAAGCACCGGCACGACGTGCAACGGTACCAAGATGTGCGCTTGTTTTGACGGTGTGTGAATAGAAAATTTTCGGTATACACCTTTTTCGTTTAGCCTCGCACCCAGCCACGTCGTCCCCATATCCGGTATGCGTTCCGAAAAAAAAAAAAAAAAGCAAGAGATTACAACCCCGAACAAGTAAAAAAGTATAGAAGACCCTCCTATACTTTTTACT
Organism: Ixodes persulcatus; assembly: GCA_013358835.2. NCBI lineage: Eukaryota > Metazoa > Arthropoda > Arachnida > Ixodida > Ixodidae > Ixodes > Ixodes persulcatus. Next base: position 779,216 of record JABSTQ010010156.1, read on the forward strand.
GCAACCGTCAGTCGTTCTTGTTATGACCCATAACAAGAACGACTGACGGTTGCAATTAAAATGTTAACACATTCTACTGTCGAGGTGAGAAGAAAGCAACGTTTTCATGCATACCGGAAGTGCCAGAATTGAAGATGGCGGCGCCCCCGTAGAAAAGGTGTAAACAAGAAACGCCTCTATAAGGCTACCCGTCACAAGCGAATTCAAATCGGCTCATCAACAATGAAGAGGTCAAGGGAAAATTGATAATTCTACGAACTAAAATAAAGACCATACGGGGAGCTTGGCGCAACTTTTATAGGATCTAGTATCTTTATACAGAGCTACACCCAGTTCATGACTCAATCAACTCTAAAAGAGAAAACATACCAAAAAATTATGACGCGCCCCTGCGGGTTCGAACACTTTTTCTCGGCTATATCTTCAGTAGTTGGGCACAAACCCGTCATTTGGTCTTGTACGAGCTCCTTCGCATCTTTGGTGAAACTTATCAGATCACCCAGAAGCACCACAGCACTGAAAAATAAATCTAGTTTTAAATTGCTTGGTTATTAAAGAGCTGTGGAGCTGACTCCAAAACTATTCATATATTCTGCGCATTCATAAGAGACTGTTTTAGAAAACAAAATGACTCCTCAGTCGCTGCATTGCCATATTTTGTGTACATTTGCTTGGGTAGTATCAAACTCGTGCCTTCGATCGGTGCGGATCTCAATCTAAAGTATGTTTTTTCTTTTCTCTTCTTTTTTAAGCACAGTAAGTTTTGGGACCCCAGCTGCCTTGCGACATAACTTACTCGTCAGATTTGACCTAACTCGACTTGTTTCAACTTGATTCGATTTCTTTCTTCATCGGTTCTATTAGATTTAATTTAGCTGTACATGGCAGTCCTTTTAAACATTGACAGCATCGTAAAACAAGAGAATTCAAACCCGGATGTTTTATGGGCAACACTTGGAACATTTTGCGCAATAATCAATATGTTTGGTTAGTGCTGAAATGGTAGGCTTAATCGAGGCATCCGGTCCTGATCATAAGAAATAAGTAAGAACAATGATATAGTAAACAAAATCATGACGTGAGTACAGACAGTTTCGTTACATTCGCAACGCGCGCGCTCTACAACAAGGCTAGTTGCAAAGATTCTACATTTAAGAGCTACAAAAACTATATTAAAAAACAAAAACGCAAAAAGCAATTGCTAATATGGAGAGCGAAAAAAGAGCCCAATTTACAACTCCTGAAACGTGTAAAAAAACTGCTCAAGACTTTATAATCCAATAATGTTTTTATAATGCGCACTCCGCTCCCCATAGCACATTAAATATAGACCATGTTTTTGAGGAACTGGCTGTGGGGGGCGATAATAATCATAAAGTTACGGGCTCTTTGGCCCGTAAACCGATGGGAGCGGTTAGAAAAATAACGATCTAAAAAACAAAAAAAGAAAAATATTTACTGCGGGTCTCATAAATGTCGTCTACCGCTACACACACATACTCGTACATTTACAAGGTGCTATGTTATATATATATACACCTTAAAAATTGTTTATTTGTATTCTGTTACTTTAGGCGCGCAACACCTAAAGAGCGGGAAAGAAATTGAGAAAAAGTGTTACCGTCGACGAGCTGAGAAAACACACACACACAAAAACAAGCAGGTAAGCCTTTTTTGCAAAATAAATAGAAAGGCAACACTACATTTTTTTTGTCAAGGCGATAAAACACAAAAGTTAAAGAAATTAAAATCGGGTTGCAGAGTCGTAAAGTGTGGCGAGGTGTGTACATAATTGAGGAACGTTGTGCGTCCGCTGAACCGCGCAAAATTGTAGTTGCGTTCTTGATGGGGTGACCCGAACTGGATATATAATATGCAGGGTGTTTTACGATTAACTGCGGGCCGAATATTTTCGTGCAAAAATCAATCATTGCACGGATATCAACAATCGATCGTCACCGTAGTGGTTACTGCCAAAGAGCCTTTTGGGGGAGGTGTATAACCTTTGAGAACGCTACATTTTTAATTAGTTCTTATTTTATGTATGAATATTATGGAATTCTGTAATGTCCTTTATTTTTGCGGCCCCGATTTTTTGCGAATCGGGTCATCGGGGTTATATTCGCGACCATTCAATTTCGCAAATTCTAAAGGCTTGAATTCGCCTCTGCAGACGATAAACATATTCGCGCCCACTAAAATTTGCGACTTTTAAAAGTCTCGAACTTCGCAAAAAATTAGGACCTCGCGAGCACTGAGGGGCGGTTCACACACTTGCGTCGAGTTCGATCAAGTGCGAGGGTTGCTACGGCAACAGCGGTGTCGGCTCTAACAAAACGGGCTAAAGACCGTGGTTTTGTTGGAGTCGACGCAACTGTTGTCACAGCAACCCTTGCACTCGCACAGACTCAACGCAAGTGTGTGAATCGCCCTGAAGGGTTTGTCAGTATAACATGCAATATAATTTTAAATAGAAACTTGCTCGTGATCTTTAAATACCACCCAAAATTATGCAGAGTTTGAATGTGCACGAAGCGTTTCTGAGCGTCTAAAAAACAAAAGACCGTTTGAAAGCAACGCAAATGCTTCGGCTTCTTACTTTTTTCACCATTCAACAAGAAACTGAAAGTTCGAAAATGAATTTATGTAACGGCAATATACTGTCGCCAGTCAATATAGGACACGGTCACCACTGAGTCTGGTTAAATATCATACTGTTAAACTTTTAATGTTCACGAGCTCTTAATTTTCGCGAATATCGAGAATTTCAAAATTCGCGAAATTTAAAGGCTCGCAAATAATTCGGTACTTAAAAAAACACTGAAAAAAAAGAAAAATAATTTTCACAGTCTGGTTGGACATGCGTGTCAAAAAAGTAATTTAACTAAAAAAAATAATAATTTAGAGCAATATTGACGGCGCGAGACGGGATTGAGTTGGCAGTCACCTCCTTTCCACTTGTTTTTTCTCTCGGCATTTCGGGCGCGTGGAGGAGAGGTGGATCGGCTTAGCATTCACGTTGAGGCGGAAAGAGCGATCGCTCCACTCGAGATGGTCATTCCGAAATGACCCGTGACGTCAAGGACTTTGCGCGCAGAATTTCAAATAAATCTCTCGCCGTCAAATTTGCTCTAAATTGTTTTTTTCGCGTAAAATTTATTTTTCAACACGCGTGTCCCAACCAGTTTGTTAAAAAAAGATTTTTCTTTTTAATTGCAGGTGTCTGGAATTCGTGAAATTTAGTACCCATGATTATGTCCTCCGTGAACGATTCCCGAAAAAAAAGGGGGCGCGAAAATTAATTGTTGTACAGTATACTTCGAGTAGGCGTTCACTATTGTGTCTTCCTTTGACCAATAAAACGGCATCAGTACCTTTTTATATCATGTAGATTTGCAGAACTGTGATTTCCCGTAAAACACGCGTAATAACATACACAATCAGGCGCAAATACTGTAATATGTTCAATGTGCTCTGGTATTTAAAGCAAAATGTGAGTGTCGATACGTCGAGCAAATGTTCCAAAATACTGTTTTGTTCATTGGAAACGCAAGGAGGGGCACGCCTATCAAAGGGCAAGATAGCACAAGGTGCGCAAGCAGCAGACAAGCTTGCACTTCGTATATACGATTAAAAATGAAATACTAATGTCTTTATGGGTATCCAAAGATTCACTACGTATTCAAACTTTTATTACTCACGATTTTCATCATAATTATATGAGAACTTGCGTTTTCAGAAATAGAACCATAAAGCGAGTCAGTGGGTGAACTAACGTAAACGTAAGGCTAAAAATAGCTGGTGTGACCTAAAATTGTTTAGACCCCACCAAACTACTGGGAACAAAACGTACGTCTCCGTTGAGCTCTGGGATTACACCGGGTCTAATCAAAAGCATTTTTTGCAATATTTAGCAGGGAACCTCTCGCGTTAAATTCAGCGAGAGCATGATGTACTTCCTGACCCTGACGTTATATTTGTCATCAACGATACATATCTTCTCGGAATAATTCTCCCAACCGAAAAATTAATTCTCTATTAAAAGTAGTTTTTCCATACAGTCGCAATTTCGACTACGCACGTGAGACTAAACTAGCTTTTTTTGAATGGATAGGTACAAGTTTTCTACTTTATTCGAGTGTGTTTTGTCAATTAAGTTCTCGTTACTTCCTTTAACTTTCAACTAAAACGGTCTTCCCAGGTCTAAACCAAGTGTTAAAAGCCCTCTTAAAGTCACAATAAAAATATTAGCCATTAAATTTAAACTGAGAGGAGCGTAACCAACATCATCATTGGCCTCGAAACCGTGTTATCTTTTATATTGCGTGCAAACGGCAGTCCCGAACAAAAATTAACATTTATATCACGCACAGACGTACTTCCTCTTCCAAAAACCGCATTGACACACAGCGCCTTCACGGGCAAATAACAGTGTCATAGACAGCGAAGAGTTCCCAGCAATAACGAACATTAGGAAAAAGATCTTGAGCACAGTGTCGCGCGGGTATAAATACAATGAGCAAAGAACGTGGGCAAGTGAACTAAACGTACAAAGCAATCAAACGGTTGAAGCGCGTTTAAGACATAAATACCTAAGAGACAAAAAAAAACTGTTTATATATTTACCGAGCATGTCACTATGTCGTGTATTTCTTTACATGGCATTCCCATTTGGAGAGTCACTGTGCAACCCGTCGCTCGTTATCGCAGAACATTGTTACCAACTTCTTGTTACCAAAGACCCACGCAGGCGCTCCTAAGAAAAAGCCAGAGCGGAAGAGCGGCCGTTTCCACATTTCCTCATTTCTCCGCAATTCTTCGCAACGAGCAAACACAAACCACCACACAAAAAAAAAAAAACGCACACTGCGCACATTCTGCTCATGTTACCGAAAGCCCATTCGTCCCTCTATCCTTTTTTTTTTTTCCTTCTTGGCCCTAAGAAAAAAAAATAAAAGCAAAAATTAGGGATGTCCTGATAACTTCATATAGAAACCCCGCTGCCCCTCCCTTAACCACCCAAGTTTCTTTTCATCGAAGCAACCGGTCAAGCAACCTTCTTTCTGTACGTCTATACTTTCTCGGCTTCTTCGAAACACAGAATTACGACTCGCAGCTTGTAAACAAGTCTGTACACAGAATCTTCGACCAGCCTTCCTCCCGTGATCGCAGTTGTCCGGTGTGTTGATACAAAAAAAGGATTAAAAAAATATAAGCAAAACATTAACCAACTTTCAAAACATTCTTTTTTTTTCTTTTTTTTTTAGCTGTCATTGCTGCAGCTGCCTCAACACCCGTTGCTACGAAACACGTCGTAGCAGGTGTATAAACAAACAAAAAACAGGCTCTTTCGGAAGCGAAAACAAGAACGGTGATGGTGAGAGCATTCCACTGTTCCGCTCTGGGGCAGCCTATATATAGAGCCCGGCGTCGGGAAAACTCTACGCGAATTGCAAGCACGCCACCGGCATGAGAGTCCTGGTAATATGTTCGCCGATGCTGTGCCTTTCCTGATACACCTTCTTATGGCAGTGTGCTTAGCTCACGACAGGTTGCTCTATACTTAACTCGCCTCGATAGTAATACGAAAACGGGGGGAAAAAGAAAAAGCAAACGCGAAAACCAAGAATCATTTGAGGCGCGCGATTGCCAGCCACGTCGGCCGCAATAAGTTGTAATGAACAGCCATCCCGGTTATCTTCTGAAGCTAGCTCAACATCTCTTCCCGTCAAGTGTATTAGCCTCGCAGTTCATGCCGAATCAGGTAGACGTCTCAAAGTCGAAAACCTAAAATACAAATCCTTTGGTTACACAAACCTCCACTCGTAAACGAAATGTCTATGAAGCTCGGAATGCTAACTTTAGGTGCAGTTTATATAAGTAGATATATATACATATAGAAAAATATATTGCCTTTTTACGAGTTTGGCGGATTAATTACTAAATGAATGGTCATATACAAAAACCAAAACCCTTGACGTGTTTGTGAGCATATAGTATAGAAGAAAGAGTAGCTGAGCAACGCATCGAAATAGGAAGTGCGGTATCAATGCTCGTCGCATTTAAAAAAAATATGAAAGAACAGTCTCACCACCTGGGATACGTCAAGAGCATCAAGGGAGTTCTCGAACCTCGACTCCATATTGGGTTATAATTTTTGCCAGATAAAACGGTATGAAGTAACGTGTGCTGCTTTATTTCTTGCTAAAAGCTCGTACGGACTTTTTTGTCGGCAAGAGGCCGATCAATCATACATTTTTGAGACGTGTTTCGGGAAATTTGCGAATCAAGAGTTGTCAGGCTAGACACTCTTAAAAAAAAGGTCTGCCAGTTTGCTTTCCTGACTAACGCGACACAGCAAATCATGGCGACAAATAAAAGGATCCAAGAATAGAATTAGACAATAAAATGCGATGTGAGCCGGGACAGTGAGCCTGATGTTTCGCTTGCCTAGTGTCTTGGCCTAATCGTAATAAAAAAACTTCGTCATTAGCTAAGACCCTGGTAGTATTCGCCGTGACTGGCAGTCTCAGTGTTCTGCAGACGTGCAAACTTACAGACTCTTTTTCAAATGCATATGCCGATCATTTTTTAGTATCTTCATCAATAACAATTAGTAGAGCTATCACTCAATATTAAACGAAAGTGTGCACGTCCATGCTTATTTGAGTAATTCTGATTACGTGCGCTCATGCGATCCCACGGACTCCCACACGCACTTCAACACACGCGTAGTCAACACTCACGCGCGCACACATAAGAGCTTCCAGCTCTCGCGCCTCGACCCTGGAACGTCCAACAGACGAGACCGAAACTGTCATCGCCCAACGAAGACACCAACCGCCGCGATCCTTTGAGCCCCGATTCGCCCAAACTCGAAATGAAAAGTGGAGTGCCCGTGTGTGCTCATCGTGCCTCCGGAGGGTAGAATTAATTGCTCCGATAAATCGCGCGGCACAACTCGAGGGCGAAATGAGCGTTGAGGAATGCTTTATGCGAGGTATAAACAGGAAAAAAAAGAAAGCCACGACAATAGGGGCCCCGACGGTCGCCTGCAGCATCGCCGAAAGAGAGGCGCCTCGCTTACGTTTTTCCGAGGAATCCCGCGGCATTAATTCCCAATGAAGTTTGGGTAATGACGAGGACTTTTAGTTATTAGCCCAAATTGCGTATTTCCTTGGAAATTACTGTACATTGGTGGAAATACAGCACATATTATTGGCGAAGACAATACTGTGGGGCAAAATGGAAGCAAAAACAGTTCTTAGCGTGGGGTTGGTCTCTCGTTGCATGGCGACACGGATTCACGCTGCCGATGAGAAATTCAGCCAGTGCCAAATGACGGCTAGCCCGGGGCCTCGTCCAATTAGGCAACTTTATTTGTGCGGTAGCAGCATCAACTCATCGGAAAAAGATGCGCGCGTTGAAAAGCGTCACATCGGCAGATTTCGGGAGTCACCAAAAAGCTTATTTTGTTGCGTGAGAGTGCAGCGTTAGCGGTTAGTTACTTTAAGGACACCATACTCCGTAAAGCCCCGTACAGCTGTGCACAAAACTAACTTGAATGAGCCACAATAAAACGTAAAACTAGCAGTAAGCTAAGTGAAGCAGCTGTCCCGTGCGGACTGAAGCGCATTCATCGCTGCGTAGGCAGTCCTATTCTGAATATGACATCCGGTTTCCAGATTCCGGGTGGCCGCCGTCAGGAACACGCTGGTGAAGATGCTTTTCCAATGCGTAAACAACACTGGGAACCCCGAACCTTTCAATCCCGGTTACCCTGCTCATTTTTTTCCCCATCTTTTTCATCATCATCGTCATTATCATCACCATCATTCCCAATTCTTCTTCACAGTCGTCATTCTCTTCAATAATATTATCTTCGTCTTTATTATCAGCATCATATCCTTATTCTTGTAATGCATTGCAGAGAAAAGTGGGACAACCGGGAAAACGGGGCCTCTAATGAAGGGTGAGTAGCTACCGCGTTGAACCGCCTCGGTGGCTCCGAGGCAAACCGCCGGCCTACGCATCCCCAGGTTGCGGTTTCAATTACCGGCCGAGATGCCCACATTTTGGCCGATGATTATTGCGGAGAAGATGCCTTGTATTGTAACAAAGGCTTTGGTTGCTGTAAAAGGCTCCCAGGAGGTCGAAATTAATCTCCAGTCTTTCGCTGGGGCGTGCCAGAGGTCCTTGGTTGGTTCGGAGCGTAAAAGGCGAGAGTTTTGATTTTGCAACCGGGCTGAAAGCTGCTAAGGCACGTGGGCGCTTTTGGGGGGTAAAGAAACGCACGAGGTGCGCAGGGAGCAGACGAACTCGCACTCCATGTAGCAACTTCAGCATCGTTCGTCACCCTGATGAGGCGACAAGTCCAGCTCTCACGATCGACTCCGTCGCGACGTTCGTCACGTCAACTCTGGGAGCAGAGAGGCCTTAATTCAAAGCGGTGTTGACTAAAGTTCTTAGCCGTGTGTAGCCACGTATGCCCTGTACCTTTGTGAACGCGTAAATTTATTTTATATTGATATATTTTTATTTGGTCGATGTAAATTTTGAAGGCGTTATCATTAGCCCGATTGCACACTGCTTCACTTAGAAGCGGAGGTTTTGTAACTTCGGTAACGTAATTATACTCGTGAACTTCTCAAGGTATACGCGCTTGAAAAGCTACCGCAACGCCCCCTAATTACTGTTCAGCGGAAACAAGAAAACAAAAATTAAGCGAGAGGTAGAAACGAGGTCTTGGCCTTCGGCAACTGCCTCTCATCAATCATCTCACTTTCGAGGTGATTACTCATGCAGCTTTCCCCTGCTTCCAAAATAATTCTAAGGGAAGTCGTGGAAAATGATTCAAACACCCAAGAAAAGGCGGCTGAAATTGTAATCCCGAGCGCTGCAGGCATTGACTTCTTTGGTAGTAAATACTTTAAGGTAAGCATCGCAAAGCAAATTACTGTTTTTTACGTCGCATTGACAGTTCTATGGTATGATTTATTAATGAACTGGAAGACAAGAACATGCCGCGTACGGAACGTTAATACAAATCTATTCCGCGATGACTCCGTAATCTTGCGAAAGGTTTTTTGTACATTCTTTTTTTGGGATTTTTTTTTTCTTCGCCAGTTCCCGAGCTTTTGTTACCGTCTGCTACGGCTATTTTGCCGCCGCCTCATAGATTTGTGTTGTTCTTGCGCTCGACCAGCCAGAACATTTTCCTAATTTGTTCACAACTGCACATGGGTTTTAGATGTAGAGACTTGTATATTCAGCCACCTCCTCAGCGCTCAGCAAGGCTGAACCATTTAAAAAATGTTAGGCAATATGCTCCTAGAAATAACATATTTAAGTACACCTTTTTTGTACGAATCATTGATGACTGCAACTCACTGCCGTCAGACTGCGTGAATGCTTCAACATCCAATAGTTTTGACTCCTTTCTTATAAAGATGTTGTAACCTTCACATGCCAGGATGGTGGAAAACCATCTGCAGTATTTCCTAAATAAAACAAAAATGTTTTGTGTGTGACTTTCGCCGCTTTTGATTGGTCGTTAAGAGTGTAAGCGAAAATATAATTTTTTTTTCTTTTTTGTCGATACGAATTGTCATATTTTAGCAACGGTACCTAATGTTTTCTGTTTTGATATTAATATCGCACATTATAATGGAATATACAGGGAGTTCCCGAGAAAACAAAAAAGCCGTGTTATTCGGCCCGGGTAAATATACTATGCATTGCGGATAGTTAAAACTCCGTGAAAATGTGACACTAGCGGTTGGGATAGAACGCGAAAGTTTGAGAACATGACGTTACTTGAATCAAAAGATAATGGAGGAAAAAAAAATTTCTCTACGAGCCGACACCCACCTAAGCCTAATAACGTCAAAACAGAAGTCGGCATTGTGTATGATTGCAAAACTTATATCAGTGAAAAACACCTGTCAGCAAGAAAGAGGATATTGTGTTCTTTCTCGCTGACAAGTTTTTTTTCACTGAAATAGATGCTGCAGGCGCCCACGGTGTCATTTCTTGTTCTGACAAAATTAGGCTTAAGTGGACGTTGGCTCAAAGAGAAATTTAGTTGTTCTCAATTATCTTTTGATTCAGGAAATGTCGTGATCTCAAACTATCGTGTTCCGTTCCGAACGCTATCGTCGTATTCTCGCCTAGTTAGAGTTTTCCGCGATGCATAATTGATTTTCCAGGCCCAAAAAACACGGTGCTTTTTTTCTCGGGACCTCCCACTATATAACTCTAATGAGAAAGAAAGAACATATTTATTGTTCCAGAGTATTTAATGCAAGCATTGCACTGTACTGTCCACCCGCTTACAGAGCAGAGCACAGAGCACAGCACGAACGTGTTTGTTTTTATAACTGAACCATGTTTACTTCTGACATTGTTCATTTGTGCTTGTATCTCCTTCAACGACATATTCTTTTATTGTATTAATCGTTAATTACCGGGATTCTGCACTGAAGAATCTTGAATTCACTATTTAGGTATTCTCGATTAATTAATGCATCAGTTAATCAACCAAATGTGGAGGCTAATAGAATTGTGACGTCATTACACAATTTTAAATATAGAGTTCGAGAACATCTAGAACAGTTCCTAGGATTCATTTAGTTCTAGCGACTCAATAATAGTACGTTTTAACCGAGCCATCTAAGTTCATTTATTTGTATGATTGGCCTATATTCAAATCTCATAGGTTGATAAAATAAATAAAGCACAGAAAACATGTACATTATGTTTTTACTGGCGTCACGTTTCTAGCTACGTACTATTTCAGTAATTAAGAAACGTGTGATATATGTCGTACTTACCTAGAAATATTTTATTTTAAGCCCAAGACTGCGAGTTTAAAAAAACGCGGAGCTTTATTGTCCGTTTATTTTTCTTAGCGTAGGCTGTATCGACATAGAGAATGAAACTCAACCCCAATAAAAAAAAAATATATTCCCCAGCAGAAACCTAACCACAAAATATAGATGTAGATTTTTGACAAATTTACTTGAATTGCTTGAGCACAGAAAGTAAGTGCTGAACTGATCTTCAAAGAAAATAAAAAAATGACAACGCTAAAATATCAACATATTATAAAATAAATGGTCACCAAATCAAAAAAAAAAAACACTCGACTGATTGTTTGTCGCGGTCATATCACATAAGAGTACACAAAGCCATTACATTGACGTTAATAAGAACCATTTATTTTTATAAAGAAAAGAGACAAGTCAAAATTAAATATACTTCTTTGAGTGTTCTTCATGATTATAACAAAACAAAAACCTACAGGCACACGTTTGTGTGTGATCCTGCCAGATGCGTAAACAAAGCCATTTATTTGCGTTTGCCACGTGAAACGATATAATCTTCACTTGCTAATAATCCTTTGACAAGCACAATGTCGATGGAACACATTGGTTTAGCGGAATATGGTATTATTTGTTTTATATATCAATGCATACTTAGGTGCGAAAAAAAAAAGATGGCCTTTGGAAAATTTGAAAACATGGCCTCCCGAGGAAGTTAGTCGTTCCAATTGTTAAATGTTTTATTCTGAGCTTGGCAGAGATAAAGATGGCGACTGCTAGAAGTCATTGGGACGGTTTATTGCCGTGCGTGGTTTTTAGCAGCACGCGTAAAACGGATTATAATGAAACTCGATGGACGAAAACAAAAAAATCACTCACATAGCAGGTGCTTAATTTCGTCTAAGCGCCATGCAGAAAGCAAGGGTACGCGTCGAACGCTGCACTTGTGACGCCACTTCTTGCTCCTCTCATTCACTCTCCCTCCATCAACTGCCCAGGTCAGCGCAAGCATACCTTCAGTTAATGGCTCGCTTCATCAAGCACGACACCCCGTTGGGACCAGTAATTTACAAAGCACGCAACCATCTAATCCTCAATTATAAAAGCTTTTTCTTTTTTTTTTTTTTTTGCCTCCTGCCGTTTGCTTTTTGGGCGCTTCGAACATGCCGCCCATCCGCCGGCACGCTATTCATTCAAGTTGTCTTTCTGTTTCTTTTTTTGGGGGGAGGGGGGGAGGTATTATTTGACTATAGTCACTTGTAGAACGAAAATGGCAGGCCGTGTCTTCGAACGCCCGGCCTCCATCATGCGCGCACCCCCTGTGGCCGAGACGCCGAAGCGTTCTCGAAGGTCGGATGATCTCGCCGAAGACTGGAGCCCCTCTCTGCCGTTCTCACCTTAGCAGTGACTATCAGCTTAAAGATTACGTAAACTTTCCTTTTTGGAAAAAGCGCAACACAAGTCCGAGTAGTCACGGAATATGCCAAGTGTATATTATACAGACTACGCAAAGAAAGGCGAACTCCATAGACGAATTCCCGCTTCACGTTTCTTCCGAGTACCAATAATCACAGTGGTGTTTTGTGAGTAAATAAATAAAAAAAAAACAATCATAGTTGTACGAACGGACGAAAAACGTGCCACGGGCAAAGTACTTCGTCCATCTTTGACGTGGTCGAAAACATTCCTTTACGCGCTCCCTGGAAGAATCAAGTGCTCCGTTAAGATTTGTCGTTGCAATTCGAACAGAGGATTGGGGTCCCCATTGGCTGCATTGATTGTATTTCTCACAGTGATTTGTGCGACAAGAACGCCTCCATTCCTGTGCTGCAATCTATACCTTCATTGCAGGAATTCTCAAAGTCATCTTAGTAGCTCTTTACTTTCCAGTAAAGCGAATTTATGTCAGAATATATTTCAATATTCATCGTGCTATACCTGCACGTTGCCGTAAAGATACAGTAAAGAGCGTTTGAATTTTACATCATATATGGCTCGACACCATACCGCAGAAAAGTATAATTGACTTCATCAGTCTCATCCTAATATTCTTGGCAGTCCTGCATGCACTCGAGTGCTCGCCAAGAACGCTTCACTCAAATATTCACCAACTCAGACTCGAAATAGCATGCATCAGGAATCTTTTTTTTTTTTAATACCGCACTCATAAGTGCGGTTATTCTATTAAAGAAAAACTGACGCGGGTTTGTATTTGAGGTAAAATGCCTAAATTGTACTCATTTGGCCTCCAGGATCACGAATATCAAGACTATTTTTTTTTTTCAATTTGGTGCACGGAGGCTGCAGAAATTCATTTTTAAAGTACCGCCGAAGCCCCTCCTTCCCGGGGCGTGCCGTCATACTAGAAGTTTTCGGAATCCCTGCTCTCGTGCAGCTTCACCGCCTGTCAGAGGTATGCAGCGCAATCTCTCTACTTTCAAAAAAGGTCAGAAATAGACGTCACGACTGGTGTCAGCGCGGAAAAGTATACCTGGCAAGCTTGCAATTGCACGCGCCGCCCACCCGAGTTACACGCGCTTGGCGGCACAAAGCTTCTATAGTATTGCGTCACGACTGGTCGGAGGTTTTTAGTGTTTTCTCGAGTATAGCTTCATCTTCGTGGAAAGCTAACGTGATATTCAGATTCGCGGGATACAAATACGCCAGAATTCATCCTCTAACTAGAATGTTCAACTTAGCATGTCATGTATTCACAGCCGTATTTAACAGGAGAACGAAAGTTCACCGTTTTGATCACCGGAAAAATTGACATCGAATAGAACCGAAATAATTGGAAGACGCCCGGATTCTACACGAAACGTGTTATATAAACCAACTCAACTCACTGACGTCACACCACTGCGGTGGCGCTGCTGTTGGTACTGCACATGCGCAGACGCTTCACTCCTCCCGAATTTGGTTTCTGCGCACGCGCAGTGCCCACACCTGGTTTGGGCAAAGTGGGCGTTTCTGGAAACACTGTACTTTCTTTAGCACCAAGTCCGACAGCAGCGAACGCTACAATCTGACCAAAGAGATAAGGCGGCGCCAAAAGTGCGTTCGTCAGGGCACTGGTCGTCTTTGAGTGTTTGGTGTCTCAGACCACACAATGCAATTACGCGAAGTGTGAGCCCGCCATAACCCCGCGCTTTTTCATGCGCCTGATTGCTTTAGCCGGTGATAGCAAACGCACAAAACCGACAAGCGCCTTGACGATTCACTTTTGACACTGCTTGATTTGGCGCCATCGATTTAGCGCCATTGCCTTGGGGGATTGGTGGCCGAGTGGTCTAGCGCACACCAGCTCGGAGCACGTGGAGCGAAAGCTCGCGCTGCAGAACCCAGGGATCCTGGGTTCAATCCCCACTCCTGCCCGTTTCGATCTGGATGAGCATCATACCGGCGTACGGTCGTGAGTCACTACTACGTGGTGCACGTTAAAGACCACAGGCTAGCAGTCGTACTGCAGTGGCTAAATTGCTCATCTACAGCGAGTGACACGTCGCAACTTTAAAATGGCTGACCAAATACTTGCTGTATAAATATCCACACAACCCCCATTGTTATTAGCGCTATTGCCTTCCCTCTGCTAGCCGGACACAAACAGAGACTAACATACAGACGACCATGCATCGCAAAGGTGATAGACTGATTGGTTTCTGCTACAATCGCCATTTCGGTCCATTTCGATCTTCGAAGCTTCGAAAGGGTCGTTCTGAACCAGTGGTATCAAGGTTGCTATGGAGCATCATCGTACTGAAAGCGTTCCTCGCCAATAGAAGCGTCTTTAGCGCTATGCATGCAATCCACCTATCAAGCATGTTTATCTCAACCTGTTTCTTATAATGTATTGCTGTTCTTGTGTATATAAAAACAGGAGCATTAATTTTAAATGCCGCCAAGGGGGGCTCGGTGGCCGAGTGGGCTGGCGCACACCGGAGCCGTTTATTTTGACAGAGCTTAGCCAATGGGCGGAGCTTGCTCCTCCCATACAAAAATGGTCTATGGTCGTCTATGGAAAATTATATGGCAGGCTATCACCCCCAATGGCCCTCAATGGTCGGCCATAGAAATCCAGAAAGACAGCTATTGGCGACGGGAGCGGTCGAAGGCGTCGCTGTGGTCGGCCCACCACAATTGGCCGAATGCTGATTATGACGTCAGCAAAGGATGTTTCATCGTCGGAGATAAGAGGGATGTAAGAACTTCAATTTTGACGGTGTTGGCACTGTTGCTTTGAGAGCGCTATGATTTCAGGCTTCCACCTGCTCATTACAAACACCATTGAACTTGTTGTTCACATGGTAATGACGTCACGAGAAGTAACCAAACGAGGGCGCCACCGCTACAGTGAAGAAGAAGAGGACTACTCAGGCACGCAATCGGGAGCGCGTGTTGCGGCTCCCTGGACTCGAGCATTCTAATCCTACGGACGTTATAAAGCGGCTGTTTCAAACATGACGTCTCACGACTCCACAATGGTGACCCGGACGTGATCGACCTACTCATCCGGAGTCGTTGAACAACGTAACCATGCAAGCTAACGGTGAGCCTACACCGCTAATTGGAGTGGTTTCCCTCAAACTTCCGCCCTTTTGGCCCGCTGATCCGGCCTTGTGGTTTGCCCACGTCGAGTCCCTATTCGCTACGCGAAGCATATCATCGCAAGTGACCAAGTTCCACTACGCTGTCAGCGCACTCAGCCCCAGTGAAGCTGCCCAAGTCAGGGACATCATCATGACGCCGCCCACAGATGTGCCATACGACAGACTCAAGCACGAGCTTGTCAAGCGTACGACGGCGTCGGAACAGCGACGTCTTCGACAACTCCTCACCGAGGAAGAACTGGGAGACCGCAAGCCGTCTCAGCTATTGCGACGCATGAGACAACTGATAGGAACTGCGGCCATAGATGACTCGATTCTTCGCGAGTTGTTCCTGCAACGCCTCTCATCAAATGCACGCATGATTTTGACTACCTCAACCGGCGTCTCCCTGGACGCGATGGCAGAACTCGCGGATAAAAGTCTGGAAACCGCGTCATCGACCGTGGATTCGCCGACTCTTGCCATCACGGCGCTAATATCTCAAGATACGCAACTACAGCGACTTCAAGCGCAAGTAGACAGGCTCACACTGTTAATCACCGAAAACTTGCATGAACCAAGACCTCGTCGCCCGATTCACAGGTCGCGATCCAGACCACGCCGTAACAGCCATTCCAGGGAACGCGGCGGTACAACGTGCTGGTACCACACTCAGTTCGGGACGCAAGCCCGCAACTGTTATCCTCCTTGTTCTTTTGCGGAAAACTCTCCATCCAACAACTGAGGACGGCCAGTGCTGTTGGAACATCTCCAGACCGTCTCACACTATTTTTTCTTACGGAACGACAAACTGGCTTGAGGTTCTTAATTGACACTGGTGCCGAGGTCAGTGTAGTACCCGCTAACCGTAACGACCTTGCGAGAACCCTCAACACTAACACCCTCGAGGGAGCAAATGGAACCCCCATACACACGTACGGCGAACGTTCTGTAACTTTAGACCTAGGACTGCGTCGTACTTTTCGATGGGTATTCATCATCGCTAAAGTCCGACACGCCATAATCGGAGCCGACTTCTTGGCTCACTTCCATCTTCTCGTACATATGAGTAAAAAACGTCTGCTGGACTGTGAAACCCACCTCAGTGTCCATGGAGTTCCAACTCAACCAGCAATTATTAGTCCGACACTCCTGCGCCCTAAACCAAAATCAAGTTTTGAAAATATTCTCTACACGTTTCCAAGTTTGACACAACCTTGCAACGCTCAACGCCCGATCAAGCATGACGTTCTTCACTACATCAACACAACAGGACCCCCTGTCTACGCACGACCTCGCCGACTACCTCCAGAGAAGCTTTCCGTAGCAAAGCGTGAGTTCGAGCACATGCTCGACCTCGGACTAATCCGTCCATCCTCCAGCAGTTGGGCTTCTCCACTACATATGGTGCCCAAGAATAATGGCGACTGGCGCCCATGCGGCGATTATCGGGCGCTCAACAAGATCACAACACCAGATAAGTACCCAGTCCCCCACCTTCAAGATTTCACAGCCAATCTGCATGGAACGAAAGTATTTTCCAAAGTCGATCTAGTTCGCGCATACTACCAAATCCCGATGACACCCGAAGATATCCCCAAAACAGCCATCATCACGCCTTTCGGTCTTTTTGAGTTCGTTCGAATGCCATTCGGACTCTGCAACGCGGCTCAAACATTCCAACGTTTTATCGACCGGGTCCTACGGGGTTTGAACTTCTGCTTCGCCTATTTAGATGATATCCTTGTGGCCAGCGCATCAGAGATTGAGCATCAACGACACCTCCATCAGCTTTTCGAACGCCTTGACGCTCACGGCATCGTCGTTAATGCCAACAAATGCGAACTAGGTGTTAACCAACTAGATTTCTTAGGACACCACGTGGACCACATCGGCGTTACACCTCTTCCATCTAAGGTCAGCGCCATACGGGATTTTCCACAACCTAAGAATATACGCCAGCTACGAGAATTTCTAGGCCTGCTAAACTTTTACAGGCGCTTCATCCCACACTGCGCTCACCAGCTGCAACCCTTAAATGAACTTCTTGTGGGAAACCAAAGCGCATCAATTTCTTGGACTAGTGCTGCAGTTTCTGCATTCCAGGCCATAAAGGAGGCAATAGCCAACGCCACCCTTTTGGTCCACCCGAAACCAGACGCCCCGACGCACGTCATGGTTGATGCTTCGGGTACAGCGGTCGGTGCCGTACTCCAGCAGCAGATTAAAGGTCAGTGGCGACCTCTCGCATTTTTCTCAAAGAAATTAACAAATACCGAGACAAAGTACAGCACTTTCGGGAGAGAGCTTCTTGCAGTCTATCTGGCCTTGAAGCATTTCAGACATTTCCTCGAAGGACGTCGGTTTTTCATCCTTACTGACCATAAGCCCCTTACATTCGCTTTGGCTACAAGTGGAAATGAATACACGCCTCGAGAACTTCGTCACTTAGCCTTCATTTCTGAATTTACGACCGATATCAGACACATTCAAGGAAAAGCCAACGTTGTGGCAGACACCCTGTCTAGGGCAGACATCGGCGTCTTACAAACACCACCACATCATCATCAGATCGATTTCGCTGCTATGGCCGCTGCGCAACAAAAAAACAATGAGCTGAGAAACCTTCAGCCGTCATCATCCTTAACACTTGAGGAAATCGAACTGCCATCCTCCGCTCATCCTTTATTATGTGACACGTCGACAGGCTCTCCTCGCCCATATGTGCCACTTAACTTCCGCAAGCCAGTATTCGAAACGCTTCACCGTCTCTCTCATCCTGGCATCCGGGCTACGCAGAAACTGGTCGCATCACGTTTCGTTTGGCCAAGAATGAACACAGATGTGCGCGCGTGGACACGTTCCTGTCAGGACTGTCAAGGACAGAAAATCCAACGCCACACTAAAACACCCCTATCGACGTTCCCCTTACCGAATCGACGCTTCGATCATATTCACATTGATCTGGTTGGGGCTCCCACCGTCGAACGGTCACACATATTTACTCACCTGTGTAGACCGCTTCACACGTTGGCCTGAAGCCATTCCTATACCCGACATTACCGCACCTACTGTGGCTCAAGCTGTTATTACCGGATGGATCGCACGATTCGGCGTTCCTTCCACCATCACCACTGATCGAGGCCGACAATTTGAGTCGCAACTTTTCGCCGACCTCACGCATCTCCTTGGAATCGCTCGAATACACACCTCATCATATCACCCTCAAGCTAATGGGATGGTAGAACGTTTCCATCGTCACCTGAAGACAGCACTCCGAGCTCATCAGACAACTAAGTGGACTGAAGTACTTCCGATAGTACTCTTGGGTATCCGGTCCGCCTTCAAAGAAGATCTGGGCTGTTCGTCAGCGGAGTTGGTTTATGGAACAACTCTACGTCTTCCTGGACAGCTTTTGCAAGCAACACCTTTAGCGTCAATCCCTGACATCACAGATTATGTGGCTCGTCTACGCGACACAATGCAGCTCCTACAACCAGTCAAGCCACGAGCAACATCTAATCGGGGTGCATTCCTCAGCCAAGATCTACAAACATCAACCCACGTATTTGTGAGAAGAGATAAAGCCCGAAGATCACTCGATCCACAATATGATGGTCCCTACAAAGTACTTCGTAGAGACACGAAGACGTTTACTTTAGAGATGAATGGACGACACGAAGTCGTGAGCTTAGACCGCCTAAAAGCTGCCCACATCGATAACAGTGCGACTTCATGCAGAACCAAGCCTGTGAAACACGTACACTGGGCAACAACTATAAACATAATTCCTTCACGCAATAGTGTATCATCATCACCATAAACTGTATTGTTCCACAAGTGCGAGGACTTAAATGCCCCCGGTCGGTGCCCTCAGTCTAGGGCTCCGTTGGCTACCCCGATCTTGCGGGCTCGCTCAGCCAGCCACTGCTGGCGTTCGAGCTCTGTGCAGCAGCTACAATAGACCCTTTCCGAAATTCAGTCTGGCCACTTTGATCACTATCATCATCTGTGGAACGGCATCTGTGCCATACGAATGGCGGCCTTCTAGTGACTGATAAAGGAAGACGTTGAAGATGCTCCTAAGCGAATGTTGCGAGGCCTGTACATTCAGGGGGTCAGTACGACGCGATGTAGGTCGCGTCGTACGGGTCAGTACGACGGGTCAATACTGACGGGTAAGTACGACGCGACGACGGGACGAACACAAGAGCTACGTAAGCGTTTATTTCTAATAACTCAGATTCAGTCAATCTGTGGGCGGTACACAATCGGCTTTGAAGCACTTTGGTGTATTAGAATTTTCTCGAGGCATCCGAGTGCGTTGTAGCTTTGTTCAGAATGCGGGTTCTTGGTCACCATCGAACTGAGAGTGATTGAGAAAGAACTCACACTGAACAATTCCTCGCATGCCGTTGACTTGCGAAAGTGACGGTGCCGATACAAGTTTATTTCCGCCATTGTTATGGCAAAACCTAGACTGCTTTACAAACCACCAGATGGCACTGAATTTCGGAAAGGGTCTATTCTAGAAGGGGGGTACCTGTAGCGGCCCGCTACAGTGAAGAAGAAGAGGACTACTCAGGCACGCAATCGGGAGCGCGTGTTGCGGCTCCCTGGACTCGAGCATTCTAATCCTACGGACGTTATAAAGCGGCTGTTTCAAACATGACGTCTCACGACTCCACAGACGATTGCAAACAGGGCATCTGGCGGCCGCCATGCTCTTCCTCGTGTGAGCAAGCACGTGGAATTCCAGGCCTGCCAAGGCTATCTTCACGCGCATGCTGCACGTGCTTGCACGGATGGGGCACCAGCCGAGACGCCATGCTTGCAAACGTCTATAGGAAGTATTCACTGGCGGCAATAGCTGTGTGCGCAACTGCTGAGCGCGTGCTGATGGCTAGCTTCCAGGGTTCTTTTGCAACGTGCATTCCACACCGTCAAAATGGCCGGTCTTAGCAGCCTATTAATGGGGGCTCGTTGTGAGCATGCGCTCTAGAGAGCACCCAAAAATATGGCGCCCAGTGAATACGCCTTATAGAAAAATCTATGGCCCTGTGTCTGAAGACTGGGAACCAACAGACCATATGCAAAAAGAAGCGCCATCTAGTGTATTCATAATCAACGATCAGATTTCCCCCATATTGGGGGGTTCCCGTACCGACGATTTCGCCCGAAAAACATTAGTCCCGGCAAAGTGTAAGTCGTAGAACTAAAATATGATCACCTGCTGCAAGTCCAGTACGAACCCTTCACAGGACGTCTTCGAGAAATACCGTTCATTGACCTGGATGGGCCAGTTCACTGCTTGAGTGACGAGTCTTGCGACCTCGTTGCTAACAATTCCTTTTCCTGAATTTGGCGGCCCTCTTTCTTTTCTTCTTTGACCCGAAACTAACCAGCAACCCATTGAGTGTACAAATAAACTGCCCTAATATCATGAAAACCGAGTTAAATGCAGATGCGCCTCGTCCACAACTGGCAGATGTGATAAACCCCCCAATATGGCGGCTCCTAATGGTATGATGATGATAGCTGGCAAGGATTTCGCATATGGCCTATAACGTTTCTTTACACGACTATAGAAAATTACATGGCCACAAGTCTAAAGGCTAGGAACCAATAAATTGTCTTTAACCGTGTATAAAAACTTTTTTAGGCCCTGAGTCTAAAGACGGAACCAATAACATGTCCTTAACCGCCTATAGAAAATATGGCCCCATTTCTAAAGACTGCGAACCAATAAATGTTCTTTACCCGCCTATAGAAATTTTTTTTTTGCCCCGAGTCTAAAGACTGGAAACCAATAAATTGTCTTTACCCGTCTGTAAAAAAATTTATGGCCCGAGTCTAAAGACTAAGAACCAATAAATTTTCTTTCCACGCCTATACAAAATCACTACCGGCGCTTACTTTTTTTAGTAAAAACGCTCCACGTTAGAAAATTAAAGCAATACTAAATTTCTGTAATACCGGTGACAAACCATGACCCAAGATATGTTCTCTGCTGTTGCAACGAGTTGTGAAAACCAGTAATATTATTTGAGTGAAAAATCCATATAAATACTTGTGTAACAATAAAATTAAATATTACCCCCAAAAGTGAAAATAGCTTACACTGGCGCCGAACACTGCAATTAAGAAATAGCTTGATTGCTGTCTTCAGCACCAGTGTACTGTATGTCATCACTGCATTGTCAACGTGATTCATCAAACTTATTAAAAATATAATTATTAAATTTTAGTTAATTAGCTTAATGATCTATATTTTTTTTTTCAGGGTATTGAATTAAGAGATGGGGGCTATCCCAAGAGACAATTCAAATAATGTATTAAGTACGAGTAATATTTCCTCCGCCTCTCCGTGTTTATGCGACAAATGACGGCAGTCACCGGCCAAGTCGGATTCAAAAATAAGACTGCCATATATAGAGGTAGTGCGAAACTGGCGTACGTAAAGTGGGGTGGGGGTCTGGTGTCGCTGCGTTGTTGATGTTGCGTGGGGAGTTGTCCTGCTTGAGTTGTTTGTGTGTTCAGTGATGCATGTGTATCTACCACGTAGCGTTGAAAAGTCGGCGGAACTTGAAAATAACTTTTTTTGTAGAGTGTGCTGGCTAAAGAAGGCCGTGGGAAAACCCATACAGCCTTTTCTAGTAGACCATATAGAGGGCTACAGACACCAAAGGAAAAGCCATAGGCACCTATACACCTTTCCAAAAAACGCTCCTAGACCGCCGCCATGTTGCTGATGCTGATGCGGCTGGTGCGACTCTCGCGCCCTCTATCAGCTAGAAAGTTTTTGCCACCCTCTGGGACTGTGATGACCCGCTCAGCGCGGTTCTCTACCTACGTTTTTGCGATTTTGCATTCGACGTTTTCTAGCCCCTCTTGAAAGTTTCCACTTAATTTTTTTTATGCGTGCTGCGTACCCTTTCTGTGTTATCTTCCATTGTGAAACATAAGGCTGGTAAGTGTCTGCCATTCAAGCTTTCACGGGAAACGAAGGAGGTGAAGGACGCCGAACGGCCCTCGACGCGATTTTGCGAACATTGTTCTCCCCCCTCCCCGAGATAATCCGCGTAGAATCCTCAGTCATCTCCAAAAATAGTTTTCCGGGTTGGGGTGGGAAACGGGTCAGTCGCGTTCGTTCCTTTGCCTTGGTGCTGTTGTGAAAAAAGGAAGCTCTTCCCAAAACGTGCCCCAAAACGAAGTCATCTTGGATTCCGTCCGATCGTCAAGATGTGACAGTCGTCGACTGTGACTGTGTTATTTGAGATCTTTCTCAAATAAATTCTTTTCGGATAACGCTGCATCGTGTGGTACGTACAATATATTGTTCGAATGTTAACACTTGCTAAATTCTATGTCCGTGTCCTGTCCATCGGTAAACACGTCATTTGTGAGCGTGAAAGAATTATTTTTGACAGCTAAGCGTTTTGTCGTTTGACATGCGGCGAATCACGCGGTGCCGTCAAAACTTATCGTAAAGAAAACAACAAAAAACTAGAACTATACATTCCAGTCGCATTCGTTCTGTCGCGAGCGTACCCAACAATACATGCACTATTAAACAAAAAATACAGCTGGAAAAGACGAGAATTTAGCCGCCAGCAGCGTTTGAAACTGAGCCTACGCAGGCTGCGCCTATCGAAATCACAGTCCACTCAATTAGGGTTAGCAGGGACGCCGGTGACAGTCTAGCCTCAAACCCAGTGAATGGGCTCGAAAACGGTTTGCTCTCCCTGGGGTCGAGTGTTTCTTGGAAAGGTGTATAGCATGCTGGCTATAGAGAGTCAGCCATTAGAAAAGCTAAAGAGCGCTATGGCTGGACAGTGACAGGGCCATAGACAAAGCTAAAGAGGCCTGTAAAGACGACCATAAAAATGCTAAAGACAACCACAGAAAATTCTTTAGCTAATTGGGCAAAATAGCTAAAGCCGACCATACAAAGAATTTTCTATAGCAGACCATAGGACACTTTTGTATGGGCTTGCCATAAACAGCGGATTTTGCGATAACACAAAATTGCGTTACTTCTTTTTCTTAACCGAGATAGGAAGTAGTTCAGGGTCAGCTGAACAGTTACAACGTAGAAAGAACCGAAAGAGGAACTTCTACGTTGTAACTGTTCAGCTGACCCTATCGAATATGTTCTTTCTCTTCTTTATTCCTGAGAAACCGCATAGAATTCCTATAAGCCAGAGCCCCAAAATGGCAGACGGCAGTAGTCATCCTCCGATTGCCAGACTGCGCTGCTGTGGTTGCCAGACTGTCAAAATTACGAAGGTCAAACTCTCTCAGTATAAGCGGGTCTGGTACGCACTAGAGCCACTGTTCGCCGCCGCGGCTTCGCCCGTCTTCCCTCCTCTCTCCTCGTCCTTCCCCGCGCATCCGCGTCTTTTCTTTGTCACCGCAGGTATGTCACGTGACCCCTTGTATCCTACGTAGGTGTGTAGGCAACTGACGTCGAGGTCACAATGTTGCCCGGCTGTGCCGAAGTTTCAGTTTCGGTTTGCGATTATGGTAAATAACAAGATCGCACGAAAAATATTTTGGTTTTCATCAACAAACGGTCTAGGGTTGTTCTGGAGTACTTTTCACGTTTATATCACCCACTATTCCGAAATTTCGAAATCGAGCGGAGTTGCCCTTTAAGCACACCAAGAACTTGGCATTCGCAGGTGATGACAAGTTCCGTCAGAGCACTCATTGGCCAAGAACGCGAATTCAAATATTCGTCAACGAATTGGTTGTTGACAAGCGCATACGTCCGAGTGACGCAGTTTTCGTGTCCAATGCGTGAGCTGGGGTCGACTGACGTCATTTTGGCTTTTGTAGGCATTGCAAAAAGGATATTTAGAACCATACACGCTTGATGATAACATCATAGCACACGGACATTAACGAGCACAAAACGGGCCCAGCTACAGAAAATAAATATTACACTCGTAAAAAATAATTGTCTGTAACTTGTTAATTCCAAAGACGAACACACCTCTCAGCATATAAGTTTAATAGTATGTGTTAATGCATTGCTATAGAGCAAGTCATTTCATATACGTCATTTGAGCAAACGCCAGCTTGTCACTTGACAAAAAAACAACCAAAAAACACTGCGATCAAATGCAAGCTATTGCAACGAAAGCACGTTTATCAAAGTCTTCAGAACTGTCAATTCGTAAAATCGTCGATTAGTACAAAAGGTTAAATATCGCAGGCGCTTCCTCGCTTAAAGTTGCTGTGATTATTCGGTGACCCAGGGCTGAAACAACTTCCCCTAGGCCCTGCACACGACGTATACCTTTCATTTCGATTCTCAGAAATTCCAACATTCAAAGGAAGCTAGAAAATTCGAAAATGTTATCCTAAAAGCTATATCGTAAAATCGTTGATTAGTTCAAAACGTAAAGATCGCAGGAGCTTCCTCGCTAAGAGTTTCTGTGATTACGCGGTTACCTGGGGCAGAAACAACTTCCCCAAGGTCCAACATGCGACGCATACAATTCGCATCGATTCTAAGACATTCCAACGTTCAAACAAGGCTAGGAGTATGCGAAAATTGCATGCGAAAAAGTCTTATCGATCCTTGAACACACCCAGGAATCCGAGCACCGCTACGGCGATATGACTGATGCTGTCGCACAGGTGCTAAACTCCAGAGCGATCTTACACAGAAAAGGTATAAAGTCTCATTCTTTCAGATCTTCACGTTATACCTGTGTCAAAGAGCACGAAGAAGTCCGAAATCGTCGGCAAGCAGCGGCACATTACGACTACCGCGCACCGAACAAACTCGTATCCACCAGCTCTGGGCGCTGCAGCCATCTTACCGGTGACATCACGGCTCTTGCGAGGTCACGTGACGAGTAGTCACTCGGTTGCCAAGGAAACCGAGCCAGCTCAGCTCGTCGCTATGGTACCGCGTGTGAACAATCACGGCGAGAGGCAGCACAGGGAAAAGCATGGCGCTACTCTGGCAGATACGCTGCCATATAGAGTGGCTCTAGTCAACGCCTCCTCTATACGGTGATGCCTGTCAGATCATGCGCTTAACAATGGGTACCGGCGGACGCCCCGCTTCTCTCGCTTCCCGCTACGTGCCGCCGCAGCCCGACCACACATCGCTCCAACTTGCCAATCAGGTCATGCGCTTAACAATGGGTACCGGCGGACACCCCGCTTCTCTCTCTTCCCGCTACGTGGCGCCGCAGCCCGACCACACATCGCTCCAACAGTGACTGGGGCGAATGGGAGAGGGTAACAGGAAAGGGCATGATCCCTGGAAAAGCGCTCATGTGACAGGCATTACCCGATAAAGGAGGCGTTGCTCTAGTACACACCAGCTCGGAGCACGTGGAGCGAAAACTCGTGCTGCAGAACCCAGATATCCTTGGTTCAATCCTCACCCCTGCCCCTCTCGATCTAGATGAGCATCGTACCGGCGTGCGGTCGTGATCACTACTCTGTGGTGCAGGTTAAATACCCCAAGCTAGCGGTTGTACTGCACTGGCTAAATTTCTCATGTACAGCTGAGACACCAGACGCCCATTGTGGTTGACTAACTTCCGGCTGTATAAACATACACAAAACATATATGCCGCCAAGCACCGGCGCCGCATGTGATGGCGATGCCAAGATGTGCGCTTGTTCCGCCGGTGTGTGCATAGCGAAACCTCCGTATTGAGGAAACGCCCCTATAAAGCTACCCGCCACCAGTGAAATTGATATCGGATCACCAAGGGTGGAGAGGTCAAAGGGAAATTCCTAATTTCATGACCCGAAATGGTGACCACGCAATGAGCTTGGAGCCAGTTTGCCAGGTACATTAGCTTAAACTAACGGCAAAATATGTTCCTCTCAAAACACGATGCTCTGCAGGGCTGATGTCTTGACAAATTATAAACAGATTTTATGCATGAGAACGGGTTTCCAAGAATGAGGGAAGAACATCTTCGCGCGCGCATTTATTATTTTAGCGTCTAAGTACCACAATACCAACAGAAAAGTCGGCGGCGAAGGGAGAGCGCAAGCGCGATACTTTGACTCCACCAGTTTAGTTACACTATACTTCGTTTTTCTTTCGTCAGAGCGCAGCGCACGCCACCAGCCGATGGTGCCTATCAAAGAGCGGCAAAAACGTAACGCCCCGGCATTTGTCACTCGGTCGTGTGTCGGTCTAGAGACGCTTTGCAGCAGCTAGGAGCCGCCATAACCGACCTTCAGTTTTTGTCACTCTTATTCCGTTTACTTCACTTTATCATTACCATATCAGGCCAGGTTAATGTCATTTTAGATTTTATTTTGTTCTTCTCCCCAACATTGGCCATTGTCGAGGCTCGTCAAAGCAAGTTTCAGTGGCTCGGTGTCTCGGTAAGACAAGAGTGAGTCAGCAAAGGCGGCTGTAATCTGGCTCGTGTGCATAGCGTCTTTAGCCCGCTAAACTAATCAAGGGCAGCGAATGCACTGTACCCTTGGTTGGCTTAGTGTGCGCGTCCGTGTCTGTAGACTGCGCGCCACAGCGAGAGCACGACTTCGGTGCTTCTTCGCATCTCATTTTGAAAGGGTAATGGCGGGCATCCGAAATTCCCCACTTAGGTTAGTACCCCTGCTGAGCATTTTGCAGTAATATAGCAGTTTTGATGAGAGTCCTTCAATACTGAGGGGGGGGGGGGGGGGGAGAACGGCGATGGCTTGGTTGTTTCAACAATGTCGCGCCGTGTATGCAATTGAGTTCGCTCCTACTTATGTTCAATCAAAGTATACTTTTAATATGAAGTAGAACGCAGTCTTGCTACTAATAACTGGGATTTTGTGTTTTCAGAGTTTATTTCTCCTGAAATTTGGAAGGTGTTTCTCGGAGTTTACTTTCCGTGGAAGAATCGGGGTTTATCGGAGTTTATTTTTGTTTGATTCCCAATTTTTTGAAATTAAGGGTTTATTTTATTGTGTTCCAAATTTTTGAAATAAAAAAATGAAGATTAATAAAACTTCGAGTACCATGACACGTTGACCAACCTTGACGAGCTCAAAGGCAAACTTCGTTTGTTAAATAGTTTGAGATTTTAATAGAAACTGAAATGGAATTTCCTCAAGACCACTGGCCTTTGTGATTTTGTAACGCCTATTATTTGAACACGAACGTTTTTTTTTTTCTTTCTGACTTTAAAATTAAGAGTTTTTTTTTTTTTTTCGATAACTCTGAATCGATGAAAACATTACCAGCGAGTGTTTTTTTTTTTCGGATATCTTCTAATTTATCCAAAAACACGAAACCCTACTTGTCACGCATGAATTAGTGCCATGCTCACGGAAGTTCCGCAGATAGTCCTACCAAGCACACACTCCCTAGATGGTCACGAAAAGACGCCCAAAAGTGACGTCGGAAGAAACAAACTCTGCAAAGGTATGCATCATCCAGACAAACACATGTTCTAATTAGGGTGTCCCAATTAGCAAGAGCTTTCGCAGCCGTATTTAGCCCGAGAACGAAAGCCCCCGCAAGCTCCCTACGCTAGATTAACCATCGGGAAGCGAACTCATCCTTTGTCTGTCTCTGAGGAGCGCGAGGTAACTAACTGCAGAGGGACTCTTCGGAGTTAATCACGAACTTACGAGAGCGACCGTTCACGCGAACTTATTCGAGCATGTTTTGCAATTACATAGCAGTGGGATATTCTAAAGTGCGCCAAAGAAAAATGTTTACTATGCAATAATTTCTATTTATTGAATAGAATCTACAGGTGGAGTTTCTTGAATGCAAAAAAAGAGTAATTTAATCTTGACAATGAGCCGAGACTCGAGTATATTCTATGGACAACTGTGGAGAAACGTTGGACCCGCTGACAGCTTTTATTCTCGAAGAGATGCTGTCTTGCACGATTACTACCTCATCGGTCACTTTTTAGCCTTACTTTATTTCATCTCTCTCTGTCTTCATTTATTCGTTTTCGTTCGTGTTTCTTCTTTAGTTTATCAATGCGTGTAGCACTTTCCTTTGCTTGTTTTTTTTGTCGCAGAAAGAGACAGAGACAAAAAGAGGGAAGTACAGGTATGGCCTTAAACTCCCCTGTCGAGCGTTGGACGAGTACCAGCAACATCAATCAATGGGAACTACTAAAGGAGATTAGGCGATGACAAATACCAACCACTCTTCTGCTGACATGTAATCAGTGCTGTGATGCTAAGCAGGACACATCACTTGGTGTGTGTTACCACGCACAAAGCACTGATAAAGTTGTAAATGTATATGCGTATGATCCCTTTCTAAAGAAATAAAACTTCGACTAAACACCTTGATAAATAGTTGAAAATTATTTTGTATTTTTAATGAAGGATAAATAATATCGACGACAACATCCTCTCGGAGCTACTCGAACCGTTTTGAGTTCTAAACAGACGTCTCAATTTAAGAAACCAATCAAACAGGCTTCGTCAGTATATTATAATGGAGACCATGCCCATTAACAACAGAAAGTGAACTAAATAAAGCTCAGCGACACGATTGAAATGCGAAGACAAAATAAAAAATAGATCGGCCTCAGTTTTGCAGAATGCATAGGCATAATCCACCAGGTTTGAGAGATGGTAGCATGTTCCGGTTAGCGCTTTCTTTTGGCAGAGTTCGCTCTATAAACATCACTCTATCATGTCCTCACAGCCATGTGATTTTTGTAGAATCTCTTGACGAGAGGAATAAAAAATAATGAAGCGAACATTTTGCGTCCCCTTGCATTGTACTATTGAAAATAATTTTTGTAAGAGAAATGCGCCTACATTTATTTGAAAATGTCACAAGACATATTCTAGTTTGTCTTATATATAACCTTTTCAAATGCCAAACAAAATCATTTGGTTTTGGAGCTTCCAATTTGTGAAACGTTGACTGAAGAAACTACGCTGGACAAGGGAGTTCTAGGAAAGACTTTAAAAAAGAATGCATGCCGAAATTTTCGCGAATCGAGGAATCATTATTGACTGTTAAACCACGTATGTCTTCGTGTTGGTTTGAACGCAAACTTTCTTTAATGTTAAAAGGAGGAAATTAATAACAGAGAGGAATTTTCACACTTTGGAATCCGAAAATCGAGCAAGTTTCAGTTCCAGTCTGGCGCACAGCGGAAAACGTTGAAAAGCAATTTTTTTTATAAAACAACTTAAAAAAAATTAGTCAAAGTGCAAGCGACCTGGTGTAAGTTGAACATTACTAAACCTGAGACTGGGGTAGGAAAAGAAAAACGCAAATGGAAGACAAAAAACACAAAAAAAAACATGCAACGTTTTATTTTATCGTGCATTTTTAGCACGATGCACTCTGAAGAATTTGAATCCTTGTTCATAGTCGATCCTTTTTATACGCTTGTTTTACAACAATAAGTATACGTTATTTTCATTAAAATTTAAGAGAAGTACGGTGACCCGGCAGCAGCAATTTAACAACTACAACCATTTCAAGAGGAAAACAATTGTATCTAACTTGTATTTAACACTTTTATTCTATCAACTCACAAACCTGCCTGCAAACGCTCTATTGACAAATCAGTTTAGCTTCAGCTGATTGGCACCCAGGCGTTATCAGATATGTGTTTGTGTCTGGGCGGGTGAAGGTTACCTCATAGACCGGCAGTAAATTTATCAGGCCGGAGGTTCGTTTGGATGGGTCGATAAAGCTATAGATCTTATCTTACCGCGCAGAAAAAACTCGCTTCCCACAATTTATATATGACTTTGTTCAAATGACCTTAGTTCCGGAACGAATGTGGGTACAGTGTGATTGACAGAATCAATAAAAATTCGTTTGGTTTGAATGAAATTTCTGGAATTGCACGGCAGTCCGTTCTAACTTTGAATACATTGCAGCTAGCACGGCGCATACATAGGTCTGGTAACATTCTCTGCCACAATAAATACACCCTTCTTGTAGAGGTATATTGTATACGGTGTTGTCACACTAAGCGAACAAGAAACAATCATGGCTCGCCGAAGGAGGAATAAAATTGATGAGTTTTTGTGACAGGAGCGATTTTCATTAGTACGTTATTATAACTCTATTTTTTATCTATAATTTTGGTGTAAAGAAGTTTGCTAATGATGAAACTTCGGGGGTCAGCAAACTTTGTTAAACGCGCCTGTCAAATGCGTCATTAGGCAGTTTTAGCGAGTCGGTTTTAACACCGGATACCAGTTTGGACGCACGCTTCAAAATATGCTTTAAGGTGACAGCGCGAGCCCGCGATAGTAATTATACGTTCTACAAAAGACGATCTGTCAAAACTTCTCAATTATAAAAGGCAAAATTCGCTTCGAACCCGGTACCGAAATGCATCAAGATATTATGTGCGCCGCAATATGTGTATTTTAGTTTGTTGGCAATTAACCGGATAGGCGCCCGGCCATTATATGAACTCGTGGAGTTCGTATATTGAGCCTCTAAATGACTCGTGGACTTCATTTCACAGGAAAACTGTCTATGCTCTGTTTGTGACTTTGCATGACTATACAAAATCACTCGCTCAACAAAAAAAAAATAAGCAAAAAAGAGCTAACAGATTTTTTGTTGCAAGGCAGTCTGGCTAAATACATAAATGTATTTGTTTGTATCTACAGCACTCTATACAGAAGAAATTTAGTGTGCACAGAATGCACTATATAAATACGAATCTAGATTAATACTTGGAAGCAGTCAGACCACTGCTCACAAAATGTAGTTCACACTATGCTTCGTCAGGTTGCTTAATTATGACAGAGTTCTAGAAGCAATAAAAAAAAAAACGCGCCACCAGATTCGTTACAACGCCTGAGGGGAAGCAATTGACGCGGAACTTTCAAAGTATAAGAACTTACATAGTTGTTGAAAGCGGGACAGAGAACGGAGTTTAGTGATAGTTTTTTGGCAGCAACGTCAGAGCAAATCCATGGCAGAGTCCTTCCGATGTAGCCACTTCAGGTAGAACGCCTGTGGTTCTATCTAGCAACAAAACGACGTTGATTCGATGCCCCGAGGGCATCTTACTCGCAAACTTTGCCTACTTGACTCGAAACCGTGCGACCAATTTGCTTGGCCGTGAAGCTTTCCTTCCCATAAAACAGGGTACAAAAAAAAAAGATACAGTAAGCAGGTATTGCACTCATTTTCGCTTATTGTCACAACGCTTATTAGAGAGGCTGTCTAGTTAGAAACAACCTGCCGTTCAATTACAATCAAACGCTTATTTTATTTATTTAGCGAGCCTATCGCAAGGCGCATGGGTAAGGGTTCTGTTTAGTTTATTTCATTCATTCATTCACAAACAGCCTGTGTTGTCTGTTTGTCTGCAATGACCCTCTTTCCTTACAGTAAATCCATTCTCTCATTAAATCATTCATTCACGCCTTCATACATTTATTTATATATTTATTTATTTATTATGTTATACGTTGATAGATTTAAATTTATTTATTTATTTATTTATTTATTTATTATTTATTTATTAATATTTTGCCTACATACAGCATGGGCCTACTACGGTAGCGCAAGAAAAACTATTCAGAACACAACGCAGCAAAAACATACCATAACGAGAGTGGAAGGCTCCTCTTGAACGACAAGTGGTCGTTCCAGAGGTTTTGTGGTTAAAATAATACCTTGCATGCCTAAGTTGTTGTTTTTTTCCCCGAAGTGTAGATGGGAATTGTTTACCGAAAAATCTCCAAGTTAGATTTTTGATATATCATGCCAGTTAGGAGTTATAATTTGGCGACGCGAATTTGTAGGGGAATGGATATCGGACGACTCTAATAGCACGTATCTTTCAATAAACACCAGCCGATGCGAAAGATTCTTTCCGAAATTTCTAGGGAGTCAGTTACTGGTCAAGTAAAGGCGCATGTGGTCGAAGGCTTCGCAGTATTCCGTGAACTGCCTTTACAGGGTGAACTGTCTAGTGCTTCGCGCAAAACACTGTACGCTCTCCTCCTAGCAGTTTCAAACAATTGACTTGAAGCAGAAAGTTCTCACAATATTTTGCATTTCTCTTCAACTGTACGTTAAGCCGCGTACGTAACTTAATCCAAAAAATTCTACGCAATCAAGCCAAGACAAATTGATAGCAGAAAGTTGATATGAGCTCGGAAAATAAAAAGCTACGGAGATGCGTCCAGCGGCTTGTTCAAAACGCCAAATCTTTTCTTCTTTTTTTTTTTTTTTTCTTTGGGGGGGGGGGGTAATTATTGTTGTTAGTTCAGTTTACTGAAAGCGTGCAGCGACATTTGCAATGTTGTCCTCATTTCCATCTGATCTACAAACTCTTACGAGCCAGAAATTGATCGCTGAGCTCTGGCTCTTATGGCTTACCACGTGTAACATGATACAGGGTGTTTTTTTTTCGTTGAACAGGTTTGTTTAAGAAAAGCTGTGAAAGCTACTCTTATGCGGTTTGTTCGGGCGAGGCATACGGCCAGGGGGACATTGTATATGGGACTAATCATAACGATCAGTCGGCTAATTAATTAAAATTTGTAAATTAACTTTTTAATTAGTGAAAATAGCCTTATAATTCCAAATAGAAATTTGCTGAGCGTCGTCCATAACCCCTATATCAGTCATTTGTAGAAAGAATTTGAGCGCGTGAGAGGCGCAGTAGTGAGGTAAAGTTACCACTCTTGGAGTAGGTACACGACTGGAGCTAGATAAGAGACGGAAAAATTCCTCGGGCAACAAGCGCTAGCCTTGTACCTGCTCCACGAGTGGTAACTTTAGTGCACTACTACGCATCTCACGCGCTGAAAGTCTTTCTGAAAATATCTCATTTAGTGGTTTTCAATAAAGCTCAGCAAGTTTCAAATTGAAACTATATGTATATTTTCACTAATTAAAAGTTAATTAACGAATTAGCCGACTTACCGCGAAGATTAGCCCAGCGTAATGTCCCCCTGGCCGTATGACCCACCTGCACAAGCAGCATGAGTGCAGCTTTCACAGCTTTTTTAAACAAATCTGTTAATATAAAAAAAACACCCTGTATACACTTTATATATATGTATATGTGCTTAATACGCGGTCATGATTAAAATAAAAAAGTAAAAAAAAATAAAAAAGATGCACAGTAAATGTACACAGAACGACACCATTACCGCGAAACACGACTTCGGCGTTTTTTTGCACTTGACGGGCATCAAAATATAGCACTTAGGTTAGTATCCCAAATGAGCACTTTCCACCAATTATAGTAATTTAAATTATACTCCTTCAACACTGAGAAAAAAACAAAACAAAAATGAGACGTTTACAAATCAATGTAAAGCGAAATTAGAGCGCAGCTCGGAGGAGGGGAAGGTACGGAGGGGAGGGTATGCCCCTCCTCCTCCGTATCCGTTTTTCCTCCTCTCCTCCTCTGCTTCTCGTCCTCCTTTCCTTTCCTCCTCTTCCTTCTCCTCTTCCTTTCCTCTTACTCGTCCACTCTCCTCCTCCTCCTAATTCATACCTTCCCCCCTCCTCCTGCACACCCTCCCATCCCTATCCTCCATTCCCTCCCCTCGTCCCACTGTTTCCCCGCTAAATTTAGCTGAGAAATTCGCCACGTGACCTCAACAGCAATTCAAATCCTTGCTAAATTTTACGGGGAACTGAATTGCTGTTGATGTCACGTGACGTCAATTTTCCCGCTAAATCTAGCGGAGAAACTGAATTTGTTCATAGGTGACGTGATACCAAGTCATGTGACGTCATTTTCCCCGCTACATTTAGCGGGGACCTGAATTGGTGTTGAGGTCACGTGACGTCAATTTTCCCGCTAAATTTAGCGAGGAATTTAATTGCTGTCTAGGTCACGTGAAGTCAATTTTACCGCTGAATCTAGCGGAGAAACTGAATTTGTTCATAGGTGACGTGACACCAGGTCATACAACGTCATTTTCCCCGCTAAATTTAGCGGGGAATTGAATTGGTGTAGAGGTCACGTGACATCAATTTTCCCGCCAAATTTAGTGCGGTTTCGCCGATGGCGACGCCGCGAAACTCGGAAACGTGTGCGCTCTAAAAACTGATCGGCCATGTCTTGTTCGCACTAACAATGTCGAGGATTGTACGTCGTTTTGGCAGGCCGTTTTGAAGAGACGTCTCGAACACGGCACGAAGCACATAAAGGGTAGAGTGTTGACAGTAAGCGGGATATTTGACGACGTTAACTTCAGAAAAAGAACCCCGATAGAATGGGACACCGTGAAAAGAAAGAGAGGCAGTAAAACTCAGCCCGCGGGCAGACCGAAGCAATCCCCGAACGCATTCGCGCCCTCCAACGCAGTTCTTTCAAACGCGGTTACGGCAAACGGGATTTGCCGTCAGTGCTGCCGCAAGCTAACAAACTTAGAAGGGAACGAAAAAGAAATAATAAAAACTAAACCAAAGCCGCTAGCTCGCTGAAAGCAGCGGACTGGCGGTTCAGACTACCGTCCCTGGGCAGCGTAACGACAAACCACTGCCCGTCGTCGAGGTTAAACAACTTTGCTAATTAATGAGAGGCGCGGAATGTTTGCGAGCATTCTATATAATTGTGATTATGTGCCCGCTGTGGTTGTGACTTTGGTTCTTGCATTTCGCCTTCCCATTGGTGATACTTTGAGATGTTGTTTTGTTTCTCGTATTTCGCCATAGCGGCTCGAAGTGCGACATGTAAAAAAAACAAAAGCAAAGAAAAAATGTGTTAAATGGGCAGACAGTTCGCAACTATAATAAATCGAGTCCTACCACTGTGTGAAAATAGTTTGCACGCCGGCAAAACAAATTCATCTTCTCGCGTTCAAATAAGTTTTCCCCAGTACCCCTTGTTCATGAACCTGTTCGTTTGTTGTTGTTGTTAATGTTTTACAGTTGGAGACCCGCAAGCGTAGTACAGGTTGCTGCTATGATGCGTTTTATATGTTGGGTTTGTTGTGCATTGCTCTAATAACGTGCAACGGGGTCGTCATCTAACTTATTTTTTTTTTTAAATGTAATTATGCAACTATTAATTGACCTCTTTTACACCTAAAACTGGTTCACAGATTTGCGTTCAAGTGTGCGCGGGTGCGTTGTGCTCTATTATAACCGATTATGACAAGAAAACGAACTGTCACACCGTGTGCCATCTATCAAATAGATTTGGAACACTTCGATTTGGCGTATAGAATTTTATAATTTTTTAGGCATCACGCTTTCACCCTGGGTTCCAAATAATTATGGACAGTGTGATGAGCGACCACTGCTCATAAATAGTGCGTAGATTTTATCTCGCAGATACTTCAAAACATTCAGTCTAGTTGTACGCGGATCGCAAGTGTTCCGAGACAACACGAGAGATGGCTCCAATGTGCTTGTGTGTTTTCTCGTCCTAAGCTATTACATGCGAGCACGACGCACGCTCAAACGCAAGTGTTCAAACCAGCACTGATGCTTTGATACTGAAGGGTGTCCTACCAAATAAAGGAATAAATGACCGGCGACGAAACAATATAGTTGGGAGCACGCGGCACGGCTGAAGATTTGTGCTGACAGCCAAAAGCACCAATTTTTGTTATATAGTCGAGCGACCTTGGCTATCTTGTTCGCCTAGTGTGATCAGACTATAAAAAAAAAAGCTGACGTCGCCAATACACATTATGAATTTAGCAAGCATCAGTTTAACAAAAAACTGAGGAAAATGACCTCGATGAAAATTTGATGGCGTGAATAGGTAATCCACACCAGTCAGGACTCGTAGGGAAAACGTACTGCGACTGGTGGCTCTTGCTTCTAGTGTGAAAGAGTGGGTGCTTTTTTGCATTTTGTTATTTTATTTTATGCTAAAGATAATTTACACGCATTCAACGTGGAATCAACACTGCGAAAAATAAGGCGCGCGTTAGCAAAAATGTTTGAAAACAAAATTGCGGTGGCTTAGCTCGGCTATGCCAGGATATACGTAGCGTGAGCTTATGCGCACAAAATGAGGGGCGCTATCAAGCGGCTCCGGTGCAGCGTCAGACTTGGCTACTGCGCAACGGAGGCGGACAGCTGGGCACGCGGTGGCGCAAGTGCGTCTGCCGTGGCTATGACGTCACTCCTCTGGAATGTGCAGACCGGCGAGGCGCGCGCGGTGGCGGCGGAGCGCGCGGCGGCGGCGGCTCCGGCGCGCCAGCTGTGCGCCGTGTGACGTCACTGCTCCTCGCACTTGCGCAGCACGGCTCTTCGGGAGCCACGCGAAACTGCTCGACCTCGGCCAGTGTAGCTAACGCTACAAAAGTAAGGCGAGTAAATGTCACCGTTGAGTTAGAAAATCACCTAAAAAATAAACTACTTTTAGAGCTGCGCGCTTGTTTTTTTTTTCTTTTCTGTTGTTTAGCAGATAGAGAAGCAATAATGCCCGCACTCTGCAGAAACATGTGAAACAATTTAATGGTGAGTCTTATAGTAATCACATCCAAAGGAAATATAGTAAAATCCACTCTTTCCGAAATTACAATAATTTATACGCCAACGCCTTTTTGGTAAAAACGACAGCGAGGTGTTTTTTTTTTCTTTTATACCCAATAGTATTTTTGCAACTTTTTTTTTGCCTGAAAAGCAACATTCATATTGTAGCTTCATAATGTCAAGCCGCACAATTTGAAAAAATTAGGACTTTTTTTTTCAGGCACAAACGGTTTTAGATTTTTTTGTTGAGGCCGCAGAGATTACAATGAGCTCTTCTTAAAAAGTAAATCTAATGAGCAAGAAATGCGTTTCACACTGGCGATCTGGCAAAGAATAAACACCTAGACAACACAATTGGCCACAGGACGTTTCGTTTCGGCAAAGAAACGAACATGTTCCCGCGTAGTAATCAACAACCTGGCATAACATCTTTTTTTTTTTTCGTAAAATCTTTTGGCAGTTTTGCAGTTATGTTGAGTTTAAGTAAATTGAAATCTAGGCGGTACCCAAGTACTAATAAAAAAAAACTGTCAACCTATAGACGCACACGCTGTTTACAAACCAGCCCGCGTTTGTCCACACCAGGTGTGGGCACTGCGCGTGCGCAAAAACCGAATTCGGGTGAAGTGAGGCCACTGCGCATGCGCAGTGCCATCGACAGCGCCACCGCAGCTGCGTGACGTCAGGGCCGCGTGTTGGTCTATAAAAAAAATTACAGGTTCTTATTTTTTTAAAGATAGAAAAAAGAATTCTTAATTATCGTTGTGCGTGACCCTATTTTTTTTTTTTACTTCTGATTTTTGTTTTTCCACTACGCCTATTGCCAAAGTTCACAATGTACCAAGTATATTCCGTCTCACTAAAACCGTGCAGTAGAGCCAAAGCTACGGGGGAGAGAGCGTATCCCAACCTGTTCAAGAGGAGAGAAAGGACGAACAGGAGAGAAAGGCTGTAATCTCAGCCTCTCTCTCTCCTGTTCCTCTTGAAAAGGTTGGGACACGCTCTCTCCCCTGTGGCTTTGGCTGTACCGCACGATTTTGGTGAGACGGAGTGTAGCCTAAAGCCGCGTTCACACCTGCGAAAAACTCCCTCGTCGCCGACCGAATTTACTGGGCTGAAAAAGACGGCGCCGTTCACATATGTTGCCACCCGTCTCCTTCAAGCGGCTCCGGTCTCACCCGAAACTCAAGAGTACACTGTCCCTAGCTCGAGTGGTGTTCGAAAATATGCTCTCGCAGACTTTCTCTTGCGGTAAACGCTAACCCCCAGTGCCGAGAAAACGACCAACATTCTGCCGGCGATTCGAGAAAGCAGTAAGAAAATAACCAGCAAACGGAGACAACGTGCGTACGTGCCACTCACGGCAGTTTTATTCCCCATATATTTTTTGTCGGCACTTCCTTCGTTTCCCAGATGCCTCTTGTCGAGCATGGTTGAATAATTGAGTCTCGATCAGCATTTCTGCCGACACAACGATACCAGTGAGACGACGCCGTTTGCACAACTAGGGAACTCCGACAACTCCGGCGGCAACCCCCACAACTCGGACGCTTTGGCCGACTTAGCCAGGATGTGGCACCAGCAAACGCCATTTTCTCCGTTCGTTCCGATTTGCTTCGGCGGCGTGGAAACTTTCTGCGCGGGAAGAATCGGTCCCGAACCGATTGCTCCGGCGCTCGAACATTCCGTCACCGGCGAGGGCTTTCCCCCTCCCGGCGTCAATAGACCGAAGTCACTAAGCGAACTGCGCAGGCGCGCGCATTCCGGAAGTGGTGCCGCCGCCATGCTACCTGTAGTCATCGCTTCCACCTTACAGGGCTGCGCGTACAGCGCGAAACACATGTACGACGAAACCGTCCGATCCGACGTGCGGACTGCCGGAATGACCTTGGGGGGCGAGGGTTTTCGTAGCACCGGAGAGCGTTGAAAACCCTCGCCTCCGACGGTCGTATCGCCTGACCGGACTTCGGATCGGACGGTTTCCTCGTACATGTGTTTCGCGCTTACATCGTAGATTATCGTTTGGAACGCCCCGGTATCAGCTTGGATTCTCCTGCACGTCTGTACTTCATAAAATTGTGTTGGTTGTGATGTCTTAATTTGTCAGCAAGCACAGAAAAGCAGTTGCAGTCGTCTTATCGCTTTAGAATCGCTTTGTCGTCTGCTTCGGCGTCGTCTGCTTCTTCGTCTTCGTGAACGCGTGAGCACACTGCCGTTCACGCAGTGGTCCCACTGCGGCCGGTGGAAAAAAACAACGACGCCACTACTCGAGCTTTCCGGCTGCTCGGATGTCTCAATTAACTTGGAAACTGAACACCTAGTTGAATGGCAAAGAACAAGAAAATTCGAGGGACCATCAGCTTTGTGTAGCACCGTGGAACAGCGTCAAATGTGTTGGTGAAAAACTGAGCTTGGTAGTGTTCAGTCGTGTGCATAACGTTTAATCAACAATGAAGTAAGAGGAGCTAAATAAACTTTCTCGGTGAGCGATAGTTTTCTAAAAGTTGTTTCATTCTGGTTGACAGCATGTGCGACAGGGTTCAGATGAACTGCGGGGAGAAGCCTGCACACAGAGAAGAAATGATCTACAGAAGGCCATGCCTGATGCGCCGTAACAATTGCTATCTCTCAAAAAGAAGCAATCATGCAAGATACCTGAAAACTTAGGGTGGAGATGATTTTTCGTGTACAGTTTCTATTCAGTTTCGTTTTGTTTGCGCAAGCTCCGAACGCTAAGAGTCGCCCGACGTTGGAAGCTTTTTTCTGGATCAGTAGCGCCAGCCTAATAGACCACCACAGAATAGATTAGGCTCGTTTGTTACATTTCTGCCGGTGAGTGTTGCACTTATAAATTGCATTATGTGGTGTTTTTTTTTTTTTACGTTTTGTATAAAAAAAAATAAAAGCCGCTTCCGAAAAAAGTTGTTTTATTTCAAATGATGCGTATCAAGAATCGCTGCTTTTTTTGAGTGATTGTCCTGATCTTTTGAAGCACAGTTGTGCTTAAAACATGTCGTCACATTAACAGTTATAACCACCAAAATTCATTGAGCAAAAAGTGTATTCAAAACGGCCTCACCAAACTTAGTGGAGATAGAGCAATGGATAGACCGCTACGGAGCGAATGCTCAGGGAGATTCCAACGTACGGAACACTTCGGCACGCTGTGTGTCTCGTGCCCAGTAATCTTACACTTTTTAGCTGACGTGCAATAGGTGGATATGAATTATGAAGCAAATCATGAAACAAATGGAAAAACACCATTTTTCCTGCCACTCTGTCCGGCTCTGTTTACCTTTCTTTGCCGTGCTGCTTTCTTTCGGGAAGACATAATATCCGAGGCCTTTTTGCCTGGTGCTGTTAATGTAGCACCGTGGCATACAACGGTAGAAGCCACCCATTGAAAACCATGAGTAAACACCCGGCTAAACGTCTCGTGCTAACCCGAAAATTTCCAAACGCCGGACGGGCGTACAATGCGCATTGACGCGGCCGGAAAACTGGGGAGAACTACAGGTACCAGCATGCACCGCGGCAGCGGTGGCGTCGCGCAACTCCTGGTGAGATCGGTCTATTTCCCCGCGGATTCGGCTGCGAATCCGCAAGTGTGAACGAGCCATAAAGGCCCGTTCACACACTTGTATCCGAGTACAACCGAGTGAGACAAGACCAGTTTTTAAAGGGGCCCTGCAACGACTGTTTTGACTTTTTTTTTTTTACATTTGCACCGAACCTGAGCGCACTGCACATCGTAACTTAGTGAACTTTTTCTTTTCTCGAAAATTGCTTAATTTTATAAGTTATAGGCGTATTAAATTACAGAAACAAGCAAAAAAATAACCTCCTTCATGACGTCCTTGGTCCTCTGTCC
Source organism: Ixodes persulcatus (assembly GCA_013358835.2). NCBI lineage: Eukaryota > Metazoa > Arthropoda > Arachnida > Ixodida > Ixodidae > Ixodes > Ixodes persulcatus. The sequence continues at coordinate 819,902 of JABSTQ010010156.1, forward strand.
CCCATTTTCCCGCGCCGGAGGATTCCCCTTGCCGGGATGACTCACGAATGTGGGGAGGGAGGGGAAGACAGGAAAGGAAATGACGCCGAGGAGAGAGCTGCCCGGGTACGGGGCAGCACTGTCTCCTCGGCTGACGTCAGGACCAATAACGTCACGATTTCGTCACATGCCACGCGCGTTCGACACCACGGGGCGCCCACGTAGGAAGAGGAGGTTTCCGCGTCGTCCGGTTAAAATATGACGCACTGAGATTTAGTTACTCTCTCCGTGCCCGCTGGGTTGCCCGAACCACAAGAGACGTGGAAACCGCAAAAAAGGTAGACGCTTAAATAGGATTGCAGGGCCCCTTTAAGCCTCTTGCGAAAGCGTTGGACCAGATGCGCTGCTGCGGAGCAGGTCCTAAACCGTCGCAAGAGGGTTAAAAACCGGTCTCGTCTCAGCCGGTCCTACTCGGATGTAAAGGCTCGTTCACACACTTGTAACCGAGTACGACGGAGAGAGCGACAAGACTGTTTGTTAAGCCTCTTGCGACGTCTTAGGACCGAATGCGCTGGTGAGAAGCTGGTCTTAAGACGTCGTAAGAAGCTTAAAAACCAGTCTTGTCTCTCTCCTGCCTACTCGGTTGCAAGTGTGTGAATGGCGCTTTAAGTCGATGCCTGGCCACAACAAAAGAACCTGCATACACTCTTGTGGAGTACAAGTTAACGTGTTATAAATCTCTCATTGAACATTTTCCTCTATATATGATCACAACAACAATACAAGTCCAAAATTCTACGCTATTATCTCGCATGTTGTCTCACAACAAAGCTCAAGCTGTTTCCTGATTTATTCCTCGAGTTATTTTTTTTTCTTCTTTTTTTTTATGAGCGCTTTGACATTCTTTTTGTTTTTAACCTTGAGTGTATCCTACAAATTGTGCTGATTAAGACCTGAAATTAAAAGTTCATTAAAGAACAAGAATACCGCCTCTGGCATAATCGAGAGAGAAAAAAAAGTAGGTTGAATTAGTTTTACGAGTACTCAGAATGCAACGAGAAACGTATTCTTATTTCTTCGTCAGAGACTGCATCGCGTTCTTTTCGGCCAATGAAAGGCAACACTTTTTTTTTTAAATTTAATCTAGCTCAGTCGTTGCGTTTTCTAATCGCTCCCGAGAGCGACACGTGAACGCTTCGCACTTCTTGCTCGCCCACCGCCTACACTTCCACGAAAAACGGCAACACGCATATAAAGCATCGCACGCACTCGCCTTGGCCTGGCACCCCTATCTCGAGCATTTTCCCTTTATCCTTTTTAAAACGCAAGCACTCATCTCAAGCTGAAAACGCGTCCGACATCCCTACCATCCAGAGGGCACGACAAAGCGCATACTAAGGCATATACTGCCTACTGCCGACGCCGTTGCCGCCGCCACAGCAGCAAAAAGTTGAACGCTACAGGAGCACAAAGGAAAAGTCCTCCCAGAAAGAGCAATATAAACAGCCGTTGCTATACTCCGTTTTACCTCACCGCGGACCTCAGCGGACGTTACGAGTCATTGGAGCCACTACATTGTCAAGGGAGTGTCACGTGGCCGGCAGCGACGCGTGGGGCACGAGTCACGTGATACTTTCGGAGCGCTGGATCGGCTGCGATGGTTCGCAACTTCTGCTGCAGTTCATCATAAGGAGAAACAGGGTGTAAGATAAACAAACGCGGTGACGACGACGACGACAATACGGTTAAATAAATAATAAAAAAAAAGAACGAAGCAAGTTAAGCAGATAATCTACCACGGTCTTGTCCAGTCATATTTTGTGTATTGCCATCTGGTATGGGGCACCACTACCTTACAGAATGTGAACGCACCTCTAACCCTACAGAAAAAAGCCTTAAGAGTGGTCGCGAATGTATAGTATTTTGTTCACACAGATCCGCTTTTCAAACGATTTAAGATTGTTAGAATAACAAACATGTCCAGCTTCCGCCTCCTAGCTTCATACAATGCATTAATAAATAGTGAACATAGCCATATTCTCCAAATATCCAACTTACTTAGAAATACAGACATATATTGCGCGCGTTTAAATGAACAGTGGTATACACACACCCGCTGAACGAACTATGGGCTAGGATCCATTGGGGACACTCTACCATCCTTACTAAACACGTTTTATCGTAAGGGATATTTTTCTCACAATTTGCCATTTGAAGTATTCATGCATATTCTATCTACCCTGTGAATGTTAGTTATTTGCTATTGCTTTTCAAGTGTGCATTGTTAACTGGCGTACTAAGTAACAATGTCTTATTTTTTATTTTGTTAAGTTTTGTTTGTTTTGCTTTGTACTTTGAGCTAAAAGTACGCCTCTGTGTATATATTTATTTTGCCTGTACTGTTGTGCATTAGTGCATGTTTGACTGTTGTCGAATGCTAGCTGCCTTCTTGGAGCTGGGGCCTCGTCAAGCTGCACTTGTTGCAGCTTTTTGTCCCAGCTGCCATCTTTCTTGTGAAAGAAAATAAAGTATTGATTGATTGATTGATTGAAAAGAGGCAAACAAAAACCAAAAAAAATAAGAAAGAAACGTAGCGATAAAAGTACGCACACGAGTAAACACGAGTTAAGAAGTGAGATAAATTGGGGAAGCGTTCTGGATGGCATAAGGAAAGGAAGAGGAGAGAGAGAGAGAAAAAAAAAAGAATAATGGCCCGCGGCGTCGGCAGCGGAAGTCGTTCGCGGCCGAGTTTGTTCTTCGGGGAACGCGACGCTGGGTCTTCGACGACGACGACGCACCACGATGGTCGAATGGTTGCCGAAAAAGAAAAAAAAAAAAGACGGAGACAAACAATGCGAGTATGCGAGTCACGTGAAGACTTGCTTGCTCGCGCGTGCCTGCAAACCGCGATCGACGAAAGACGGTGGAAAGGAGAGACGAGAAAGCTCAAGCCGCGGTAACACGGCAAATACATCGTACAAACCACGTTATGCATGCACTGCCCGAGACGTGATTCTTCCCCGTCACTATGGGTCATACCAAAAACTGTCTGGTGGACACGTTGGAAGCACACCTGTGCACAAAGCATGCTTGCTCCGACCATGCTTGAGACGTACGTCAAGGGTATTCACACGAGGGAGAAATCCCGGGGATTTCTCCCCGGCACGCGCATCCCACGACGAAAACGTCAGGCTTTGCGATGTGCAAAAGCCTCGCGTTTTCATCTCGTGAGGCGCGCGTGCCGGGGAGAAATCCCCGGGATTTCTCCCTCGTGTGAATACCCCTTCAGCAGATGTCTCTTTCATTATGTCTACAGTGAACGCCGTGTCTTCTCTATGATGTATGAGTAGTGAGGTAACCACCGCTGTGTGAGGAGCGCAAGTTCATACGCTTCATTCGCATGCGTTGTGGCTACACGTCAGAACGACGCCGAGCTCCGATTGCGTCTGATTGGAAGGATAGTGGGTAGACCTTGAGACAGCTTGCTTCGAGCTTTACGCACTATTCTTTGATCAGAAAGCCAATCAGAACTCGGCGTCGTTCTGACGTCACCGCGACCCCCGCAAAACAAGCAGACGACTCGCTCTTCGCGTAGGAAGGGGTGCCGAAAATGGTAAAGAGAAATATCCGAACGACGAAGTAGAAACTAGCGATATCGGGCGCGGCCGTGGCATATGGCATGAACCCTATACGTACCTAGAAGACGAGGGCTGCGCGTGACGTCATCGTTAGCAGATTCCCGATCCTCCCCAAGCGGCAAACATGCTGGACCTGGACGGGAGTCGCCACAAAGGGGCAGGACGCGTCCGTCTTAGACCGGTGCCGGGAACGCGTCTCCGACTGACGCGTATCCAAAAACAGGTGCACTCTTAGAAAAAAGGGTCAGTATAGTCCTCCCTAAAGGGAGGAACGCTCTTGATACATATGTTCCTTCAGAAAGGGAGAAACTTTCGTCCCTAAAGCAGGGGAGCAAAAGTTCCTCCGTCACCTGCATCTCATTATGGCGGCCACGAATCGAGCAAATCGAGCTCAATAAGGCTTAACGAGAACCCTGTTTTCAAGCTGGATCTCCACTCTCAGTGCGTGTTAGCCCTAACCGAGATACGTACGGAGCTGTGGGTCTCACGTCTGTCTTCACGTTGGTTATTCTGTCAACGAGCTTATTCGTATGTATACCTTACTGATTTTCGCGTAACTGTAACGTATTGTTATTTACCAGCTTGTTTATTTCTACTTGCAACGCATATCCTTCAATCCGATGAGCGCGTTGAATAGTGGCAGTACATGATCTCGGCGATCAGCTGATTGTCGACCCTTCTGCCGTTTGCATCAGATTGCGGCGCTTTTAGGTTATAAAACAGCGAAAAGTCAATTTCTTTTGTTTTCTGAGTTTCTAGACAATCTTCAGTGAATTTTCCTTGTCTCGCGAGTAGAATCTTGGCTTCAGAAAACTGTATCGTTCCATAACCGTAACTTTTCTGGTGATCGCGCTTTTTAGGAATATTTTGCTTTATATATTTCATTCGTGGTGACGACAACTCGACGACTTCTATTCTACGATTTCCGGGCATTTTCGCAGCTGCCGTGGCGAGTTCGTCACTGTTTTGAACTTCATCGGTCTCAGGCATGACTTGATTTTAGTAGTCATCTTACCTGCCTACTTATTCTCGATGATGTTTTGTCTTCAGCGATGTAGCGAGTAGAGCGTCCTTCTCGCGTTCGGTGAGATTTGGGGCCCCCGATGGCTTCTTTATCTCAAAATGTGAGCACGAAAACTACTGTCACTGTCAAAATATTCTGTTATCAACCGATAATAAACACACAATCACAGATGTAAAGAGCATTTGTGTTTATTTAAAGCGTTGACTCCTGTTTTTGAAAGTTAAGCGAAAAAAAATGATTGAATTTGGAGTCCTTTAATTCGTTACTCACCGAAGAAATACAGCGAAAAGCAGACGGCGACGACGGCTACTACAGCAGGTTTTTTGTTTACATCACGAGATTCCTCTCCGCCAATCGTATTCGTCCCTCTGAGCGTTCCCTAGTTCGTAGTCTACTGTACGGAGCGAGAGGAGCAGCAGATTAAAACGTAACACGAGCTTTCCGCGAACTGTATTTATTTCCGAAGCCGGCTTCCCCCTGCAGGTAAAGAAACTTGCGTTTCGAAAGCATGCAGTCACTCAGTATTCTCATCGTCAGCACTGCGATGTTAAACGGAGACAACCGGCAACCAGTTCGCGCACTTTATGTCTTTGATATTCCTCGAGCCACAATTCCTTCGTCAACCGTTGCGTCAACCGCACATCACGGAGGAGTGGTAAACCATTCGCCCGCAAAACCAAAAGCCGCTCTCAAAAAAAGCAAATCCGAAGCAGCCTCTTGGCTCATTTCAGCACGCCAACACGACATTATGGCGTAGCCGCGTAGAGTAAAAAGAGGTTAAATCGCTTGCCACCAGATGGCAGGGTCAAGCAGAGTACTCGCAAGTAGCTGGCTAGGTGGCGCTAGGTACCGCCCATTTCATGTTCTACAAAAAATATTTTTATTCTTACGCCATCATTGCGCTTCGGGGTCATCGAGAACCTCTATTGTACACGACGACAGCGACATACTCACGTTCGCTCCTGCTTCTCGCCAGCATTTCTACGACTAAACGCCAGGATCGCGTCACCCGACAGCGTGGCACTTCGCCTTTTGTGACGTCATTTGTTGCCACTTACGGTGGACGGGTGGAATAGAACGCTAAACACCCCCGTCGGAGACGCGCTCCAGACACCGTAGTCTTGGCGTCGTCTTGTGCTAGCGTCGCACTCGTTGTAAAATGTATAAAAAAAAACACACACACATTGGCTAAGTGGCGCAGGCCGCCGCCCGATTCAAAGTCTTTAGCCTCATCTCTCCATTCATCCATCTATCCATCCAGTGATAACGTTTGCGGGCGAAAAGCGCGGGCCTTGTCTTCTAAGGGGTATTGGCTAGTCTTGGAAAGTCTTGTCTGCGTCCGCCCAGCTTGCAGTACGGCCTCGACATCTGGGAGATCTTGCTTCTTTACCAGAGTTGGACAAGATACTCGACGAGAGTAATTAAGATAAGTCAGTAAATACCTGCCTCAGAAAGTATTTAGAATACTACCAAAGTTACTTTCGCAACAAAAAAAAAAATATGTACTAACACATCTTGCAATTCTATATAAACAAGACCAAAGACTAAAAAAATCGTGTTTTTTTTTTTTCGTCGTCTTCTAATTTGCTTTTTTTTGCATTTTGCGTTTGCATTTTTGGTCGTGACTTATTTTTTGTTCTGTGTTTCTGCCATGTTTACTCCCAGCTTGCTATCGCTTCAGCCGAACCCTAGTCCCGAAAAAATATTCCAGCGACAAATTTCTCGGAAGAAACATGTATTTCAGTAAGCGATTAACAGATAGTAAACAATTGTTTTAAGACAGAGTAGCAAATAGTCGCGTTCGAATGTATTTGAAAGATTCCAAAATACTACCGAATGTGTATGAAATACAGTATATAGAGTATAGCGTTTGAGACAGATATGGGCACCAAGTGTGTTCTTACCAATCTCCCAAGCTTTCCCAAAATAAAGGAGCCTATGGTTGCACCAACACGCTCGCCTTCTTCACGCAGTAGTAATTACACGACCTTTTTCAACGTGTCGCGATGTCAGAAACGGCACTTGAATAGTGGCCGACTATTCTCAGTTAACGAGAACTCAGGGTAATCATTCGAAAACCGAAGACTTCTTTTACCAGCCGTTCTCTTATCCTTCGCTTCACAGCCTTCTTTGCCCCGTCCCCTAGTTGCTTCTGTTTTTTTGTTTTGTTTTTTTTTCGTCGCACTTCTTTTTATTTTTTACGCTTCGAAAACCAATTAGCGTGGACGTGAACTAAGTGCCCAGGTTTCCCCCGAGACTCTGAAAGTAGTGCACTCTAACCGTCTGATGAGCATCGCAGCTTTCCGAAATCGATTGCTATGAGAAGTATCCTTCTCTATCTGTCATTTTAGTGGAACCATCTGGAAGATTCTTGTATGGTTAAAAGAGACCCCTTTGGCCCTACCGTAATAGCTTTAATAGGTGTTTTTTTTACTTATTTCGTCTCGAAGCAGTCTCGTGCAATATGGAGAAACAAGTACAATCGCCCGAGGTGTGGTCTCGAACGCCATACCCGTCGTTTTGTGCAGCCGTTCTTCGTTTAAATATCTCACCAACTTTTCGATGTATTTCTTTTTTAACTCGGAGGGGTATTTTGCACACACACACACACACACATAAAAAGAAAGCATTGTACCCTTTTAAACACGTTCAGAACAGGAAGTATCCCTAATTCGGTCATTGCGCAAGATGAAAATATAATTAAAAATGGACGTAACTTTAGAGCGAAGCAATAATACTCCGCGTTAATAACACTCGTAATCTTTTTCAAAATATGTAGTGTGCTTTATGTCAGAAAGGCAGCAGACTCTTTTAGATAAAAAGTATGTGCGACTGTCTAAACAAGCTTCGCGCTTTTCGTTCAAACGCGGCTGGTGTACTTTCAGGATTAACTTTTATATTTTCTTTCAAGCTGACATAAACCTCATTTTGAGACTGTCGTTAACGCTAACCATAACAGACCGATCTCCTAGAGCGTTCGGCGCATGCGTGACGCCGCCGTACCTTCAGTTCACAGGTGGAAGGCGGCATCTGCCCGAGACGTCTAGAATGCGCACTGCACACTCGGAGAGAGCTACAGCGAGGTTGTCCTCTCACGTGCAGAAGGACCAAAGTTCCGTAGTACATGCATTGCGGCAGCCTTGGCGAAACCAAAGGACTTGCCAGTGAGATTGGTCTCTTACTTAAGTGGGAATATGTTTCAAACTTCGAGTCGCTTTAGGTCCGACTGCAGTCAAGGCCACAACCCGATGGAGTCAATCAACCAGCGCCGAAATTGAATCCTCACAGTGCTTATCGTCTCTGTAGCTTACCATCAATGACTAAACCAATCACGTGCAGTAAATGCGCCGGTATCCCGCGTTCTTTTTTTTTTCTTCATTGGCAATAGCAAGTCCACAAAAAAAAAAAAAAAAGCGCCCGGACGATGCATTTTTGACGCAGGTTGATTGAACCCATCATAGTTTAACTTAAATTAAAACAATGTAAAAAATCACGTAAAAAAAGAAGAAAGAGACAGACAGCGTTTTAATGAACATTGTTGGGAATTGCGGACACCTGATCTTCGCGCAACCGTCGCTTAAAAGTATCTCGACACAGCGCACCACCTATTACGAGGAGCGTCGAAACAACACGAGGGACACGTTTTGGTAGACGCCCACGGAGTCTTCGGGTTCGTTCTGCCGCTTCGTCGCCATGCCAGACGTGAGTCCGTGCCGCAAAGATGGTCGAGATCCGCCCATTACTTTGGGTACTATAAGGCCGGTTGTCACATGCAGCGAAGCACTGATATAGCGCTGCTCACATGTCGTCGGTGCGATACAAAGCTGTGAACGCTCCCGTCAGCACGCGCTTAGGCCGAGGTCAGCGCTATGCATGTAGCGCTCCGCTGCATGTGTGAACAGGCCTCTAAGCGGCACTGGACGTTCAGAGTGTGAATTGAGTAGGGTGTGCGCGTCGATGGGTCACAGGGAAGTGGAAGAGTGTGCATGTGCGGATGGGCATGTGTGGCATATGAATTGCGAGCATTTTTAATTGTGGACGCACGTACTACAGTAAGTCTTATCTATATCGGCTACGTTTTACTTCAAACTCGTTTTTATTAGTATGTAAATAATGGTAGCCAGCACTGCGAAGTGGTCTCTCCATCGGTCTTCATATTATCCTAAAGGAAAGGTGAAAGACACTCGCGGAAAGCGAAAGGTTGCGAGACTTGCAGACACGTTTTTGCCAGATGGAGTTTGGCAGTAATGGTAAATGCGTGATTCTCGTCCCGTCCTTTTTTCTAGCACGTGCTCTTAACACAGAGCCAGTAATGAGACACCGTCTTGTTTTATTATTTTTGATACCAAAGAAAAACCATGTTTTTTGACTCGTGACTAATAATGGGGCAAGAAAATCATTGCCTTTGTCACGCCATCAGATATGCTTTACTGCGCTAAACTATTAAATGCACGATCGTCATGCTGGCCAATGTGCTCGCGATTTCACGGAGGCCACGGTGGAAGAAACACAATTACGCGATGCTACTCGCCATTCTTCCCGCGGGGAGCGAGCGAACAGATCGTGTTCGGAGCTATAGCCTCGAAACAGGAGTAGTTAGTTCCGCGCCGCCGCGGAGGGCGCTACGGTATGGGTTCCCTCCTCGGCAGCCACTGTGTCGGCGCGGTAGCGTGCTCGCCTTTTTTGTGGTGTGATGGTGTGGTGGTGATGTGTGGTCAGTGGCTGGCCTCGTGTTTTGCTTTGGCACTCTGTCGATCACAGGTGCCACCATCGTGCACGAAGGTGAGTCTTAACCCGAAGAAGAAGAAGAAGAAGAGAACACAGATTTACGGACTGTGGCTACTTGGTGGCGGCGTGGCGGCGGTGAGGTACAACAATAAGCGGTGAGCGAGGGAATGCGGGTCTCCCGCTGAGAGAAACAACCGGAACGGTCAGTTTGGAAACGACCCCATACTTGGGCGCCATCTATCCCCGTGCAAGTGAAGCGCGCTCGGTGCGCCGAACATAATGTGGCCGCCGCATCAGACGGAGAGTCATTACCTAAATGTGTTTCTTCCACCCTGACGGAGGCTTACAGGGGAAAAGTTCAGCCGACCCATATTTTGGACGTCAAAATACCCTCTAAATTAACTCTAGTACTACGCCAAGGCGTGCCAGACACCCTTCGTTAGTTTGGCACGTATAATCCCTAATAATAAATTTTATATACGAGCCTCGTGCACGTGAGTGTTTCTTAAAACTTCAAAGTTATTTGTTACAAAAGTGCAGCTTGATGCGAGTGTTCAACTTCAAATCGCGATGAATTCAGATTTGCGAGAAAATTGTGATCAAGTCCTAAACGCTTGTCGCGATTAGATCGTTGAACGAGATTAGAACTTCAGAATTATAGTGGGCTGGTCAGTCGACTGGAGCACAGTATTGGGCGCTTAAACAGGCCTCTCGTACAACGTGTACGAAATGGAACGCACCGGCGCGGATCGACTTCTTGATTAATAGCTCCGCAGCAGTCGTTCCGAGGCTTAATCGAAGTCCGACATAGAAGGGCGCACCGGAGTGCTTCCGGTTTTGGATGCTTGGGTGAGACTGAAAGTGAAAGCGGAAGTTAAAAACCAATGAGCAAAAAAATAAAGAAGAGGAGAAATCAACGATGAGAACTGGTACTTACACGAGCCCCTTAATGGATGGAAGTTTTCCAGCGGTCGGGTCTAAGGGGGTATACAGGGCTTCGTGCATTGACTGTTCGGAGCACTATTAAGAACATTTTAAGTTTAGAGAATATGTAAGTGAAGTCTTTCTGATATTTTTTACTGCGTTTGAGCGTTTTTTTTTTAATGTATGTTTTTGTTCATTCTAAAAGCAACAACAAAAACAGCAAAAAATGGTATATGCCTGACCCGTCGCACCTTGCACGGAGGTTTATGATTAATACCTTTCCCGAAAAATGCCGAAAAAAAACTCGCATGTACTTTAGAAGGAACGTGTATATGTGGGATTAGCTGCTAGCTTTAGGAGATCGTATTTTTAACGATACTTCGTAGCATGTGCCACGGAAGCGGCATCTGCTCTCCCAAAACAATTCGATAAATCTTTGTTCCGGAGAGACGCGTTTTTCGAAAATATTTTCCGCAAACTTAAATTTACGATCCCGAGTAAACGTATACCTCTGCTTCGGGTGCATTACGTAACAAAATCATAAAGTTACCGAATTTTATTTTTTTTTTTTTCTACAGCACATTTTATTTTGGGGACGTAAAAGAGCAGACTTAGGTGAAGGCGTTCAGTTTATTTTCTCGTCCCGTCGGGCTTGTGCCAACGAGCAACATCGTCATCTTTGTTAGCGGCGACGCTGGGATCAACCGCTACACTGGTTCATCGAAAGACCAACACGCGGCGCTGACGTCACACCGCTGCGGTGGCGCTGCTATCGGCAGGGTGCATGCGCAGTCGGAAAACGCGAATCTGCTTCCTGCGCACGCGCTTGCCCACACCTCGTGGGCTCGTCTGGAAAACGCGCATTGGCCTACAGACGATTCCAAGCAGGGCATCTGGCCGCCGCCATGTCCCTGTACGTGCATGCAAGTGCGTGCAATTGCAAGCTTGCCAAAGCTACGTTCACGCGCACGCTGCATGTGCATGCACGCGTGGGGCACCAGTGAGGCACCATTCTTGCAATTGTCAATAGAGAGTATTCACTGGGCGTCATATTTGTGGGTTTTGGTTAGAGTGCATGCTCAGAACGAGCTCATATTAATAGGTTGATAAGACCGGCAATCTTGATGGCGTAAAATGCACGTTGCAAAAGAACTGTGGAAGCTCGCCACCAGCACACGCTCAGCGGTCGCGCACACAGCTATGGCCGCCAGTGAATACTCCTTATAGACCTTTTCTTTAACGGCGCCGCCATCTTGAGAATTGCGGCGCCGATGACGCCGTCTAGCGGCTTAGAAAAATAAATACCGGCTAGTTCTGGCAGCACAGCTATCTGGGTAGGCAACGGTGTGGGTATGGGGGGAACTTGGCTAGACTTGGCTATGGTGGGTTGCAATGACTTGGTTGGAGCTTGTCCGGTTGAATCCAGCTGGCTACTCCCAGGCCATCACCTTGCCTCCTCGAGAGAACGACGACGAAGACGGTGGGGTGTTTTGATTGAGTTTCCTCAGCGAAGTATATATGAGCAGTTTAATGTAGTTTATGCAGGTAAGCTCTCGGCATTTGATAGCTCTATCTTGAGCGGTGGCATGTAGACTTTTTCATACCTTTCACATACCATGGGGCTTGTAGTGATAACCTAATTGGACCACCTGCACCGGGAATTAAAATAGGCCCTCTTGTCGTAGACGAAGTGGTCGTGAGCTTAAAGGGGCTATGCAACAATTTTTTTACTTTGCGCAAATACCGCTTAGAACGGATCCCTGACGTTAATGACCTATGAAACACGCCTTCGTTTTTCACCCGACGCATTAGAAGTCCCAGAAAAAAATTAAAAAACAACGAGCAGCGTTCACGCCCTCAACTCGCAGCCAGAACAAGCGGCCACGTGATCTGGAGCCGATTATATGCCGCCAATGTTGATCATAGCCACGCGCTGGGGTTGGCAAAGCACAGGACACGCGCTGAGTTCCAGACATTGTTATGGCTCGGCTATTGTCGTCGTTGCAGCGATTGGACACGGGCCACTACTCGAATGCTTCTCGAGCTATCAATTATCACAAGCCTAAATCGAGTGCCCACGCAATGCTCGGGTCCAATCTATGAACCGCATTCAAATATCGTCATACGGGTGTACTGCGATCCCCGCGTTACGTCATCGAATTTTGCAAGGGAGAGATTGAATGAAAATGATCGCTTTTGTCCTTGAAATTACACCGCAACAAAGGAGTTTCTTGGCCAGTGGCATTGCATGCGAGTATCCTTGAGTCCCACTAGTGCCAGTAAGCTCTTGTAAAGTGAAAAACATTCCAATTGAATATCGTTGCACAGCTCCTTTAAACGTGACGTTGAGTCTGATACGAATCTCTCGCTATTCAAGCTCGCAATCGACTGACTTCATAAACAAGGATTCTTGGGGAAAATACGAAGCTCGATAACATTGCGCCACACTCGCGCTGCAGCTTCTTGTGCTCATGGCACACTTTCTGCTATTGTTCTTATGCTTTTTAAAATTATTTATCCATCCGAAGACCACGCAGTGGTAGTCAGACAGTCGTAGATTTTTGGAAATTGCAGCACGGTAAAAAGGAGCACTCGGAACAAACTCATGCACGACGTCCGTTTTTAAGCCTTTTCGCCCATACCCTTGGCGGTTGCATACCCTGTGTCAGCGGGCAATCCAAAAATGCACCAGGTCGAGGGTACGTCAGTTACTGGCTGGTTTGAGGTTACGCGAAAAAGGTCTATAGACGCTTTCAGGCAGCTGTGCATGGGCGCCGCCATAACCGACCTTCAGCTTTTGTTTCCTCTTATTCCGTTCGCTTCACATCATCATTACCTCAGCAGGACAGGTTATTGCCACTTTAGCTGCTACTGCGTCCTTCTCCCCAGCATACGCCTTTGTGGAGGCTCGTCAACGCCCGCTTCAGTGGCTAGGAATCTCGGTAAGACAGAAGAAGGTCGGCAATGGCGGCTCTCTCTAGCGCGTGTCGGACGCAAGTTTAAAGCGTCTATACATAGGTTGCACTGACGTAATTTGGTCCTCCTTTCTGGTGGCCGAACTTCCTCGAGCGTAGCCTTTACTGTGCATATTCTACGAGCAGTACACGCGCGTCGCGAGCGAGCGGAAACGAGTGAGCACAGCTTCATTATACTTCGTTTCACTTTATCTGCGAGCGAAGCCAAAGCTAGAAGCGCGAGACCAGGGCTTTTTGCGTTTCTGCCCAGCTCGCGCGCTCGAGCAAAGCCTGAAGGCACGGAGCTTTCGTGCTCGCGCTTCCAGGTTTGCCTTCGCTCGCACATAAGGTGAAACGAAGTATAACAGCAGGTTTTGGCCACCAGAGAGGAGGAAGGATATGACGTCACGTGCAACCCATGTATAGGAAGTATTCACTGCCGACCATAGCTGTGTGCACGACTGCTGAGCGCGTGCTGATGGCGAGCTTCCACAGTTCTTTTGTAACGTGCATTCCGCACCCTCAAGATTGCCGGTCTTTGCAGCCTATTAATGTGGGATCGTTCAGAGCATGCGCTCTAGACATCACCCACAAATATGGCGCCCAGTGAATACTCCTTATAGGGCGTATTTACTGGCGGCCATTGCTGTGTGCGCGGATGCTGAGCGCGTGCTGACGGCGAGCTTCCGCACTTCTTTTGCAACGTGCATTCCGCACCATCGAGATTGCCAGGCTAAGCAGGCTATGAATGTGGGCTCGTTCTTAGCATGCGCTCTAAGCATCGCCGCGCCCCGATTGGTGCTCCATGGGCACCACCACTAAACCAGCACTGAAAGCGCGCGTGAACGTGGCCTTGACAGGTTTCCAATAGACCCTCTTACAATTCAGTGCCGTCTAGTGGATCAACGAAAAATGTACGAATGTTATGGTTTTATTCGTTGTACAGTTATTGTTCTATTTGTTTCACTTCCGATTGTGTCACAAAATTACCACTCTGTTTGAGGTGCTTAGTTGAGTAAACTACTCGAATAAAGTTTTACATTTTATCGTCATGAGCCGTCTGGGGCGTGCCGAGGCTGAAAATTTCAAGGATTTGCATGACACCTTCCAAAACTTATCCCAAAGAACCTTATAAAACTCGCCACGGTGACATCGAACAACTATTGCGACGTGAGAGACCGCACTGTTAGCAAGTCCCGTGTATTTGGTGAATATTTGGTGTCAAAAGCACGCTATTTACATAAATTACCATAAATTTACACGTTGAGTAACGGATAACTCGTTCACAAATCATGCGAGGTTGCAAAAAATGTGTTTTGGTTCGGTCATACACGCACAACCGTGTTTAGCCGACCTCGAAAACACGCATCACCCCCGGCGACGACCGCAGCATTGCCGGCTATCGAAGCACCGGAATGCTTGGGGACACACTTAGAAAGGACCGTTGAGACAAATGCCGCAGAAAGAAACATGTCTCGGAGATGGATATGCACCAAAAGCAATTGCGCCATGTCGCAGGACGTTGGCAAAACCCGCGCTTACCGTGCTCGCCATTTTCTCGTGAATGGCAATGTGGCTTCCCTCATGCCGCCCATGATTGTATTTGGTTTAGGGGTCTTGATAATAGTTTATTACACACCACAAATAAAGTTATGGGTCTAATTATTCGTTTTAAACAGTTAACGTGGATATAAAAAGCGTGTCCTCGATCTGAACACGTGACATCGCAGTTGGTTTCGTTTTGGCTTCAACCTTCAACTGCAAGCGATCTGGCCACGGCGCAAGCGCAACGCCGATGTACGCTGGAAGCTAGAGCCGGTTTGCTTTCGTTGTTTTTGTTTGACCGGAGAAAATCTGGCATCAACGCATGGCGCCGCGCTATTGTTTTGGTTTGACAGGACGCGAGAAGCTTCGCATAGAGCTTCGCAGTTTGCGAGCACATAGCGAAGCGTGACCGGAGAAGTGCCCCTGTGATGTTCCCGGAAGACGGAAAGTATCATTCGTAATCGTCGTGTGTGCTTTGAAAGCGAAGGGAGTCACAGGGTCCACGAGTGCCCAACCACAAGCCAAGGTTCACGACAGCGCTGCGTTGACTTCGGCGATCTCGTTCTGTTTGGTGTAATACGGCGATACGCGAAAGAGCCGAAACGTTCGTGGTGTGTGGTGCGGTGCTTGAAGGTAGAAACCCACATTAACACGGACCTCAAATTGGTTCTTGTGGAGTAGAGGTTCAACGGGTTCAGTCCCGTCGTCGTCAGCTGATCCAGTCCAGCTGGTCCGGGAGGACGCAGCGAGCGTTTTTAAAAGTAAATCTTCCTTCGCTCCGTTTCAAAATGTGGAAGATTCCCGACGCATACCGTGAGTAAAAAGCTCCGGGCGTTTTCAACAACATTATGTCGTTTTAATTGAACAATGGGCTTCGGATTGTTGTCCTAAATCTGCCGTTTTTATGCTTCGTGTTGATGGACTGCATTTGCACAGCGACGTGTTTGCACAGCGACGCGCAGCACCGCTCGAGTAGATGATTCGGTCCTGCAAACGACCGGTTATACAGGATTTCAGGGAAACTTAAGTCACCACCGATATTTTTCTGTAAATCTCGTGTGACTCGTGTGAGTTTGTTGCGCTCATCATGCGGTGTGAATAAATTAGGGCAAGATTTCCTACCTGCCCACAGATGCATGAACTGAGACCCTCTTTTACGTAGTGAACATAGTGCTTTTTCTTTACTTTGGGAAGAAGCGTTGGTGCATTTATTATGGTACAATCTTTGAGAGTTGAGAAATTGGGAGAGCGAGCAAGCTTTCCCGACTTTGTCTCTTTACTCTCTGGCACTGCCCCTAGTTTCAAGTTGCAGTTTCAGTAGACATACCTACTAGCAGGTACAAACTGCTCTAAAGCAGGTGAAAGACTGGTAAGTCAGGACGGTGCGGACTCCGTGTTTTGCGCTTTTCGCAAGGGGACTAGGTAAATGCTTTTGCGAGGTATGCGTAATATGCAAACGATTTTGTTATGCCCGTCGTTTGCATCTCCAGCAAAACGAATAAGATGATCTACAAAGGCACAATCACAAGCCAAGATTTACGATAACAGTGCGTTCGCTTCACTGGTCCGTGTAGTTGTATTATACCCTGCTCTCTGCAACACCGTGTCATGACGAAGAGCTGGAACGGTCACGGTTTGTGCTGGGCTAAGGGTTGACAGAAACCCGCATCGCCCGCATCGGCACCGAGTGCACTTGGGCTGTTGACGCTCAAGCCTTTCTTCCGCGGCTTGTCGCCAGCTGATCCTGCTACTCGACGGTGAGCAAGCGGCGCGAGGGACCTCTGAAGTAAATGTAAATCCTCGTTCATCCAGTTATCCGGTGTCAAAGTGTGGAAGATGTCCAACGTGTACTGAGGGCGGGAACTACGAGCGGTTTGCCTTGCTTTTATAACCGAAACCAGAGCAGCGAGATAACTGCCTTGCGTACTCCAAAATGACGGAAACAATAAGTTTCAACAGGTCGAGCACGTCACCGCGGATGTAGGCGAGAGTGGTGCACACTGTTTAAACGCTTGCAGTATCCACGAGTGCTACCAGAAAAACGACAACGGAGAAGGAGCTCGCGATTCAGCATAATGCAGTGCCACGGGCCCGTGGATTTTCAATGTTCGGGGTAATGGCGGTATAAAAAAAAATAAAAAAAACGCATCAGCGCCACATTCGTGATCACGAATAACACCGGTCACAAACTCCCAAGCACCACCGCTCCACTCGACACCGACACGACATACGACAACAAACTGCATCAAAACGCCCCAAAAGTGAAGGCTCCTGCTCCCGTACGCGTACTACAACTAGCGGAAGTGAAGTGTTGGGCGGATGTCCTTCACGAATACTTATATAAAAAATGCTTTGCGCAAGGATAATTTCCATTGATTATTGCATACATAATGATAAAATCCTAATAATTTGTTTTTCTATCTCATTTAAGCTAGTCGGACTGCTCGTAACACTGGTCGAGCATGAAAATAACAAAAATTTAGCTTTTTCATGGCCGGTTTAAGATTTATTGTTAATACATCTTTGTTTTTCGCAGCGGATTAATTTTACAGATTTTGCCTCCATACTTTTTAAATGCAAGCAGTTCTTACATACGGCTGTCGATTGTGCCGTGTTTTGTGTCTTCTTCTATAAATCTGTAACGGTCAGCGACCAGAGAGCTCACCCGCACATGCCATGCTTGTATACACCGCGGGGAGAAAAGGATGTTAGTAGGAAGTGTCGGGCGCAGTGTCGGTGTTGTGTCCTACATGGTACTCGTGTTGGGTGTGATGTATTGGGGTTGCTGTCTACTTGTGATAGTTCTCAGCGTATGAACAAGCTCCTGGTTTTTTTTTTTTCACTGGCTGCTAGAAATCTCACTAGGTGGCGCAAGTTACCGCCCGACTTCATATAGTTT
Organism: Ixodes persulcatus; assembly: GCA_013358835.2. Classification (NCBI taxonomy): domain Eukaryota; kingdom Metazoa; phylum Arthropoda; class Arachnida; order Ixodida; family Ixodidae; genus Ixodes; species Ixodes persulcatus. The sequence goes on from JABSTQ010010156.1 coordinate 837,593, forward strand.
GCTCAAGCTATTTATCCGTGTAAGTTCGGTATTCGTTTTTCTGTCTAGCGGTTCCATGTTCCGTCGTACTGCCGACGCCACCGACCGCCGACGACGCACGTACGTACACATCGCGACACTGTTAGCGCGAACACGACATCGGCGCATTTTCACATTTTACTTCTAAATAGTATTAGCGAGCACGAAATTTTATCGCTTACATTATAGAACTAAATGAGCTCTTTCCGTAGCAATAATAACTTGGACGACATCCCTTGGTTTCAAAGAGAAAAACTGGAAAAACCGGCGATCGCTTGTTCGCGCTAACAGTGTCGCGCTCTGTACCTTTGCACGTAGCTACGTCCGCCGGTTGGAGACTGTTTACTGTGTATAAAAGACATCGAACGAGAACAAACGCGTCATGTGTGCTTTCAATTCGGCTGAAAGGCGCGCCACTCGCTGGGCTCGTCTCTCGCCTGTTCTCGGCTGCTGGCCGCCATGTTTCATAAAGAACACGCTGGACCGTGTTTCTCGGAAAGCAGACACGGTGTAGCGTGTTACGTTTACACGGCACCTCGTGTGTAGGCGAATAACACACATGGCTGCGTGTAAAACGAACACGTTTCGACGTGTCCGCTATGGGACAACGGTTTACACGTCTGGGCGTGTTATTTTTGCTAACAGTGCACTGATCTCAATTGTAGTAGGCTGGACCGCGGACCGCGGCCTCGGCAGCTGGGGCCGAGTGTTGCCACCGGCGGCCATTAACTGACACCACCAAATGCATGGCACTCTATGAGAAAAACGAGAAAAAGCGCCGTATCCCTCGTTTCTAAGCTGTTGAAGGCACTGAAACGCTTTGGCTGCGTTTCGGAAAGCCTGTCAAATAGCCATGTGTACAAACATTAAAGCTGACAGCCCTCACAGTTCTTATCAATAAATGTTTTGTGGTCGAGAGTGACTCCGCTGGGCAAGAAATGTAGTGCAGTTCAATGAGACGAGAGTTATTTAGAGTTACCGCGGAGTCAGTGGCGGTTTCGATAGTTGGGTTTAGCCACTGATCTCTATGACAATTGCTGGATCGCGTTTGACCAGCTCTGCCTATGGACCGGAATGCGGCCACGGTCGGCCATCTTTAGGTAGAGTTATATCATCTCTAGCCATCATAGTAATATGGCGGACAGCGCAATGGCGGCAGGCTGCCAGAAAATAGCCGTAGATCTAGTACACTGTACCGTGGGTGAAATTTCGTGCTTGATTGAAGTTGTTCGACGAAGCAAATTCTTGAAACCCGGCGTGAACGGTAGCCTCATCTTTGAGGACTCGGCGAAAGTTCTACGAAAGCGCAGCAACGGGGGAAAGCAGCGCAGCTCGCATCGAAAGCAGACTACGTACCGGCGTCTGCTTTCGATGCTCTTTTTGATGCGACTTTCAATGGGTGCTGTGCTGCTTTTCCCCGGTGCTGCGCGATTTCGTGAAACTTTCACCGGGTCCTCAAAAACCGGGCTACCGTTCACGCCGGGTTTCAAAAACATGTTTCGTCAAACAATTTCAATCAATCACGGAATATCACCCACGCTATTTTGATGGCAGCCTGCCACCACAACTGCCAAAACGTCGTCTGCCATGGATGGATGATGGTGGCTGCCAAGTGGCTTCAGCAGCTGTACCGCGGCTAGAGGTAATATAACTCTACCTAAAGATGGCCGCCAGTGACCGCATTCGCGGAGCGGGCAAACGCGATCCAGCAATTGTCATTGAGATCAGTGGGTTTAGCAGACGACAAGCTTGAGGGTATTGCTATGCGGAATTCGCTCACTCCCGGAAAGCCGCTGTCAACATGAAACTTTTTTGACATTCATCAACTTCTGGGCTTCCCCGAGGACGGTCTTATTGACGGCAAGTTCCTTTTTTTACTTCACTACCAGAGCAAGTTCGCAAGCTCAGCCGTAGGTGCTCCGGCAGGTTTGATTTTTTTAATTGGCATTCGAAGGCTTGACTAATACCGATTAGAGCTCCAAACATCCGATATAATCATCGCATCACATCATAATATACTCGCCTTTAAAGGGGCCATGAAACGAATTTTTGGTTGGGATGAATGATTTTAAATTGGGACTTTAATAATCGCATATCGTTTAGTTGGCCAAAAGAAAGAGGCTAGAAAGTCAAAAGCCAGCTTTTCGGTACGAACATTTGAAAACATAGCGGACTATTTTGTACCTTCTTGCCTTCGAAAGCTCTCCGCCTTTTCACTATGATACATCCGCGGTTCCAAAAGCGCGTCACCGGCGCCAAACTAACGTCAGCAGAGCCCAGCTCACGCATTGGACACGAGAACTGCGTCACTCGGATGTATGCGCTCGTCAACAATCAATCCGTCGACGAATATTTGGATTCGCGTTCGTGGCCAATGAGTGCCCTGACGGAACTTATTGTCACTGGGGAATGACAAGTTCTATGGTGTGCATAAAAAGCACGGTGGAAGCTAGGAGTCATCGCACCGGTACCGAAGGAATGTCACGACCACGTGATTTCACAATTTGCATTTGAGTTGAGGATTAAAGCTAAGGAGGAAGAAGTAGGAAAATCGTTTCATGACCCCTTTAAAGGGCCTCTGACACGCCAAAAAAAAATATTTTTTTTTTCATGCTAAACGTTGCAATGGCATATCAGGACATTATAAAAAAATTGTTTCACTACAGAGTTGCGTAGTTTTTTTATAAAAAATAGAAATACGGGGCCCAATACAAAGTTCCCGCCGTGCACTGTGACGTAACAGTGTACCGCAAGGTGTCGGGGCGGTCAGAAGGGAGGCATCGCCGGAAGTCACGTGAGTTGTATCCCTCCTCGTGCTTACCGCGAGCGCGTGTAATATTTTTTTAATATTTTTGTTATTCTCCGCACCTCCACGAGCGATCCAAGCAGACAAGGTTTCTTTTATTTGCTTTTCATCGCTTAATGTTGCTGTAAAGGTAGAAGAAGCGGAGTCAGTGAATTGACGTGATCAACTACAATGCCTATTAGCCCCGAGAGCGAACACAAGCGTCGCTGTGGTCGGCCTTCCACGATTGGCCGAACGCTGACTATGACGTAAGAAAGGGGATTATCATCGACGGAAATAAGAGGAATGAAAGAACTTTAATTTTGACGGTGTTGGCAGTGTTCCTTTAAGAGCGCAATGATTTCAAGCTTCCACCATGCTATTTACAAACACCATCGAACTTGTTGTTTGCAAGGTAATGACGTAACAAAGGGGAACCATAAGAGGGCGCCACCACAACTTCTCGCCGCTAATACTTCGTTTCACCTTATGTGCGAGCGAAGGCAAAGCTGGAAGCGCGAGCACGAAAGCTCCGTGCGTTCAGGCTTTGCTCGAGCGCGCGAGCTGGGAAGAAACGCAAAAAGCGCTGGTCTCGCGCTTCTAGCTTTGGCTTCGCTCGCAGATAAGGTGAAACGAAGTATAGAAGGTGCTGTGTGATGGACTGTCCCGGTATTTCAGCAACTGAAGAAGAGATCACACTGCATGCATTTCTGAGAGACATTCATCGGCCGCATGAGCACCCAGTAAACAAGTTCTGCTCATGCTCTAGACAAAATACGTACTTTGTGCTCGACGTTTACTTGTACTTGGTACACTCACCAGTTCGTATTCTTTAGACGGCAGGCATCTACAGCCTGGAGAGTATCCGATGATTCAACGACCTCGGTGTCTCAACCTTCAGCAATGCGATCGGGCGTGTCGTATGCTAGCAATCCTAATTTCTGCGAGCGTTCTAATTTTTTTTTTTTCAAAACTTGATAGCTTGTTTTGCGCCCAGTATAGCCCTGTATTATCGGACTGACGGCATGCACTCGTGCACTGGCTTGTACTCGCAACGCTTTCATCATTGACCTCCATCACGTCGATCCACTGACTCTTCGTCCTCAAATTTTACAGCACGCAAACTAACCAACGGTGCAGGGATAAAGAGCTAGTGGAACTGAAACTTCGTTTTCTACGATGGCTCGTACGAAGAGCAGAATAATAAAAAGAAAAAAAGTCTTAGGCACGGTCGCGGAGAGCACGAGGAGTGAAACTCACGCGACTTCCGGTTAACCCACTTTTAGTGACGTAGCTCGATGCCTCCTTTCTGATCGCCCCGACACCTTGCGGTACACTGTTACGTCACAGTGCACGGCGGGAACTTTGAATTGGGCCTCGTATTTCTATTTTTTATAAAAAAACTACGCAACTCTATAGTGAAACAATTTTTTTTGTAATGTCCTGATATGCCATTGCAACGTTTAGCGTGAAAAAAAAATTTTTTTTTTTGGCGTGTCAGAGGCTTTTTAAGCGCAGCATACAAGCCTCAATATTCCTACATTTGTGTGTTTCCCTATAGCTCGCGTGTATAGACCCTTTCCGAAATTCAGTCTGGCCACTTTGATCACTATCATCATCTGTGGAACGGCATCTGTGCCATACGAATGGCGGCCTTCTAGTGACTGATAAAGGAAGACGTTGAAGATGCTCCTAAGCGAATGTTGCGAGGCCTGTACATTCAGGGGGTCAGTACGACGCGATGTAGGTCGCGTCGTCAGTACGACGCGACGACGGGACGAACACAAGAGCTACGTAAGCGTTTATTTCTAATAACTCAGATTCAGTCAATCTGTGGGCGGTACACAATCGGCTTTGAAGCACTTTGGTGTATTAGAATTTTCTCGAGGCATCCGAGTGGGTTGTAGCTTTGTTCAGAATGCGGGTTCTTGGTCACCATCGAACTGAGAGTGATTGAGAAAGAACTCACACTGAACAATTCCTCGCGTGCCGTTGACTTGCGAAAGTGACGGTGCCGATACAAGTTTATTTCCGCCATTGATAGGGCAAAACCTAAACTGCTTTACAAACCACCAGATGGCACTTAATTTCGGAAAGGGTCTATTGTTCAGTGTGAGTTCTTTCTCAATCACTCTCAGTTCGATGGTGACCAAGAACCCGCATTCTGAACAAAGCTACAACCCACTCGGATGCCTCGAGAAAATTCTAATACACCAAAGTGCTTCAAAGCCGATTGTGTACCGCCCACAGATTGACTGAATCTGAGTTATTAGAAATAAACGCTTACGTAGCTCTTGTGTTCGTCCCGTCGTCGCGTCGTACTGACCCCCTGAATGTACAGGCCTCGCAACATTCGCTTAGGAGCATCTTCAACGTCTTCCTTTATCAGTCACTAGAAGGCCGCCATTCGTATGGCACAGATGCCGTTCCACAGATGATGATAGTGATCAAAGTGGCCAGACTGAATTTCGGAAAGGGTCTATTCCTCGCGTGCCGTTGACTTGCGAAAGTGACGGTGCCGATACAAGTTTATTTCCGCCATTGATAGGGCAAAACCTAAACTGCTTTACAAACCACTAGATGGCACTTAATTTCGGAAAGGGTCTATTGCCTGGTGTACAGTAATGGCCGCAGGTGGTGCCACCGGCGGGCACGCGATCCGCGATCAAGCCTATTACAATAGAGATCAGTGTGAGAGACCCAAAGCCTCACTGTGGTCGGCCTGCCGCAATGGACCTTTTGTAGAAATACGCGGTGCGCATGCGCGGAGTATTTCATGCGCCTGGGTTCGAGAGTATCTAGTTCCAAACAATCTGCCATCTTGCATTTCTCGCCTTTGAGCGGTTTCGTTGTGTCGACCTCGGTGCGGAAGATTACGGACGATGGGGACAAAGGTGAGCTTGGGGGAGCCGTATCTAGGTCACATCGCCTCAATGGGTGAACAGGATGTAGCTGACGTTTTGGGTGTGGAACGGGTGGGAGAGGCCTTGGGCGCGCGTTGTTTTCCAGTCACCTATAGTCTCGAACCGATTCGCGTGTCTAGGTGGCAGCAAATATTCGCCAAGAGGTCCATTGGCCGAATGCTTACTATGACGTCAGCAAAAGATTTCTCATCGGCGGAAATAAGAAGAATGTAAGGATGTCAGTTTTGACGGTCTTGATAGTGTTGCTTTCAAAGTGCAATGATTTTAAGCTTCCACCATTCTAATTACAAACACCATCGAACTTGTTGTTCGCAAGGTAATGACGGCAAAAGAGGAAACCATAGGAGAAATGCCACCAAAAAATCTCGCCGCCCATAGCGAACTAACGTCTGGAATGTTCAAGCTCCGCATCGGTGCCCGTTTACAAATTTTTGCTTCACCAGCCATCAAAGGCCGCCACTAGCATGTACAGTTGATATACACTTAGATGATGATAGTTAAAGAAGTGGCCAGACTGAATTTCGGAATGGGTATACTGCATGTGATTTCCCGCACGAGCAGCGACATGGCGGCGTCCAGATGCCCTGCCTGCAATCGTCTATAGACCTTTCCAATGTTTACAAAACCACAGTCCAGCGTGCGATCTTCACAGCCCAGCACGTGCGTGTTCGTCGCTTCGGAAAGCGAGCAAAGCACGCGCCATACGCACGAACGCTCAAAATGGCACCGGCCACAAGCTCGTTTTCGGAAAGGTCTATTGGCGGCGAGATGTTTTGGTGGCCCCCTTCTATGGTTTCCGCCCCAGACGTCATTAACGTGCGAACAGCAAGTTCGATGGTGTTTGTAATTTGCATGGTGGAAGCTTGAAATTATTGCGCTCTGAAAGCAACACTGCCCATACCGTCATAATTGAAGTTATAACAATTACTCTTATTTCCGTCGATGAGAAATTTTTTGCTGACGTCACAGTCAGCATTCGGACAATGGACCTTTTCCGAGAAGCGTTCTGCGCACGCGCGAGCGCCCGATGCCAAGCGGCCGAAGTCGGTACCAGAAATCGAGGAAATTCGGAAGGACGCTGTGAATCAACGAGTAGAAAGCGTAATTTCAGCATACATATAATTGCGTTACACAAAAAAAGAAAGTGGACGGAAAGCAAAACACGACGTCTGGACGGACGCCACGGATGCCCCTCTTTAAAGTCGCGTTGGGCACTCGCCGCTGATCGGAGGGCGAAGAAACTGGTAGCGTAGCTCCCATTATCGATTGGTAGCGCAGGTAGGTCACTTCCTCGATTTTTAGTTCGTGCAGCCACCGCCTGGTGCCGTCGGTATGTGAAAAAGGTCCATTGTGGCAGGCCGATCACACCAACGCTTTCGATCACTCACGTCGCCAATAGACCTTCCCGAAACAAAAAACTCCTGGGCCCGTATCGTATGCTCGAATCTGGTTGATTTTAACCGCGGCAGAAAGATAACCGCATTTCCCTACGAGGGAGAATTTTAGGTCAAGGGATCGGCAGGGTAAGGACGGCGGGGAAACATGGCGGTGCCCCTGCAAGTGAGTGTTGCTCGCAAATTTGTAACTAATATGTCGTAGTAGCTGCAATACCTGGCGCGTTAGCAGCAATGAATGGTGCAGGAGGTTAAAACGGAGGTTCGGGCGAGTTGGTTGTTCATGACTGACAAGGAAACAGCGCACCCTCACTGCAAGCACTCTAAAGGTTTCATGCACACAAAAGAAAGAGCCACTTACACAGCACTGACTGACAACTCTTGGTTATATTTACAATTTTCGTTTTCGTCTTTCTTTGTGAACTGGGGTTTCTATGGAAAAAATTGCCCTTTTTTTCTTCCTTCTTCTTCCTGTGTTTTTGTAATAGGATGCTAAACCATAAAATTATTGTAAGGCTAAGTACTCTAGTTCTTTTTTGGATAACATTATGGAAGGAGTGCTGACACATCTCTCCTCTTGTCTGGCAATGTTCTCTGTACAGTGTACCGAAAAGGTGGTCTACTCCTTCCCTCTTCCCTGTGGACGACAATACATAGGACAGACCGGACGGTGCGTCAACGATCGCCTTCGTGAGCACAACTGCACCATCACCAACAGAAACTCCGGACACCTGTTCACTGTCGGGACTGTGGCTGCTCAGCACAGCTGGAGAAATGCACAGTGTTAGGCAGGAACTACGACAAGCTAACAAGAGAAATTATGGAAGCAGAGAACATTGCCAGACAAGAGGAGAGATGTGTCAGCACTCCTTTCTAATGTTATCCAAAAAAGAACTAGAGTACTTAGCATTACAATAATTTTATGGTTTAGCATCCTATTAGAAAAATACAGGAAGAAGAAGGAAGAAGAAAAGGGCATCTTTTTCCATAGAAACCCCAGTTCACAAAGAAAGACGAAAACGAAAATTGTAAATATAGACGCTTTCAGCGCGCGCCAAATTGAGCCGCCATAGCCGACCTTCTCTTCTCTTACCGAGATGCCGAGCAACTGAAGCGGGTGTTGACGAGTCTCCACAGGGGCCTATGCTGGGGAGAAGGACACGGTAGAATCTAAAATGGCAATTACCTGCCCTGCTGTGGTACTGATGAAGTGGAGCGAACGGAATAAGAGGAAACAAAAACTGAAGGTCGGTTATGGCGGCGCCCATGCACAGCTGCCTGAAAGCGTCCAAGAGATGTCAGTCAACGCTGTGTAAGTGGCTCTTTCTTTTGTGTGCATGAAAACTTTAAGTGCTTGTTTTGAGGGTGCGCTGTTTCCTTGTCAGTCGTGCAGGAGGTTTTCGTTTTGCCTTACCTCACTTCAAGCGCAAAGCCTGAGCAATGATCTTGTCCTATTTTTTAGACTGTCTTTCGATTCTGGCCCTTCCTAAGGCTAAATGAACGCGGTAATTGTCGACTTGGCAACGTCTTTGGAATACTAGTGGATTGCCTTGACTCAATCGGCCGGGTATTGATAGCACACAGAAGCAAACCGCGTCCCAGTAGACTTTTTGATAAATTACCCAAGCACCCATAGAGTTATTCAAGCACCAAGGAGCATCTTACGAGTGTAGTTAGAGGCGCTGCACCTGCTAGAGTCGGCAGTAGTAGCTGTTCCAAAGCAAAAGCATAAAACAAGCTTTATCTTGCACGCGTGTTCGTTGCATGCGCGTGCTGGGCTGAGGAGATCGGGCGCTGGGCTGAGGACTTGTAAATATTGGAATGGGGGTTCGGTGGCCGAGTGGGCTAGCGCACACCAGCCCGGAGCACGTGCAGCGAAAGCTCGCGCTGCAGTACCCAGGGGGTTTTCTGGGCCATATGTCTGGGCTCAATCCCCAACCCTGCCCCTTTCGATCTGGATGAGCATCGTACCGGCGTGCGGTAGGCAGACCTCAAGGCTGCTAGCATTGAGGTCTACCCACTATTCTTCCAATCAGAGCCAATCAGAGCTCGGCGTTCTGACGTCACCGCAACCCCTGCGCAAGAAGCAGCCACGACGCAAGCGCACCGCCAATATCTAGCAGACAATTTAAAGACGAACTTGCGCTTGGCATATTTCGTAGCACCTTATTATACGACGAACCGCAGAGGACGCTACGAGCAATCGAAGCCAATTTAATGCCGTGTGAGACTCCCGTGTCCTTCGGAAGAGACGCTTCGACGGGCGAAGCACGTAGTCACGTGGTTCGTTCGCAGCGCTGGGTAGGCTGACATAGTTGGTAGCGTTCGCTGCGTTCCATCGTAAGGTGAAACCGGATGTAGGGAAATGGCCGACGTGGATTTATATACGCGGGCGACAGCTGCTGATGCCCGGGAGCAGCGACGGCCGAAAAGTGTTCTGGCGCGGTTCCCGTTCGTTCAGTTTTGCTTTCGTTGCTGCCGTAGCGAGGTCGTCTTTTGTTCCTCGCTATCTGGCTTCGATCCTTCTAAGTTCTTTGTTTGCTCTTGAAACAAGCTGACTCGGAGAGGAAGTGATAAGAGTAGAAGAGTGCGAAATAAATGAGCATGTAAGAGAGGAATGGAGTCATTAATGCTCGGATAGGTCAGTCGTACGTGAAGAGCGGCTCAGATTAAAATGACTGAGAATCATATGTGGTCCTACTTCGCGTTGTGAAACCATTTTAGAGCGCAGCTCTTAGGCGCCCGTTTCCGTGTTTCGCGGCGTCACCGTCGGCGTAACCGCCCCGCTAAATTTAGCGGGAAATTGAATTGGTTTTGAGGTCACATGACGTCAATTTCCCCGTTAAATTTAGCGAGGAAAGTTATGTCAGGTGACCTCAACACCAATTCAGTTTCCCCGCTAATTTTAGCGGCTAAAATGACGTCACATGACTTCGTGTCACTTAACATCGTTTCCCCGCTGACCGAAGGTGCGTTCCGCGAACCTTTGGTCAGCGGAGCAGAAGAAAAAAAGAGGATGAGGAGGAGGAAAGAAGGAGGAGTAGGAGAAAGAGGAGGAGGAGGAGAGGAGGAGGAAGAGGAAATGAGGAGGGGAGGAGGAGGAGGAGGGTAGAAGGACAGGAGGAGGGGAGGACATGTTTGGCAGAAATCTGCCTACTTGGGTGAGAATAAAAGTCGGAAAAATGTCGCTCCAACCAAATCTCGAAAGGAAACCCGACGTTTCGAAACCAACTCGGTTTCTTCTTCAAGGGTGACTGAAAGCACGCGGAGAAGAAGCCGCTTCTAACATCTTCGTCTTCAAAGAAGAAATTAAAAATATTAAAAATTAAAAAAGATCATGTTATGGAGACGGTCATCTCAAATCATTTAATGAATTCATTTTATTTACTCCGATAATACAAAATGGGCGATGGCGGCAGGAGAAAAAGCTGCAAAAGTGCAGTTTGACGATGCTCCTGCTCCCTACAAGCAGATCGGTCAGCAGGATATAATTACATTATTTGAAACAGAAAAAATGGCGTATATACACCACAACGAGAAATGTTATTAGGAGGATAATATTTCGCGCAATGTCTTCTTATTTAAATTTTAAATGCAGACACCTTGTTCTTTGAAAAATATTTACTACTGTTGGAAGCGTGTGCTGAATCATGTGAAGTCCGTAATTAGCTCGCTCTCAAGGATACGGCGCTGCGCATTCCATATGCCATATTTTTGACAGTTAATTTGAAAATTTGCCGTAATGGATGATTAGGAAATTTAAGCGATGCCACGTACATCATTGCTAGCATATATTTAAAATATTTTTTGCTTTTCATTACTTTTTGTTTACATTAAAAAGGTTCGGTATGTGCGCAATACCACTCATTAATTAAGATGCGAATTGCTTTTTTCTGCAGCAAAAACAATTTATTAAGGTTGGTGCCTGTCGTAGTTCCCCAAACTAGATGACAGTATGATATACGAGAATTAAATAATGCATTGCAAATTAAAAGTTTTACACGAGATGGTAATATATAGCCATGCTTATATAGAACGCCTATGATACTCGAGAGTTTGAGTGAAATCTTTTGTACGTCCGAGCCCCATAACATATGTTCGTGAAATATCACGCCTAATTTTTTAACAGTAGTTTCATATTTAACCTCAAAGGGATTCATTATTAATTTTGTGGTGGCATTGCACACTGTACCTTTTGGTTTGAAGATAATTGCATTTGTTTTACTTTTATTTATTTTTCAAGAGTTTGAAGCAGTCCTACTAAGTTTTTATAAGGATATATTTGCATCGGCAATTAAACTATCAATGTTCTTTTCCCCCCCCCCAAAAAATATATTGGTATCATCTGCACAAATTACAAATGAGGCAATACTTGCGATAGTAAATACATAATTTATATATAGGTTAAACAGCAATGGCTCCAAGACACTACCATGAGGTACTTATGTCCAAACTGCTTTCAGCATTGAAGAATATCCGTTTGTTTCAACACTTTGGTGCCGAAAGCTCAGGCAGCTTTCTTTTAGAGCCAGGGAATGCCCTCGAAGTCCATAAGAATATAGTTTTTTCTAACATAACTTTATGACTCAGCCGGTCAAAGGCTTTAGAAAAATAAATAAATATACCTAAAGTTAGACACTTGTTTTCAATATTGTCTAAGATAATTTCTTTTAGCTGTAAAAAAGCCAGTTCAGTAGAGCGAGCTTCCCGAAAACCATATCGAAAATCCGTAAGTAGCATATCTTTTCACAAAAATTATTATGGCTGACATGAATAACATTCTCTAACCCCTTGAAAAACACAGGCAATATTGAAATCGGTCTGTAGTTGGACATATTATTTTTGTCTCGGGACTTGCATAAGAGACACACCTTTGCAACCTGCATACCTGTAGAAAAAACACCAGTCGAGCGCGATAAATTGAAGGTGTGTGTGAGACAAGGCCAAATAATGTCAAGCAGATATTTTACTAGCTGCACCTGCATTCCATTAAAATCGGTACATCTACTGGCTTTACGGTTTAAAAATGACGAGTGTACCTCGCTCTCGTCGGCGGGGAACAGAAAACAGTTTTGTGAAATTTTTTTAGTTATCAAGGGGAGCTGCTTGTTGTTTGCGCAGGAGAGAATAGATTTGTGAAATAATCGTTAAATGTATTTGCTAGTTCAACTCCATTTAACCTTATTTCCTTATATTAAACTTCTCTTATAATGTTATCGTGATCGTTTCGGTCTAATAAATATTAACTTTTTCCAAATTACGTCACTTCTATCTTCATTATGAAACATCCTGTAACAATATGAACATATTGTTATCCTTAGCATGCTGTTTATCACGCTGCGACGCTTTTTAACCACTTGAAACGCATCTAGGCCCTAGGTGCTCAAAAAACGTGCATAGAACTTGCTTTCTATACAGCGCAGCTCTTAGGCGCCCGTTTCCGGCTTGAGCTGCGTCGGCGTCGCTGTCGGCGTCGCCGTCGCCGTCGGCGTAACTGCGCGGTGCATTATGGGAAATGACCCATAATGCACCGCGCGGGACCCTCGTGACGTCACTCGTGACGTCACGTGTGACATCACGAGGGTCCCGAGCGGTGCATTATGGGACATTTCCCATAATGCAACGCGCGGGGAGGAGGACGAGGGGGGGAGGAGGGGGAGGAGGGGAAGGGAGGGGGAAGGAGGAGGAATGAGGGGGGAGAGGGGAGAGAAGGGAAGAGTAGAGAAGGAGGCATAAAGAGGAGAGGAGGGGGAGGAGGATGAGAGGAGGGGAGGAGCTTGAAGAGTGAGGGGAGGATAGGAGGAGGTGAAGGAGGAGGAGAAGGGGAGGAGGAGGGAAGAGGATGAAGGAGGGGAGGAGTAGCAGGGAGAATGAGGAGGTGAGGAGGAGGGAGGAGGGGTATGCCTCCCCTCAGTACCCTTCCCTCCTCCTCCTCAAGAGCTGCGCTCTAATTCGGCGTTACAGAGTGTTGTAAACGTCTTTCATTTTTTTTAGTTATCATTCTCTGTGTACCTTTGGTAAGCCATGGTTTCTTAGACTTCTGAGATATAGTTACTTTTCTAGGCGTAAAACATTCTTTATATATAAAATCAAATTGATTTATAAAAACATTCTACGCTTCATGAGCCGAATTCTTTGAAAGCACCACATTCCAGTTTCTAGATGCCACACAGTCTCTAAACATTTCTAGTGTTTGAAATTTAACTAGAGAATAATATATGGTATCATGACCATGGGTTTTCCCTAACCTATCTAAATCAGCCAGAAAATAAATTAGAGAAGATGGTCACTGATATCAAAACACACTACACCAGCAGAGAGCCAAGTCCAAGTTATGGTTGTGATAAATAAGTCCAGTTACGTTTCACTGAATGAAGAAACGGGAGTAGGACAAGTGAGTGCATTAAAGAGACCAAAAGACTGAAACAAAATAGAAAACTCAACTTTACGAGCAGAAACAGGAATCATGTGGATATTGAAATCACCACCTAAAATTATTTTATAATCATTGTCATCAACAAACTTAAATACGGTTTCATAAAATCTAAAAAAGGCAGATAATTTCCCACTTGGAGGTCTATACATTAGTGCAAACATAATGTTACCGTGCTTTACACATACAGCTTTATTATTCCTCAGTCATGATAGAATAATCTGTTATGAGATTGCTTTGAATATATTTTTTTTATAGGCATAGCTATTCCACATCCGCGCCGAGAGGAACGATTCAAAGAAAATACTTGATAATTATCGAAGCGAAAAATATCAGATTCTTGACTGTTTAATGCTGCACTTAGCGTAATCACATCAACAGAAAATCCGAAATCATCAAGAAGGATACCAAGCTCATCACTTTTATTTCTCGCCGACATGACATTTAAGTGAAAAACAGAAAGTGGGTTATTTGTTTTATTATTGAACAACCTTATCACGTCTGAAGGAAAACAAATTTCTGTGGCGGTCATGTGCACAAAACAAAGCACCCCTATCCCTTTTTTTCTTCAGCTTGTCAAGGTCATCCAGGCATTTTATCTGCATGGCCCGTGCGCCTTTTGTCTTACGAACGAGAGCTTTCCCATTTACTTTTTTTTTGCCTGATCTTTCGCAGCCCGGAGATATCCCCTGTTGTATCGAGTGAGATTAGCTTGGATGAATATACATAAAAAACAGTGCTTTAGGCTGCCTTTTTTTTCAACCATGTGCCCTTGATTTGTTCCTTTTAAAATTAACAATTATTTCGAGGACGTCGTCTTGCCTTGCGGGCCACCTGTGTAGAGCTCAGACTTGTGCCTATTTTAAATACTTAACTCAAGATACTGTATTTCAAGCACTTTTTTAAGTATCGTGGTATCTTGCAAATACTTTTGATCGAAAGTATTTTATACTCTATTTTAATTACATTTCTGGGTATCTTGTACTCATTATTTGAAATACATTTTTGACATTCTGCCATTTTACGAGTTTTTCGGTGTGAAGTGGAGTGGGCGTGGCACGAGCAAACGTGAACGTTCTTTCGAGCAACCAAATCCTGTTGCTAGCTCCGATTAGCTACGGTGACTTTGATTGAGCTCATGAAAGCATCGCTTTTTTGCCGATTGTGACTCATATTTCAGCCCAAAGTTCGTACAATGAAGGTTTTCCCCTCGCCTTCCCGAAGGCGCCTTTTGTTTCCTAGAGTTTTCTCCAAAAATCCTCAAACAAAAGGTGTGGTTTTACGGAAGTAGATATTGCCAAACTGAGGCGCGACGCATACCGGGAAACGACCTACGACAACAATGAAGACTTGAGTGTCAAGAAAATAATAAATAAAAAAATGATAAGTGGACAACAAATGTTTTTGCTTTTTGTATATTTGACCTTGCTACGGCAAAACCTCACAGTTTTTCAGTTGTTTATTTTCTTTTTGTGGTCAGTCCATCACTTGTTGCTGTCACGAACACTGTCTGTAAGCGAACATTGATAAGCAGGGAACAAGACAGGAAACTGACAACGAGCGAGATGACCTCTCAAAATGCCAACAAAGCGTCCGAACAACACCTACTTTAAGAATGTGCGACCACTGCCATGGCTATTATGTGGGTTCTCTTTGCTATCCATCCACTCATATCCGTATCCCAAGTTCGTTTATAGTGAACTCTTCATATAGGGAATATGGATTGTAGTTAAACGATCCGTCTAAGGTGCGCCGCACGACGCACATCACCATTCAGTGATGTCACTATTATCGAGGAGCTCTGACCCGTTTGTTGCCCCCACACCTCGGTGTATACCTAACACAAAGCCTGTGCACATGCCCACAGGCCATGTGGGCATGTTCATGTCTTCTTCTTTAATAGAACGCGGGGCACAGTGTAATGTAAAAATACTAACAATAAACAAAGTGACGTTAAGTTCCACATCTCTCCCGAGAGCAGTCGTCAGAGGATGCGAGCTTGACCCACTTGGGCTTTTGTGCTGAGCTGGGCACCTTGCATGCTGCATTGTTCATGCAGGCCGGAGTGGTAACAAAAAAGACCCTCCTCCCACTCACCGGAGAACACGAACTCCAAATCCAGCCGAATGCTGACGCCGCGTTCGGTTATGTCAGCCGAGCGCTGAGTCATTCTCTTCGTTGTCCCCATCCGTGTAGTTCTAAAGTTAACCACTTGGGGTGCCACCGTCTAATCTCCTCCCCTTCTTGTTGTCCCAGAAATGTTTTTTAACATGTATCACTGATATTGCCACGCGCGTTGCCGAGCAAGCGCGTGGCCGAATGGTTACCGCGCTTGGCTCTCGCGCGGAAGCTCCGGGTTGGATGCCAGGGAGCGAACTCCTCCTTTATTTATTCTTTGAACTTGACATTCTCGTAAGTCCGAGAACCTTGTCGTCTGATCAAGTTACGAATGTTCTACGCGCCGAAATTTCTACGGCGAATGTTCCAGAAACCCACGCGGGTAAAAAAGGTGCTCCGAGTGGCGGTCCGGAGTCACTCTCGCCCCAGCGCTCGATCCTGCTGTTTCGCCAACATCGACGCCTGCGACGCTAGCCTTTCTCTATTTTGTTCTGGTTACAAGTTCGTCCCATTAAACGTTGAGTTTCTTCAGTTATTTGCCGCCTCATCACTTGTCCTTCGTGACAATATCCTGCTCCTTATAGTTGGACTGCGTAAAATAGCCCTACGATACTTCCCCCCCCCCCCTTTGTTTTGTGTTGTTGCGTGTTAATAAACCATTCGGGTAAACCAGGTTTGCGCAACTGTATAATTGTCGTTGTGTCTGACGTCGATATAAATTACGCAATGCGGAAGTATCTTCAAAAGTAATTGAAATACATTTCTAAGGATTTGTACTCTATTCAAGATACTTTACAGGGACAGTGACTTGAGTAGAATTTTAAATACTTTATGGAGCAGGTATTTAGTAACTTAACTTAAATACTTCTATCGAGTATTTTGTCCAACACTGGTAGAGCTACAACGTCTGGTTCCGCTAGATGAGGAACCTTTAGTTTGTAAGCAACTTTGTTCATAAGGCGATGCAACGAGTTTAGTACTTTGCGGAAATACCGCTTAGAACGGATTCCTGACGTTAATTACCGGTGAAACACCCGTTCGTTCTTCACCACACGCAATCAAAGTCGCAGAAAAAAAAACAAAAAAAAAACGAGCAGCCTTGATCTGATCATGTGCGCTTTGATTAGGATGGTGGCATCTCGCCATTTTGTCCCACACGTTCATTTTGTTTTTTCAGAAGCGAAAGAGCGTGTCCCTGCACGCGTTTGTGGAGCTGACTGTGCTATGGCGACATTTTGTTTTCGTCGATTTCTTTGTATTTTCCCCATGAGCGCGTGCTGTCGGCATCGAGTACTACAAAGGGTGGCATCACCCTAAACAGGACATTGAGGCACCCTATACACCTTTTTTGTTTAGCCTCGCACCCAGCCACGTCGTCCCCATATCCGGTATGCGTTCCGAAAAAAAAGTAAGAGATTACAACCCCGAACAAGTAAAAAAGTATAGAAGGGTCATAACAAGAACGACTGACGGTTGCAATTAAAATGTTAACACATTCTACTGTCGAGGGGAGAAGAAAGCAACGTTTTGACGCATACCGGAAGTGCCAGAATTGAAGATGGCGGCACCCACGTAGAAAAGGTGTATAGCCAGAAGCCAGAACAAGTGGCCACGTGATCTGGAGCCGATTATATGCCGCGAATGTTGATCATAGCCACGCGCTGGGGTTGGCAAGGCACAATACACGCGCTGAGTTCCAGACATTGTTATGAATCGGCAATTGTCGTCATTGCAGCGATTGGACACGGGCCATACCCGAATGGTCCCCGAGCTATCGAGTATCACAAGCCATCGCTTCCTTTATACTGACAAAGCCTGGCAGATCGCGAACGCCGAAAGGGAAAAAGTGAAGCGGCACACGAGAGACATGTAACGGGCGCCCCGCTGCGGCGAGACGCCGAAACACACTTGTCCCAAGCGATGGAATGTCCCGCTCATGCCGGACTCAACGAAAAATGCTCTGTGCTAACAGATCCTCGCGCTCCAAATCTGCGACCGGGCACTCTATGCATAAACATAGAGCCTGGCATAGAACTGCCAGGCTTTGTGAGTATAGAGGAGGCTATGCACTTGCCCAAATTGAGTGCCCACGCAAATGCTTGGGTCCAACTTATGAGCCGCATTCAAATATCGTCACTGGAGGACACTGCGATCCCCCAGTTAACGTCACCAAGTTTTTCGAAGGAGACAATGAATGAAAACGCTCGCATTTGTCCTTGAAATTACACCGCAACAAAGGAGTTTCTTAGCCAGTGGCGTTGCGTGCGAGTATTTTTGAGTCCCACTAGTGTCAGTAAGCTCGTGTAACGTGAAAAACGTGCCAATTGAATATCATTGCACCGCCCCTTTCAATGTTTCAATCAGGTTTTCATTCGAGGTCGTTGACTTTCTTTTGCAGTTGGTCACGTGCTGCTCTGCTCATTCTATCTTTCTTCTCTAGGTCTTTCGCCCTCTTCTTTAGTTCCTTGATTTCGGAATTGTGAACTTTGATTGACTTCTCGAAATCATCAAATTGTTTCGACAAAAACTGGACGGACCGTTTCATGCTGTCCAATTTCTTTTCTAGCTCGAGAAGACCGGCCAGTTTCTGGTTGAGGGACGCGAGGAGGGCTCTTACATGAATCTCAGGCTGATCTTCCCCACTGTTACTAGCGCGCGATCCGGTGGCTCTGCACGCAGTACATCGCCATGTCGCCCTTGACTATTCACTTTTCCCACTAAACAATTTCTTAGTGACACGTGCACACTTCCCAAAGTGATACTTCTATGCACATTCACTACACTCTACCGGCCCGTCATTCCTCTCAAGGAAGGATGATTCACAATCGAACAGGTGTCAAGGCACTGTTTACACAGGGTAACAATACAACACGAAATACTACTATACAGGGTGTTTTTTTTTTTAGCTGCACCAAAATTTAAAAAAGGGGAACGTGAGATAGAGTAATTTGAGCCCTGGGGAAGTGTTAGTGGCCATGGCGGCCTCTCGAAAGAAGGTGAAATTAGGTAATTAGTTAGCTAATTAACTAAAATGTTTTAACTAACTTTTTTATTTTTCACTTGAGGGCACATAATGTATTTAGAGGATTGAAGATCGACCGCAGTATGGTCTAGCCGTGTCGTCAAATTTGGATAAAAAAATTCCTAGTAGGCGCTACGGGGTCGAGAATTGTCACTTTGGTAAATGGCGTCAAACCGAAACTAAACGGGAAAGAGCGCCGGTAAAGTTATCGCTCCACTCTTCCGGGCACGCGATTCGTCATTATCGCGGCCGGCTCCACTTGCTTAGGCGAGCCGGCCGCGATAATGACAAATCGCATGTCCGGAAGAGCGGAGCGATAACTTTACTGGCGCTCTTTCATGTTTAGTTTCGGTTTGACGCCATTTACCAAAGTGACATTTCTTGACCCCGTAGCGCCTGCTAGGAATTTGTTTATCCAAATTTGACGACATGGCTAGACCATACTGTGGTCGATCTTCAATCCTCTACATACATTATGTGCTCTCAAGTGAAAAATAAAAAGTTAGTTAAAACATTTTAGTTAATTAGCTAACTAATTACTTAATTTCACCTTTTTTCGAGAGGCCGCCATGGCCACTAACACTTCCCCAGGGCTCAAATTACTCTATCTCACATTCGCTTTTTTTTGAAAAATTGGCCCGGTCATCTTGTTAAATCGTCTCAATGTCGTCTTAAATGATCTGTGGCCCGGGAGGGCCGTGCTGCACTCCGCAGTTGTAGCCAGTCCACAGAAAGGTATTTTACGCGGCCGGCTGTACTCCTTTTACTTGCTAAGTCTATCCAGGTCCCTACGGCCGCTGGAGGTCTCTGTTCACACTGGGGCTCTCACGAAGGTGAACGGGTGCAATGCAAGCGAGCGCTGACTTAATTTTTATGCAGTGCCGAGATGTACTATTTCGTAAACAGGGCATTCGAAATCAAAACCATGCCCCTCCTCTCCGTGCCTATAATGCAACGGGCGCAGTGTTGCATGCAGGGATTTTTGGAAGTAGTCTGTCCAGCTTTCCAGGGGCGACTGCAGATATTATCACGGTCATACAACAAATATTTCAATAAAAAAGAAAGATAATAAGCATCCCTCGATGTAAGAATAACCAGTTAGTTAATTCTCAAACCTTTCTTTTTTACAAAAAGAGAGCTAGAGACGTTTCGTTAAAACCCACAAAAGAATCGTAATAGAACAAGGCACGATCAAGCAACTGTCCAAAGATGCCCTGCTATCCTTTCAAGCCATCAGCCCGGACGCAACTTGCGCGAAGTGTGAACGACAGGCTCTCAAAGTCAGACCCATTAGAGCTACTTTCCATGACTCAAAATTATAACAAAAAACTAATTTCAAAGTTTTCGAGACAGAAACAAAAAAAGGCATTAGGAGCCATGGGAAGATACATATTCCCCGTCGTTCTCCACTTAGTCGCTTATAATGTAAATATTCTATAAAAAAAAACGTCTTGCGCAACAAAGCGTTAAGTCATGAAGTAGGCTCAGCTCGAAAACAAAAAGGCATGACAAATGGCGTCACTTCGCGGAAGAACGAGCAGACGAAGGAACACCGCAGGCGGTTCGCAGACGACGACGACGACATTAAAAACCTCGCACCTCGGCCTCTGGCCGCAAGATGGCGACACTGAAAAAGAAAGAGTGATAAATGAACCGTTTCTTAACTTCCTCGTTATTTCTTTTAACTTCTCTTTAGTGTTCCCTTGAAATATCTCCTGTTCGATAAAGCTTGCTCTACTTCCCCATCTTTGTGTTTTCTGCTCCGCTCTAATATACTTTTTTTTTGTTATTGTGAAGTGGCTGTATGACCATCAAAACAAACGATGAAGGAAAAGTTGTGAAAGAAAGATGGGGGAAGTCGGAAATTGAAAACAAAAGAAAGAAGAAAAAAACCAAAATGAATGTCCTAGTCTTTTCTTCTAGGACCGCACGACCCGCGTGTAATAATCGGTTTCTGCGCGCTATCGAAAGAGAGCCAGAGTTTTAGCACTGTCGAGGAAGAAGCAAACAAAAATTACAAATAAAACCGTTAAAACTCCAAATCAAAAAAAAAAAAGCTAAACTCAGACTAAAAAACCGGGAAAGCCATAACTATGCGGACGTGGTTCTTGCGGCTCCAACGACCACACGAACAAGAAATCCGAAGAAAATGAACTAAACAAAAAACGAACCGAGATAAAAATATTTGGAACGTCCGTCCACAAGAATCTCGGTATTGAACACTCTTTTTTTTTTTTGCGCTGGCAGGTATAATTGCGAAATTATTAGGAAAAAAAGAACCAGACGACCAGTTTAACAAGTCCAGAAGGATTGAAACGACAATCGCCAGAATTCAACTCCAAGAACATGCATTTGACTTTCGCTGAAGTCATTGGGTCTGTTCTTAAATATCGCCCAATGCACTTTAAAATGCATTAGGCAGTACTGACGACTCCAATTCGCAGCTTTCACGGCCTATAGGGGGCGCGCTGGCGCCTACCAAAATGGCTGTCATCTGGATGATCGTCGTTAACGGCGGTGCGAGGCGGGGTCTTCGACGCGTAAGTAATTCTAGTTTTGCTTTCTGCGAGCAGTGTTGGAGCCTTACTTTATTTTTTCCCGCCAGGAAGGAGTAGGGAAGCACCTTTATTGTGAAGCAGATCATCCAGGAGCTGGGGAGCGCGATTCTCACACCGCGGTACCACCATCGCTGAAAGTTGCGAATACACGGCAGTTCGATTTTCGTTTGTGTGCGTGTAGAAACTGAGCAAAAAGACGAGACGAGAGCGCGCGCGGGGACGTCAGAACACCTAGCTCTGGTTGGAATTAGTTGGAATGACCTCGGCGCTCCAACACTCCCGCGCGCGCTCTCGTATTCTCCTTTTTCTCTGCCCGTATAAAAACCGCAATCAAACTCATGATACAGTAAACTAGAATAGGGGCAGTGGAAAAAGCGTCGGCTGCGCCCCATCGGCCGTGTGAAGCCAAAAGTATAGACTGCCGCGAGTGGCACTGTTGTCGAAATCCGGAGGACATACTGTAACATGGGATATGGCGTCGAGTACGTTCTCAGATGATTTTTGTGGTGTCTATGGTCGTTTTTGAAATTTGTTTTCGTGAATGTCCAGTGCTTGGCATTGTGATTACATAGGTTCGAGTCTCGTCGCTAAGCAATGAAAACGAAGAGAAAGAAGACGGATGCGCACCGCTACGCGCCAGCATGCAAGACTGGTTACCCCGGTTTTCACTACATTGCCCAAGTAAGCTTTAGACATTTTTTCATAGACGTTGAAACTTCCTTAAAGCAAGCGTAGTCTGCACTAATGAACCGCTAAGATCAAAAACAGCTACGCTTGGCGCGAACTTCGCTGGCAGGAGTGCTCCGGAATCGAACACCAGCGCTCCCTGGTAGGTTATACACGAAGCCCCTCACCTGGAGGAAGGCTATTTTTCCTCTCCTCCTGTTCTAGTTCACTGCACTCACGATGTCAGCCAGCAGCACGAGATTTCCCTCTATGCGCAGTTAATCGGCGGTCCGCACTGTCCCGCTGTACTTTGTTTTTAAGGTGTATTGCAGAATCAAAGTAGAACGAAGAGAAGATCAGTATAGGTATGACCCTCCATAATAGGAACCCCAAACGCCATACATTCAACAAAAACGATTTTTTTGTTTTGTTTTTTGACGAGGAAGATTTATTTACCTACTCAGACCTAAAAACCTTGGGCGTACTGTCAAGAGCGGTTATAACGAAGTCGGTTATTTCGAAATAGTGGCTACAGCGAAGCGATCACGACTTCCCATTCTCTTTGCACTTCGTCAGAACCGAAGTCGGTTATAACGAAATAGCGGATATAGCGAAGTAATTTCCAATTCTCGTTGACTTCGTTATAACCGGTATCGACAGTATGTGCCTTACGTGCTTGAGTTACAAATTCAACGAGGAACGATTCAACTATAATAGTCACAGACGTCTTGGGGAGCGCAAAAAGTGGCGAGTCCTTAGCATGTTAATGTTATCGCTCTTCAGTTAATAAGACTGAGGCTTTAGCTAATAACGACACCGACGAACGAATCGCGAAGCTAGTGGCGTGAAAATGATAAAGCGCGCTCTGCGTTTCTTACTATATGGATGTGGTGGATGTAGGTCTTCATGCCGGGTCAGAAGTTTGCGAACGCCAGACGTTCCTGAAGTCCAGCAACGCTATTAGGACGCCGGTGGGATGATAGGTGTGGGGTGATCCGAAAAACAAGTATCAGGAGTGGCGCCATTTTCAGGTTTCTTTTGGCAATGTTATTTGAAACATGCCATGAAACTATACGGGGTTAGATGGAGTAAAATAAAAGCAGGTTTTTCGGCTAGCATAAATGAACTAGGTATTGCAGAGAGCTGAAACACCACCAGAGCACCACCTTAGGGGTGGAAATGGCACGTGAAAGTTTGAGAACATGAGACACGTTATCTTAACAAAAAGATCAAAGGAGGCCGACAAAATTTATCTATGAACCGACGTCCACCCGAGCCTAATTTTCTCAAAACAATCGATAATATTGTGGGTTCTTGTGGCATTTATTTGACTAGAACACTTTTGCCAGTAGAAGCAAAAAAAAAACAATATTGTCTTTCTTGGTGACAAGTTTTCTTGTTGCAAACAGCACGTTTTTATTTTTTTTTTTATTTTTGCAAATAATTTTATCTGTTTTCTGACGAAATTACGCTTAGGTGGTCGTCGGCTCAGGGAAAAATCTTGTTCCTTTTTTACTTTGCGTTACTTATATATCCAGACTTGTGCGTAACCATTGCACGTAACTAAATTACTTTTAATTCGTTACATTTATCAGTAATTTTGTAAGAAAATATTTACATATTTTACAAAGTAATTTTAAAGTAATTTTCTTACTTATTTAGGTTAGGAAACAGTGGTAATCCACTACATTTTCGTTTTCATTACGTAGGAAAAAAGAAGGAGTTCTACAGACCAAACAAAACTCGTTTCTAAAAAAAAAAAAAAAGAGTTTGTTTCTGTAAGATGACCTTTACCCGATTCGCAATGTCGCCTGCACTTAGAAAACACATGTCCTAACAGTCTTCTGATGCTCGAACATTTCTTCACGCCGGCTAACATCTTGATTAACTTTTTTTTTTTTTTTTGCTTGGTTGCTTGCTTGCTCGCGCACAATAAAGGAGGAAGCACATTCTAATGTTCTCTCATGGATAAAAGAGTTTCTCTCAAATAGACTTCAGTTCACTTCCCTTAACAACTCTAACTCCTCTTTTGTCCAAGTGACATCTGGAGTTCCCCAGGGTAGCGTGCTGGGTCCTTTACTTTTTCTCATATACATTAATGACCTACCCACTTGCGTTTCATCTCATGTCCGCCTTTTTGCTGACGACTGTGTCATCTACCGTAACATCTCTTCTAACACCGATCGCCAAGCTCTCCAATCAGACCTGGACCAGTTAGCCACGTGGTGTTCTTCGTGGCTAATGACCCTCAACCACAACAAAACAAAACATATGTCGTTTACCAAAAGCTCCTCTCAGACTCCAACTTCTTACCTTCTGAATAACAATACTGTTGAACTTACATCTACCTATAAATACCTGGGTGTCCACTTTCAGTCTGATTTGTCCTGGCACTACCACATTGATGTCACCCTTGCTTCTGCTAACCGTTCCCTTGGATTCATAAAGCACAATCTTAAACAAGCACCCGCTCACTTACGTAAACTTGCTTATATCACTCTAATCCGCCCCAAAATTGAATATGCTTCTGCCATATGGGATCCTGATCAAGCCTACATTATAAGTAACATCGAGTCGCTGCAAAACCGTGCTGCGCGTTTCATTTTCTCTGACTACTCTCCATTTTCCAGTGTCACCGCATTAAAAAATCAAGCTGAGTTGCATGACCTATCACGCCGCCGTAAACATGCCCGTCTGTCATTATTTCACAAGCTCTATCACCATGCACCGCTTCACGACGATTTTTTTAAAACACCACCCATTATTTTTCCACGTCGCGATCATTCATTCAAGGTAGCGCGCATCACATGCCACTCATCTAGTTACGCACGATCATTCATACCACGGACCATAATCGACTGGAATAACCTACCGGCTCACATTGCAACTGAACTAGATATGTCTAACTTCCAAGAGCTAGTGCGTAGTTATACTAATACTTAAGGTTCTTTTTTTATTCCTTGTACTCATATTGTCTTTTGTATAATTTGTGTTTTATCTGTGTACTTATATTTACTTGCCCCCCCCCCCCCCATGTAATACCCTCATACAGAGGGCCTTTAGGGGTATTTTGAATAATAAATAAATAAGTTATAAAGAACCAGACTCTCGGTGCAAACAATATCAGGCACATTTCTAAAGGCCAAATGTTTACGTATAAGAAAATCTAATTTGTCGATGTGCACGCGAGATGATAGACCAGTGTCTTCTCGGTTCCATGGGCGCCGTCATGTTTGTTTATGCTGACGCCATGACACAGGGGGGCTGCGGCTTTTGCGAGACTCCGTTTTTTAGAAACCTTCGCACCTATCCTAGATCAAAAACGTCAGATATGCGCAGTCGCGAAGCTCCAAGAAAAACACCAATGCCAAAAATGCTGTAAAAGCAAAATAGCAAAAATTTTGTTTTATGAACCGCCTCTCTCCTCACAAGAGCCTGCATTTCAGATAATTATTTTTGTTTTTTTTAATTTTTGTCGCCGGAAGCTAGGATTTTGGTGTCCCGTCACTCTTTCTTCGTTTTTGGCGACGTGGATAAGAGGACACGAAACGATTTCGTGCCTTCCAAAAGCTCCAGACAATTGACAATGCTTGCTTTGGTTATGGACCTTTTTGCTAATATGAACTTCCGCTTGCGTTTAGAGCGACTTCCGGTGGCTCCGTTTTTGCAAGCCTGTCGAGCTTGCCTATGTCAGCAGTGCAATAGAAAGCCTAATGTGCTACACGGCCAACAAAGTTGGAGATTTACCGAGGGCCTTCAGCTGTACAATTTGAATTTTTGGAGGAGGCAAGTTGGTTCACAAGAATATTCGAAAAATTTAACAGATTTCGCGCTTCTTCGTTTTCTTGGCGTTCACCTGGAGAATTTATGTTTAACCGTTCATAGGAATTTGAAGCAGCGGTGTTAAGGTGGTCTTTACTCACTCTTTTTAGGAACCGAAAGTTTTCTTCAACGTCGAAGACTGGAGCACCGCCTGGTGGCGTTCGCCATGAAAAGAATCTACAGCAACACCTTCAAGATAAGGAAGCTTAAGTGCCGAATTTTCCTGCGCCACTGAAAGAGGCGACCGTAGGGATTAGATTGGACACGATCGCTTCGGCATCGTTCGGCCGGAACTCGTGTCCAATCATTGAGAACCCGAGCCTCAGCCGAACGCTGACGCCACAGTCGTGTCCATTCTGCGCCCTGCGGTCGCCTCTTTTAATGACTCAGGAAAATTCCGCGTTTAGGCTTTTTCATCTTAGAAGTTATTGGTTATAGTGACTACGACAGTTAGTATAATGTCACACCTTGAGCGGACGCAACTTCTTCGTTGAAATAAAGTTTAACACGAAATTGACTGAAAACAAGGTGACAGTAACTGGCATGTTGCTCAAAATATAATATAGCACCTTTCATCTTTTGGAAATACGAATGTTTATATGACTTTGTGCTATTTTTCACGTATTATTTTAAAAGCTCAAGGTTTCCAACATTCCTTTCACGCTTTTCGTGGGACAGCTTTCTGTGACCCAAATAAAATGATATTTTTTTTTGTTCTACAGATTGCGGCTCGTCGTCTGTAGAATTCGTATTTTGGCGAGGAACCTCTTGCGCTGTTATTAGTCACCTTAAGTCAACCAATAAAAAAATACAAAAGCTGACCACAGCCTTTTTATTTTTTAATAATAACTAACGTTAAATAGTAGATTCTCGACTTGACTCGCTGGCTGTCGCAGTGGAGGGACGCTGTGCCTGACATCTAGCAAAATAACACTCAACTCTGGTACGGCCGAGCCGTGCTGCATGCGTTTTGGACTGCATATTAACATTCGATTTCTTTTGTTTACCCTAGAACGTGAAGTGAAAGTAACGCCGCCAAAGTAACGGATTACTTGTTGGGGTAACGGTCACTTGCTTTTATGGAAGAGCAATTTTAACAGGAATTAGCTACATTTTATCCTCGGGTAATTGTAAATGTAATTTCTTTCTTTTTTTTCTTTTTTTTCGTAACGCATGTAACGTCGCGTTCTCAAACTTTCGCATCCTATCGCCACGGCTAGCGACAATTCCGACTGAGTTTCAGCTTTCTGCGATGCGCAATTCGTTTATGTCGGTCGAAAAACCGTGTTCCCGATTTCACTATCAAACCTGGCTCAACGTATCTAAAAAAATAATTTAGTAGTTTCATTTCTGTGCCTCAGCCCGCTTTTTTATTCAATAGATTTACGTTTTAGTGTCAAAACAATTTTAAACAGTACTTCTATCACATCTCAAAAACGTGTCCTAAGAAGAATACGTCTTTGGGTCAGTAAAACTCAACGCAAACATATAAACACTGATAGATTTAAGGTGTCCCCGAAAAAAATTTCCAACATTTTTTTCACCGCAAAAATAAACTGCCCTACGCCGAACGCTCATTCTCCGCCCAACGTAAGCTCTAAAGGTTTGAGCTAGATGCCAAAGTTTCAGGACGAACCGATATCTTATTCAAAAGTTATAAGTGATTTTTTGAAAATTTCATTGGGAAAATGGGGCCCATTTTGGCCCGCTTTCGGTTTCTGGCGCCATAGAGCTCCATGTATTCGGAGATGCTTCGGCCGCCATTTTCCAATTGAAATTTTCAGAAACTCACCTATAACCTTGAATAATATATCGATTCGGGCTGAAAGTTTGGCATCTAGTTCGTACATCTATATAGCGCTACCTTTGCGGCAGAGAATGAGCGTTGGACGATGCGTAGTTTCTTTTTGAGGGGAAAAAAAAGGCCCTGCATATATTTTTCCGAGACACCCTGCAAATTACGACTTCCGACAAGAACGTTATTGGTTGTCATAAGAGCCACATGATCACTTAATCCAGCCACTTGGGAGCAGGGTGCAATCCGTGAAGGAGCCTCCATGAGGCAGCGACACTATACAAAATGTTTTATCAAAACTTAAATTAAATGCGAGAGAAGGGTGGCTTAAAACAAAGGAGCATTTCTTCTGTATAACGTCATCAACCGCAGCAGACGTCGGGTCACGAGTGTGAAGCTATAATTAGTATATTGATATTAGCTTAATTCCGAAGGACTTTTAGAATATTTTCCTTGCGTTGGCACATTTCAATTTGAATTTTGCTTCCCGTCGCCAAAGCTTGCCTGTTGTTGGAACACAGTCAACTAAATTCTGTTCCGCGCTATTCTCTGAGAAATTTAGGTCGTGAGAGCACTGAGATACCGAAACTAAAACAAAAACAAACCCGGAAGTGGCGTCATAGTTCCAGCTTTCACCCCTACGTAAGGAAGGCCTGCGCACATAGATAACTATTTTCGAGAAAAAAAAAAAGAAAGTCATTATAAGTTTATAACTGAGCAGATAACAACTCTTCAATTTCCTTTCTAGACACGTTTATACGACTGACGCGAACTGTCATTTCATTGTGCCGGTGTCTTTCGATGCAAACCTGCGGACAGTTTGGCTAATACTTTGCAGCAGCTCTCCCTTCCATCCTGAATACATAGTTTGCTTTTATTGCACTCTTTCATCAACGCGAATGTCCGATAAGCGTTTTTTTTTTATGTGTTGTTTTGTGTTTCAGTTGCAACATAGCTGTCGATAGATGGCTTTGCCAATCCACAACCTCGAATGATGAAAGCCCGCGCACTTAAATTTTGACGTCATCACAGTGAGATCGAGCGAAGACTCCGATTGGATACGAGTGTTGCATCAGCGCTCGTCTCAGCGTCGTGTCCAATCAAAGCGTCGGAGTACGCTCGGCATCGTGTTCGGGTCCAATCACCGAGTTGCCGCCATCCGACTGCGATGACGTTTCATGGATTGGGGCGTTCGGAGGCCTTCGTTATTCTAGATGGCGTTGGCTCAGCCCCGCCGCGTCAAAGCTGGAAGTGAACCGATTGAAGCGCAAAGAACATTAAAAAATATTGAAAGAACAAGGAACCATTCCGAGAGAATCATGAACCAGGAATAACAAAAAACCAAAGCCCGAAGTCACATGACCTGGGACTTCGCGCTTTGCGCATGTCTGCACGCAATGCGAATCTGCGGCTTATAAACGCTTTCGTACGTTTTATTGTAAAACGAAAAATAATATATTAAATAAAATAAATAGTGTGAAACTATTTTCCAATTGCTTTTTTTGTCTAACAGAGCTTTTCAATTTTTATTTTATTTTTTTTTATTTTAGGAGTTTTGATGAACGGTTGTAAAAATGTATATATCTAAAAGTGGTTGAATAAAATCGTCCATGCGTAATTTTCGTTTCTGCCGAGTCGGCCTTTTCGACGACCGACTAAAACTTTTCCACTGGGAAAACGTCGATAATTAAAACTGCCAGGCAAGCTCTCTCTCTCTCTCTCTCTCTCTCTCCTCCTCTTAGTCAAAGCGAGCCGTTGGTGCCAGCTTCACTCTACTTACGAGGTGGAAAAATCGAAAGCGCGCGCTTCGACCCGGGGGAGAGAGAAAGGAACCTAAAACAAATCGTGCTGCCGTCTCCAGCAACGGTGCTTCCCAAAACGACACTTCGGCGGCTAGAAGGATGAAAAAAAGCGAAAAGTCGAGCGTGAAATATTTTAATTTCGGAGTCGTCTGAGCGTAGCAACTCCCTCGGTGCAACTTTCTGCAGAATTTCAGAAGTGAACACTTTTGCGTGGAAGTAGAGCATTGATCGGCGCTCGAGATGCACAAGTGCAAGAGTGCCCGCAGGTTTGGCTCAGAGCCACGTAGAGGTTATCTTCGTGTATCGTACCGTTCCGTCAGCGTCTAGGAGAAGAAAATAAAAGCCTCTTTAGAGTTTAGTGATATTAGAGGCAAACACCAGGGTTTAGTGGTAGCTTTGTAGCGTGCCAAAGGCATTCGTAAAAAAACCTTGAGACGGGCTTCACAAGGTCAGAAATACATAAAAATGTTTGGCTATTGCGAAGGTGGTGACTCACCCTAACGATAAATGCTTTCTAAGAAACTGCTGTGTCAACACATTCAAACTCTAAAGACCAAAATGGAACTACAAAAAAAATCGGGCGAAATTCTGACAAACGCACACGAACACTACTTTTCAGTTCTAAAAATTGCTTTGACCGCGGCTGCCAGAGAGCTCGAGAAAGTTCTTCACAACCATTTAAAAGAGAGAAAAAGAGAGGTATATTTATTAGGGGTGTGCGAATATTTGATTATCGATTTCGAATTCCATAATGACTCTCTGGACAATTCAATTTGACTTTAGGATTCATAGTATACGAGTTTCGAAATAATTTTATATATCGAATAATTAGTACTGCTAGCGAAGATTCGGGTTTATTCGGGAATGCTATTTGTGTGGTGAAATATAGTACTCGTAGACCTGCGTTGGATCGAAATCAAGCCTGCATGCAGGAGACTTGACTAACGGATCATTTCGAGAGGAAGTAGTTTGTTTCTTGTATTCTTGGACCAAAATGGTCTTGCTTCCAGGCCTAGCTTGCTGGATGCGCTAAATCAAAACCCGTAAACCACCCACTTCACCATTTTGAATTCAAGGATCTTGTGTAACCTGCAGCGAGGTCTACGTACAAAAAGCCTATTCTCTGTTTTTACGTACATAATATGACACTTCAATGTCAAAATATAAATACCACCTATTATTCAACCGGCCTCTTCAGCCACTATGTCGCTCCCCACGGCGTCGGGCGAAGGTATGAATCGGTTGACGCAAATCGTCATTCGATTCAAAAGGTTTCAGTCATGTTCATTCATTCATCCTGTGCGATGCGTTTCAACATCTGGGTTGATGGACACATCTGTTAGCTGTGTCCTAAGTTTGTCGTTTGCAAATAGTCATTAACACCGTTTCTATTAGTGATAGCCCCCCCCCCCCCCCCCCCATTGTTCCGCGTTCCCTGACGCAGAATAAAGACGTAAGGCTTTTTTTCTCGTCTGCTATTTGTAGAGCGCAGCTCTTAGGCGCCCGTTTCCGGCTTTAGCGGCGTCGGCGTAACCGTGAGGTCACGTGATCCCCCCCCACAAGGTCACGTGATCCCCCCCCCCGAGGTCACGTGCCCCCCCCCCCCCCCCCAAGGTCACGTGACCCCCACACTTCCCGAGCTCACGTGACCCCTGGAGGTCATGTGAGACGAGCGGAGAAGGGTGAAGGATGATGAGAGGAGGAGGAGGTGAAGGAGAAGGAGAGGGAGGAGGAGTAGCAGGCAGGATCACGAGGTGAAGAGGAGAGAGGAGGGGTACACCCTCCCCTCAGAACCCTTTCCTCCTCCTCCTCAAGAGCTGCGCTCGAATTCGGCAGCTTTCTGCCTTCTTGATCTCGTGACATCGCGGATGAAATGTTTGGTATTCGTATTTGACTCCTCGCCACTATTCGGCACTTTTTAATTGAAATTTTATTTGAGTTAAACTTTCACCATTCGCAGACCTATATTATACTAAGTGTTTTTTTTAAGCTTAACAGAATTTAAAAAAAAAAAAAAAACGAAAAACATGAAAGCTAGAAATATGCGGTCTGCGCAGGTGAGTTATACGGCCAGAGGGACATAATATAGGAGGCTAATCGTAACGATCAGTTGGCTAATTAGTTAAAATTCGTTAATTAACTTTTTAATTAATGAAAATAGACATATAGTTCCAATTAGAAATTTGCTCAGCTTTATCGAAAACCACTAAATCAGTAATTTTCAGAAAGGCTTTGAGCGCGTGAAAAGCGTAGTGGTGCACTAGAGTTAGCACTCGTGGAGCACGTACAAAGCTAGCGGTTGCGGTAAGGCGCCCGCGCAATATTTCCGTCTCTTATCTAGCCCCAGCCTTGTACCTACTTCACGAGCGGTAACTTTAATGCACTACTACGCTTCTCACGCGTTCAAAGTCTTTCTGAAAATTACTGACTTAATGGTTTTCGATGACGCTGAGAAAGTTTCTAAGTGGAACTATATGTCTATTTTCATTAATTAAAAAGTTAATTAACAAATTTTAACTAATTAGCCGACTGATCGTTACGATTAGCCCCCTATACTATGTCCCCCTGGCCGTATAACTCACCTGCGCAGATCGCATTAACATAACTTTCATGGTTTGTTTTTAAAAAGTCTTTTAAGCTAAAAAATACATCCTGCATATATAAAAAAACGATAAAATAAGGATTAAGTTAGTGTGGCCGAATACCATTTTGGTCTATTGTCACAGCAAGCCTATTCCCAATGTCAAGAAATTTAGGTGAAAAAATAACGATCCAAACATTTACGTGCAGTCTTCGATACGTTATATTCCGAACGAGCGTGTTGGTAAGATGTACTAGATAACAGAATGTACTCGTCTGTGTTTCGTCCTCTCTATGTTTTATACTTTCTGTTATTTAGTTCGATACATTAAACACCGCTAGTGTATTATATCGGAGAATCTTTTATGTACTCTAGCTTTCTTTCAGTTTCCTAACGTGCAAGACTGCTCATTATAAAAAGAAAATTCGAAGTTTCGTTCGTCTCGAGATCTTTCCATTCAGCGTCTGCGGAACCAATCATACGGCGTGTAATCTAATGCTTTTAGGGCATTTAAGACGGCCCTAAAAAGTCGGTTTCTCAATGTATCGCGTTGCAATTTACTGCAGAGGTGCAAGCAGCTAGGTGGTTGAAGTTTGCAGTGAAAAAGTCAACTTAACTCGCTCAACAAGAAAAGAACAAAACAAAAACCAGCTCTGGGCAACCTACGCCGTCACTTCGCAGACAAGGCACGCGTAGAGAGAAGTGCTGCCGACAGAGGGCGTACGCCGCGTCGAGGGAGCGCCGGCCGAATCGGGATGATGATGATGATGACGACGACGACGACGACAAACATAACGACAACAAGTCTTATTGTTATCATCCTTATCATCGTCGTCGTTACCATCAACATCATCATTATTATTATCATTGTTTTCATCATTATTATTGTTATTTGCACAAAAAGAATATTACCCTGGATGGCGTGCCAAGCTGGGCAATAAGGTTAAAGGGGTACTCCGCCGATTTTTGAGCTACCTAATCCAAAGGCATCATCTGAATGCGGATGGCTTCCTGATTCCGAAATGCTAACTCGTTCTCCCAGATTCAATCTAGTTAATTAAAAAAGTGGTATTTTGTTTGCTGTCGAAACCGAAACATCGTTCTCTCTAGTTTTTCCCCAGTTTTCCCCTGCACCCAAGCGTGACGTCACAGTTGGGTAGCGAGGCGCGCGGCCAGCAATCGGGCACGCTCGCGCTCGCCTTTCACGCGGCTAACAGCGAGAAAACCTTGGCGTTCGTGCTATTTGAAGTTGATAATAATCTATATTTGCACAAGGTATGACCTTAGCCTACGTGCTAAACTATAAAAAAAAAAAACGGGAGCAACTGGAATTTTGAGAAAACCGAGAAAACCGAAACCCGGTACGCTCGAGCCGCGGCTAGCTAGCTTCGTGAAATTGCTCGTAAATCTGTTCTCATTTTATTAGAAGATGGCTGCCCAAGAAAGGTCGAAGAGTCACGCAATACATTTTTTTGACAAATTGCCAAAGCACCACGGAAAATGCTCGGAATGTGGGTACAGGTGCCCCACACGCTTGTATAACCTGAAGGAACGTGCAATTTGTTTTAGATTTTCTTTATAAAAGTTACTGTTGCAGGCACCAGCACGCGTAACTACTCTTCTGGCATGAATATGCTCCTTGGTACTTAAGTAATTTAGCAAAAGATCTATAGACCATTTCTGAAAAGCGCTTCTGGTCGATGCCATTTTCAGCGTTCGTGCGTGTGGTACGTACTTTGCTCGCCTTCCAAAACGACGAACATGTGCGTGCTGGGCTAGGACCTAACACATGTAGACTGTGATTTTCGTAAACAATGAAATGTATAAAATGGGATGAACTGCATTCGTGTAGATCAGATGGCAGGTTACTGGTCATGAAGATCGTGTTAAAATGACAATTAAAAGAACTCCGCAACCACCAACCCAAACATCAAGTGCAATGGAATGCGTATAAAATACAAAAATACACTGTTCATCTTAAAATAAATAATATTTGCTTGATAAAATAGTGCATAAGGTACAGAAAGACATCATAAAACTTTTATATCAAAATAAGTTGACAAACGTTACTAAACAAACGTGTACCCTATTTTTCTTTTTTTTTTTTTTACTTTTGGAGTAGTATGCAACGCGTTCAAACACTCATCTACGAGAGCACATGGGAAGGGAGTAATACAATATAAGATTTTTTTTAATTAAGTTTTTATTTAGCATAGTTTCCATTAGCTGTAAATTTGCATGCCTCCCCTCAACGACATTAATATTTTCATGGTTTTAAAAAAACTTTTCAGCCCTATATGAAATTTCTCTGCAATAAAATAAATTAAAGACGTTTTCATCACTTCTTCTGCAGAGAATATAGCACACCAACCATTTGACAGACCAAACAAAGGCTCTATCATATATTAATGGAGCTCAACACCTGCTCCATAAACCCCTGTAATAGCAGACAGGAATAGCAGTATGTCGAAATTCATGTCCAAATTCAGACTTGAACTTTGTTTAGACGTTTCACTTCTCGTCTTCAACATATCGGCCATGTGAGTGAGACTCCGAGAGTAGCCCGAGCTAGATTCAGCGTCCGAAACAGAAATAGTGCTTATAAAAAAAAATAAAAAAAAACACTGGACCAATTGTGAATAACAAATGTGACTGTGCAAAATGTCGACTATAGTGCTAGATTGTGTACTATTTGTCACGATATTATTAGCGCTCTTATTTGGATGGATGTCGTATAGTGGTAAAAACCGGCTTGAGTTTGCGCGTGCCGCTCTTGAAGCTGTTCCAGCTGTTAAAGGATACTCAACTCGTAGCACGCGGCTATAAAATATTCCAAGCAAAAGTTAAAATGTTTCACGTGACACTAGTTCTCTCAGCGCACAGCTCGCTTTAAAGCACCTTGACGTGGCTGGCCTCCATTACTGCCTGGAAGCGCATTTTTTTTTTCTCCCACGAAAACAAGGGTAAAAAAAAAGCTTTTTCCCGGCACTGTTCCTATGATCTATCGCGGAGCACAGGTTGCTACCCATTGCAAAGGAACTTTTAACCTTGAAGCTGCGAAAAAAATAATCTCGATCGCTGGCGCCCGGAAAGCCACTTCGCGGCTGCCCGAGTCGCTCGTCCGCTTGCCCATCCGTGACGTACGGGGGTAGGGAAAAGTAGGGATTTTTCAGTGTTGCCAGTAGAGAGTCGCCTCCTGGAACCCTCGCGGCCGGTGTAACTTGAAAATTCAATAACTTCACGGAAAATGTTTATTTTTATAAAATATTTTGCTTATCAGTTGAGAAAGGGTTATTGATGCGGTCTGCAAATTTCCAGCCAAATCGAAGCCTACCAAAAAATCGTCGGAGTTCCCCTTTAAATCCCGTCTGCAAGTGAGCCTGCCAGCCCGCCACCCAAGGTAGCAGACGATATCGCAAAAGAACCCGAATCGGCGTCGGGCTGCCAAAAGTGCCATAAATGCGTTAGTTTACATGCTGGAGACTGCGTGGCACAGTGCATCGGGCCATCCATCAATACGAACGCCAAACACACCCCGCTACTGGACCCCTGTCGTCTGCGTTGCTGCCCGCCGTAGACCCTGGCAAGTTTCTTGGCCTTATTTTTTACAGAAAGAGAGCTACGCTTTGTAATTTTACAAGAAAAAACCAACCTGTGAGTTACACCTTTCATGAAAAGTTTGGATTGCTACGTGCAGGCATCGATTTTTACGGTCCATTTTAGATCGAGCCTGGTGGCTTGAACCACCCTATATTTTACCAGGGAAGTCATCTTGCTCCGCGAAAATGCAGTGACCTTAGCGCCGACGGCGTTTGCGTAGTTGGAACGGCTGGACGCGGGGAGCCTTTGAATATTGAGGGGTGGCTGGCACCATCTATCGCCGTGTAAACCCGACGAGACAGCAGAGACAATTGTCTTTGCCGTCTTGGCAAATCCGGTATCTCGGTGCGTCGGTGACAGCCCTCTCCATTGGGGCAGCGCGAATGCGCGACAACATCGACAACGCGTGCGCACACGTTCCCTTGTAAGGGTTTTTCAAGCCGCTCGGGGACAATCTGGTGCTGAATGCGCGCTACCTAATGTAAACAAGCGAAGTAAAATTTATTCTCCTATACTTCGTTTCTTTTAAGACCAGACGCAGTCGACGCTACGAGTTGATGGGACCACTCAGAGAGCGTCAAAAGCGCACCATCATGATGCACTTTAAAATGTCTGGGTGTAAATTAATTCTTAGAGGTACTTCGGCTTGTCCATATTTTGTATTTTAAAGAAGCTATTTTAAGCACCCCCTAAAAGAGTTCTTCGTGAAAAACCTATAAGGGGTTCTTTTCAACTCCATTTTGAAGCGAAAGAGTTCTTGATCGCTCAGTTGCCTTTCTAGTGCGCCAGAAGTCGATAGTGCTTGAGGCGAAACCGTTCTGCACGAGATTAAAGAGTTCTTGGGGCGTCAAAGGCCCTGTCAATAACCTTTTTTTTTAGAGTATTTGTTATGTTTTTGTACGTGTTTTATATATCATCGCTGGGCCAATGATGCAGAGAGAAGGCCTAGTGACTTACGCTTTTGACGCAGCTTGATTGCTCCCGTTAGCTCGCAGAATTCGGCTGCGTCTGGCTGAAACAATGTATATTAAAGTATTTGAGTTCTGCTTCTCCCAAGTGTTCGTGTAGCGCCTGGAGTCCTTAGCGCACTTGAATTACGAGGAACCCCTTGCGGCAACTGAAGTAATCGCGAAGGGAGGAGGTTTATCGCACCCGTTAATCCATCTATTGGCTGCAGGGCTAAGTCGTGATGCCATAAGCCCGCTGCGCTATCTGTTGTTGCCTTATGATCCGCCCGGTGACATTAGCGAGTTTTAGTAGACCGTGTTTCCCCCTCCCCTCAGCCCCTTCGCTACCCGGAACTTTACAGCCAAGGCCATCGGCGCGCAGGCGCAGTGGCGGGTTCTTCGTAGCGGAGGCTTAGCGGAGGGGGAAATACGGTCTACTAAAACTTCCTATTTTGGGTTCCCTTGGGGAGCCTCGCCTCGCATTGGGGAGCCAGCTGCGCGCGCCAACGTTCGCGTGTTCAAGCAGCAGGCTCCCGTGAGTCATGCCGAGCTGTTTCCGCTTTTATTCACCTTCACTCGTGGTGCCGAACAAAGGCACCTCGCTGCGGATCGGACGGCCGTTCAATTCCCACGGAGCCGCTTGGTAAATCTCACTTTTTACAATTAATTAGGCCCGATAAAGAATGTCATTTCCTTTTATGCTTATGCATTGCTTTATATGGTATGTGTATGCGTTATGGTGTCTTGTCCTATGTGTAACGCTTCGTCGCTTTATGGTTTATGGTGTCTTGTCCTATGTGTAACGCTTTTTGCATAAAATCTAGTTCATAAACACATTTTGTGATAAAACAAAAAAAAAATAATTGTTAATACGCTTACGGTATATTGAGCACAATGTAACACATATTCTTTTGAAATATTTTAACATAGAATGTGTTTATAAGCCGGAATTTATGCGAAATGCGTTACGCTAGAATGAGACGGAAGAGCGTTAGGCGCAGGCCAAAACAACATATATCGTACACAGCTCATGGCACACAATGCGTAGGCATCAAATGAAAAGGCATTCTAAATCAAAATTTATCATGCATACTCAAAACTGGTCGCCACTGATTGCAATAAGCGAGATTCACGAAGCGGCTCAATGGAAATAGAACCCCAGACCGCGCGATCCGGAGCCCTCGACTTCGCTCGGTGCCACGAGAACAAAGTAAAAAGAGAGCTCAAGCAGCAGGACCAGTCATACTAGACCTCCTGCAAAATCGTAGCGATCCTAGCGGCGTAGTGCTGCGCAAAGCACCTTGGATGCCTTTTGTACACAGTTTCGGTTTAGATTTGCCAACCTCAATTCACAAAATCCCGTCACGACTAAATGAAGTGCAGGCATTTCCGAATATGTGACTTTTCTTCAATCTATAGTGTTGCCTACAAATACGGATAGAAAACTAATGCACTTTTTGTGTTTTTTTTTTGGGGGGGGGGGGGGGGAGGGGAGGGGGGGGGGGCCTCTCGATGTACTAGGAATTCTGCGCAGATAAACAAATAAACAAAGAAAGAAGAAGTATACTCCGGCGATCATGCTGTTCCGTCGTCTCAATGCCGTAGGCTTCTTAACTGATCCGAGACTCGGTAGGCTCATGCTGCACTTCGGAGGGGTAGCCAGGCCGCCAGAAAGGTATGGGGCGCGGCAGACCTTACTCTTACTACCCGCTAAGTCTTGACAAGTCCTTAGGGCCGCTTGAGGTCCGTGTTTCAACGGGGGCTCTCACGAAGTTGCAAACAAGCGCTTACTTTATTTTCATGCAGCGCTGAGATGCACTATTTTGCAAACGGGGCATTCGAAAGCGAAACCATGCCACTCCTCTCCATGTCCAAAGAGGTCCCATAATGCAACGCGTGCAGTGTTGCGTGCAGGGATTTTTGGAAGTAGTCTATTCACGGGAATCTGCGGACACGAGTGACCGTCGACGCGCGAAGCTGGCTCCCGAATGACAAGGTGCAGCTCCACGTGATTTCACGGCGTCACAGGGGAAATTATAACTCACCAAGAAATAGCGCAGCGGGCGAATAACATCCCGAGTTAGCGCAGCAGGATAGCTTAACGTGCGCGATAGGCCTGCTTCCCTCGCGATTACTTCAGTTAACCCAAAAGACTCCTCGCAATCCAAGGTTACTCAGACCTCGTGGCGCTACACGCACCTTCAGAAAATGCAAAACCCACCAAAAAGTATCATTAAAACATACTTCTCACACACTCCACTTGTAGGGATATATAAAAATGACTTCATTCTGGTGAACACGGTGTTTACACGGGTGTGTCGTGTGGGCAACTCACCCAGA
The DNA here is from genome assembly GCA_013358835.2 of Ixodes persulcatus. NCBI lineage: Eukaryota > Metazoa > Arthropoda > Arachnida > Ixodida > Ixodidae > Ixodes > Ixodes persulcatus. Next base: position 876,398 of record JABSTQ010010156.1, read on the forward strand.
ACCGCACACCCGTAACCAGGCGTAACTAATTATAAGTAGGATTCCATGTTCCGGGAGTTTATTTATCGTGAAATTCGTAGGGTGTTTTTCGGAGTTTATTTTGCGCTGAATATTCTGGGTTTATTGCAGTGTATTTTTGTTAAATTTCCAATACCTTGAATTTCTGAGTTTATTTTACTTTGTTCTTTTATTTTCAAAATTAAAAAAAAAATATACATGATAGGTACCATAACCCGTTATCCCAAAAGAACCTCGACGTTCTAAAACGCAAACCCTTTTTGTCAGTAGTTCTCAGTTTCAAAGGAAACTGAAGTGGCACATCCTCAGGACCACTGACCTTATCCTCTTATAAGGCGTAATTAAAAAAAAAAATAGTCTTTTCTTTTGTCGTTGTGACCTCGAAATTCGGAGTTTTTGAGATAAGTCCGAATTGAAGGAACATTTACCGGGAGTGCTTTTCAATTTTTTTTTATTCATCCGAAAACACGGATCTTTAATTATAACGCACTTATAATGTGCACGCATGACACATTCTGTACTTACCGGGTTTATCAGAATGATAATAAGTTCAGAGCGACTTTCCACTTCCAGTCTGCAGCGTAGAAAGTTGCCCTTTTTATTTCTGTCATTGCGAAAATGTAAGTGTCCTTCCTCCGGCTCTTATGATCGCATTTCAGGAACGCTACTTTTTTTAAAACAACGCTCCGAAAACGCAGTTTAAGCTAGCTACGTATCTGCTGTTCCTGCCTAAAATTATATTTGGCCGTCTTGCTTCGATCGCGTCGTCTATCACTCTTCCCGTCCTTCTCTCTCTCCCTCTCTCTTTTTCGACGAGAACAACAAGCATATAGAGGAGTAAAGGCCCACCTTTTATTGGCACTTAATTGTGGCGGCTCGTGGAGCAGTAGAGAATTAATTACACCTCTCAGGGAACGCTCACGCTCGAACGAAAATTACAAGCGTAAGAGAAGCCACGCGTGGACGGGCGCCGCTATGCCGCCTAATGAAGCGCGGAGGAAAAAACAAAAACAAAATGACGCCACGCGATCTACGCGAAAACAAAGGAAACTGAAAATAAGTGAAGCGCAAATAAAAAGAAAATTAAGAACGTCGTTTTAAGATTTTTATTAATGAATAAATGAGCAAAGTTCCTCGCTAATGACTAAAGAAAAATATTTTTCTACCATTTTGCGCTGAAAAAAAAAATAATATATACTTTTTGTTTTCTTTATAATGTTACACGGCGTGATGATTTTCGCCGGAACGTGGCATACGATAAGTTTCGAATTTGATCGTCTGATTGTCCTCGTTGCAGAGTAGTTAAGCTTTGTTGGGAAATTTAATGGGTAAATAACGGCCTCGTGACCACGTGACCGAAGCGCGCGGGATAAAGGGGACAATTTAGCGGACGGTGCTCGTGACAACCGTGACGTCAGGTGGCGCTTTCACGTAACACTCCACTGTGACGTCACGAGACACGAGACACCGTGACTCCACGGAATCGAGCCACGGTGCCACTTGACGCTTTCCGGTTAAATTTATAGGAGGAATTGGCTCTCCGCTAAACTTATCGGGCAGCTTTTCTTCGTGTTTCAAACTCTACGTTAGGAGTCCTTACGCGATGAGAATGTGTTATTATGCGTCAGAAAGCACCACGGCTGCCACCGCCGCTTCGTTTGTGGATTAGGCGATGGGTCTATGTATATTTGTTTTTGTTTTTTTTTGTAGAACAACCAATTAGTGCGTAACGAAGGCATTTTTTTATATTACGAATCGATTTGTGTACGACGGGTACACTGCCGCTGTGCAGCTCGGAGAAGCAGAAAATTACGTCTCAAGGAAGACCTAAGCTATCCGCTGTACAAGCACGCGTACAAGCAAATTTACCATCCACCCGAATCTCGTTGCTTAAATATAGGGCGAAAGTAATTACCAAAAAAATTTCGAAGGAAAAAAAAAACACAAAAACGGCGAGTGTATGTAAATTACAATAAAACAAAAAGCCAATTGTCGGTGGGCACAGCCGCTACTTCAGGTCACCTCTTAACGACGCTACGAGACACGAATATCCAAATCGACGTGCAGATATTTCACTCGTGTTTCTTGCCGTGCATAACAAGATGAAACGAGACTCTGTGCATACTCAGCTTTTACGGGACCTTTCTTAGTCTTTATATTTATTTCGTATGCTGGATGGCTTGGAAAGAATAGATGGGAGTCGATATTTCCGAGGCGGAGCTATTTCGGCAAAACCAAAAAAAAAAAAAAAATATATATATATATATATATAATATTAAAAATAATAAACGGGCGTTCCTTGGCACACGTGCAGACCCGGATAGATAGCGCGCTACAACTCCGTGAACCTCAAGTTGACAGTGCGGCGGGAGCTACGACTTCGCGGGACCAATCAAACGCCTCCCTTTAATCACCTGACACAGCTCCCTGCGCTTGGGCGAGATATTTATCACGTGACAAAAGATTGGCGTACGAGTGGTCTAACAAAACACGTAGCTTCCACCGCGCTGTCAGCTTAAGCGGTGAACAGAGAATAGACTCGAAAGCGTTGAGTACCCCGGACACGCGCCCTGCCGTCCGAGGCGATAAATCTAATTCGTTATACCGCCGTCTCGCGCGACATCGCGTGAAATACGAAACTCTCGCACAATGGACGCGAAATATTTTACTTTAAATCGATACTCGAGAGTTTGCTCGTCCTGCTTTCGTTTTCTTTTTTTTTTTCTCTCTCGGCGCTGAGGATAAATTGCATTAGGCACACGCCCTCCGACCTGGTCATTCTTTGCGAACCCCTTCAAAGACCCCAATTTCGCTCATATATTTTTTTTTTATAGGAAGAATTTTGAATTTGGACACGACAGCGTTAGGTGTATAAGCCTATCCGTAATGATACCGACAATGGGTAGAGCGAAGTTTCGTACGAACATCATAAATGACGCTCGTGCGCTCCCTACTTAATGCTTGTTCAGGGAAATTAAGTATATTTTTCTTCAGAAACGCACGATTTATCTTTTTTTCTTTCGCAGTTTATATTTATATCTAACGTTCCGGAAGATTCAAAGAACTCGTTTTACAGGGAAATGCCGCAGCAACCGGCGAGAGTAAAAGTCGCGATTACGCCGCTCGCACATCAAAGGCAGTCAGCAGACACCGTCTGAGACGGGTTCTGCCATGTATGGTGGCCGTCTCACATTAGTCGTACGAACACCGTCTGCATCCGTGTTCGAAGAATAGGCATGTACGAAGCAAACCTGCCGTTCTAACGTATTTGTCGCGTGTCCGGCGATACCTCGTCATCATGTATGCAGACCGTGTCGTTTGTATGACGTCCGAGCAGAGCGACAGCGGCTCTATGCGGAGCGCAAATTCGTCTGCTTCTTTTGCAGGGGTTGTAGTGACGTCAGAACGCCGACCTCTGATTGGTTCTAATCTGCAGGATCCTCAAGGCAGCTAGCATTTAGGTCTATTCCCTATCCTTCAATCGGAGCCAATCCGAGTTCGGCGTTCTGATGTCGCCACAACCCCTGAAAAACAAGCAGACGAACTTGCGCTCCGCACCTCCAGGAGGACCTTCCTGCCTTGGACAAAGCATCGACGTCTCGTATGCACTTCGAGGACGCACGCGCTGCGAAAGTATACGGCGGAAGACATAGAGAGGGCGTGGTTAAGGACAGGCGGTTTAAAAACACGCCTTGACGTTCTCACTCTCTGAGTGACTATGTGGTAAGACCGAGAACCTTTGAAAGGCGGGAAAGAAAATATGAAGAATGGGCAACTTACTGCGAAGCAGAAACACCGACAGAGACCCAAACGACGAAATAATTTTTACCAAGCAAAACGCTGGATTGCAGACGGCACGTGTGAATACACAAAGATTGTCGGAAAGTCACGTTCCTAGAACCACCTCACTCTCATCTCCGTATTATCCAATCAGGTTTCACGCTTATAGGTTTGTGTTCCTGGGCATTATTAAAGAATGCGTGGAAATTTTCGTTGGCACATCTCCGCAGGCTTGGTTCGGCCGTTTGGAAAACGAGTCCCAAGTTCGGACGGAAGGTTGATTATTTCCTTGGTAAGATACATACTGGGTGATTTAAGGAGCGGCCAGGCTCTTTAAATCGACCGCAAAGTTCGGTTTCTTAACCTATCGCGCTACGACTTTGTGCAGCGTGGCCCACAGATGGTGCATTTTATTTTGTAAAATTTGCAAAGAGCGAACTTATTTGAGGAAAAACTAAAGAAAGAAAAAGCCTTAGCTCCTATGGAAACGCAGCGAAGCCACCGGTCTTCAAACAATACGGCGCCGTTTCGCACGGGAGACAAGAGATGGCGCAAGCGGTCGCGATGCCATTAGCCGCCAACGAACGAGCATACGGCTCCGAGAGCCAAAAGCGGGGCGAGCTTTTTTGAAATCAGTTGCCAATGCATTATTTTATTATCCTTACTAATAAAACATATTGAATGGACAGATAATCGATTAAAAACGGTTTGTCGGGATATTTTGACTGATTTTTTTGGGCTACTGATGTCGTTTGCTTTGCAGTTCCTTTTTACTACCGCGTCAGTTTTTGTTTCTGCGACTGTCGCTGCCTGCGGAACGCGCGCCGCTTTTGAGTCGAAAATATCGTCTGCTAAAGACGCCGGCTCCCGGCGCCGTTTGCTCGTTCGTTGGCGGCAGTTGGCATCGCGACACACTTTCGCCATCTCTTGTCTCCAATGCGAAACGGCGCCGTATTGTTTGAAGACCGGTGGCTTCAAAGGAGCTAAGCCTTTTTCTTTCTTTACCTTTTCCTCAGGTAAATTTGCTCTTTGCAAATTTTACAAAAAACCGCACCATTTGTGGGCAACGCTGCACAAAATCGTAGCGCGATAGATTAAGAAACCGAATTTTGCGGTCGATTTAAAGAGCCTGGCCGCTCCTTGAATCAGCCAGTAGTCGGCCGTTTGCTCTTCGACTGTACTGGCAGTCGCTTCCCACTTTCACTGTATGCAACGCTTATCTCAATTCGTTTGGATTACAGAAGCATCTATTTTATCGTATATGCAGAGCACATTCTTGCAATAGTGACAATGCACAAAATTAAAATAAGGCCAGGTATCCAATCTGCGGTCCGCGCCCACGCGCAATGCCATTACCTGGGCAGGCGTGGACTTGTTCGAAGACAGCGCGTTGCTACATTAAGCGGTGTGACTATATTTACCATGTCCATTAGAGCGTACATTAAAGTTTCCGGGATGACAATAAAAACAAAATAAATCTTATTAAAGTTATATTTTATTTCTCACACACTCAGACATTTTACAATACTCACGGCTTCCTCAATTTCACGCACTTTTATTTATCGTACAGTGTCTCTAACGCTCTACGATAACGCCCTTTGTAGAGTGTTAGTAAGCAGAGGTAAACTTTTAAAAAAGTATTTTTGTGTCCCATTTTGTTAATGCGAAAAAATTTACTGTAGCATGGAGCGAAACCGGCGTTGTCTGTAGCAGCGAAACGAGCAATTAATTCCTATTGGCATCGACGCGCCATGTGCCACCCAAGGTCAAAGCGGACGAGCCTCACAAATAAAACACAAAGAAAAGCACAGCAATGCAGATGCTTCGTCACGGAAGCCGGCGTGATGTCACAGCCGGAGCGACGCATGCAAAAGGAAGAGGTGGCGCATTACTTCCGGTTTTGACGGTGCAATACAAAGCTGCAGCGCTATGCTTGTAGCGCTCCGCTGCATGTGTGAAAAGACCTTTATGTTTTCGCATTCCTACACGTAAACAAACTTAAGTGTCTTCGTATTTTTTGTTTTACTTTTTAAGGGTTTTTTTTTCTGTCCAATAAACTTCACCTGTGTGTGAGAAGTTTTTTTTTTTGTTTTGTGTTGTGCAGGAAAACCCCAGTCTCGGGTAAAGTCAAGAGGTTTAAGCTTCACCAGCTTAACTGCGCACTCGTTCTTTCTTTCCTTTTCGTTAATAATTGATTTTATAAATGTCACGAATTTTCCGAACAACTTCCGGTGGGGTAGCCGCATTTCGGACGTCATGTGCGCGCGGCCACGCTTGGATTTCGAAACTTAAAAGCTCACGGTAGAAACTGAAGGGAATAACCTTTTGAAAACAACCTCAAAACTTCAGATTTTTGTTGCGGCTTCTTTCTCTTCCTATGCAAAAAACAACAACAAAAACATTATGACCATTCGGATTTTAATATTATTTAAAATTGAAGATACGCCAGGTTTTTTAACTATTCATGTCGTTTAACGTCTACATATGTGGTGCAAAAAAGAAAAAAAAAACTTTTAGTCAAAGGAAAAGACAAAAAAGGAACGTCTCAACGTCTCTTTAACTTGAATGCTCGTCGAAAACCAGACTATTTAATACCCTCGTTACACGGGCACACTTAACTGCAGTTACGCTAAGCCGCAGTTAGCGCACAATAGTTGCGGACAACATTCTACGGCAGTCAAAGCCACGGGCGAACGTGCGCTTGAACATCTTGAGCAACCATCAAAGCAGTGCACGCGCGCTCTTCACTTCTTCTGAAATAACTGTCCGAGAGTATAGTGCGGTAACTGTGGTGCCGCGTAACAGCAGTTAAAGCTGAGTTAACCGCGGTTAAGGGTGCCCGTGTAACAGGAGTATAAGATTCGTTACACACTTGCAGTCAGTTCAGTTCAAACAGTTACCAACGCAACAACATAAAAGTATCTGCGAAAAAAAAAAAAAAGTCAACGCTAAGGGTCGAAGGACGCGGAATCAGGCAGCCCTGCATCATCACCGCGTGTGTCGTCTTTGTAGGTTTCCTATATAGCCGGCTAAACCAATCACACGCAGCAACGACGCAGCAATCATGCGCTTTTCTTATTTTGTGCGGGAATGGTTTAGCCGGTGATACGAAGCGCATAAGGACAGTGAGCGCCATGATGATGCACTTTTGGCAATACTTGATTAGCTTCATCAGACCGCAGGCAGCAACGGAGTATCACTTCGTACAACAAGGCATGGATAACCTCTTTTTTTTTATTTTTTAGAATGGATGAATGGATGAATGGTAATGGCTATACCCTTTGTAACGGGCGGTAGCTTGCGCCACCTAGTGGAAGTCTAAAAAGAAAGCGCGCACGCCAGTGTTGCCACCGCCGAGGACTCTCCATGGTGAGACCGCCTTGTGTGGGCTATAGTCCGCATGATTAAAAAAAGAAAAAATATATATAGATTATATAAAATAAACGTGACTTATATTTAACCGAACAGACAATTTCAGCTTTCTTTGATTTCGCCCATGTCAGTTCCACAGTATATGAAGTAAGACTCTTTCGCGTTGAGGGAAACGTTGTGGCTGCCGGTCTTCGAGAGCGATCTGACACGTTTACTTCGAGTTAATGCACCGAGAAAGTGAGGAAGAGGAGGAGACGAGAGCGCGTGGGTGTGGCAGAACGCCGAGCTCTGGTTGGAACGATGAGTGGGTTAAGCGAAAGCACCGCTGCACTCGTCGAACGCGTTAGAACACGAAACGCAGGAGTCAGGATGTTTGCTTTTCGCATTCGAACGGGTTCGACGTGTGCGGCAGTAATAAAAGCTGCCTTTGTCTCCACTGCACTCGTCGAACGCCTTAAAAGGCAGAACGCAGGCGTTCGGCGAGTGCAGTGAATACAAAGGCAGCTAGCTTTACGTCTACCCTCTAATCACTCCAATCAGAGCTCGGCGTTCTGACGTCCCCGCACGCTCTCGTTTCCTTCTCTCCCGTATTTAAAACTATTGCGTGCTTTTTTTTTTTTTTTTTTTTTACGTTTTACTGATTACTGTTAATAAAGTATGCGATGCAAATCCACGAATCATCTTTGAAATAATTAGGAGTTTTGATGTGTCAGAAGAGTAAACAATATCTGATTTGAATGGAGCACGTGAAGCATCGGCGTTGATTCAGTCTTTTTGTGTTTTTTTTTTATTTTTTTATTACCAGTTACGTTCGAATAATAGTATGGGTATAAACAATTTCTAGCCGTACCCTGCTGGGCCGTATGGTCTTGTCCGCACAGGCATACAAATCGAAAGACAAGTAAACTAACAGAAAAAATATATTCGTAAAACGTACAATGTTGTCTAAAAGTCGCTTCACAAGGTGGGATCTGTTTGTTTGTTTGTTTGTTTTTTTCCTAAGAACCGTGGTAAATGCATTCCCGTAACTGTAGTAGACCGATCTCACTAAGTGTTCGGCGCATGCGTGGCGCCGCCATAACTTTAGTTCGCAGAAGGCAGACGGCCGTGCATGCGAGGGCCCGTGTCGTCTCGCGCTCTACACGTACAGAGCTCCAGCGAGGTTTTCGCACGTGGAGACAGACTAAAGTTTCCCTCGACGCATTGCGGCAGCGGTGGCGTAGTCAAACTGGCTGGTGAGATCGGTCTATTAGGAAAATGCGTAAGCTGTATATGACATGCGCCTTTTCAATTAATCATAATATGTAGGACATGCCTAATTTACCCAAAAGAACGATAAAAATTAAAAGTGACAAGAGCAAAAAAATAAAGTTCCTTGAATGCTCTAAAAAAAAAAAAAGTTCCGTTCAAAGGGAAAGAAACCCCAACAAACGTCGTTAGTCATTGCAACCCCTCGTAGTGTTAATGCTCGCGCCCTTCGCGTGCTGCTATTCTTACTACCAAATTACCGTCCTAACGTTTCTCCTTCCCAAACAGAAATTGCGGATACAATTCAAAACGGCTTGAAAACAAAATGAATAAACGATTCGCTCGACTCCGGTATTGCACCTTGGAACTCACTTAATTTATAACCCGTTTAAAGAGCGTAATGCGTTCGGCTCACGCCCTCCATATTTTATCGATTGTTATTTCATTTTGATTTCTTGTCTGTTTCGAACCAAATGCCCGCTTGCGTGGTTAGCTATCGCTTCTTCCGCCCCAGGTGTTCCCAGTCGAGGCTGCAAGAAATGGAGCAGATCGTATTTATGAGTTCAATAAGAAAGTCCGAAAGAGTCCTTTTTTTTTTTTTGCTTTCTATGTTTTTTGTTTATTTTATACATCATATTATTTTTTATACTCCCCAGTGGTGAGCCCGACATAAAGAGGGGCTACTTTATACACGGTCATTTTCGTTCACGCGTGTGTTTATATAGTCTTTCTTTTTATCGTCATGCTATAAATAATGTTTTGCATATCTGCGGATTACTCGCGGATTATTCCCAGATAACCGCAGTCGAATGGTGAATACAGATAAAAATTCTTCAGATTTGGAAAATTACGGATCGGATGAGGATGCTCAGCAACATTAGAGAGTTTTAGTAGATCGTGTTTTCAGGCCACGCTAATCCTAGCGGGAGCTCGCGCTGCCACTTCGATGCATGCTCTGAAGCGCGCGCTCGTAGCGGTAGCGGGCCTTTGAAAACGATCTCCTAAAACTCCCTATTAATAGAAGCTTCGTATGAGTTGCGGAGCTCGCGCCCTATGGATGAGCCAGAAAGTTTCTGGGTCGAACATTACAGTTCTTGATAACGCTTCGAGTGGCTGGCTGAGTGTTTAGTGCGGCGCTGGCTCCACTCGGCTCCATCAGCTCCGCGTCCACACCTTGGCACGTTCCGGTTCTGTACGTTGGTGCTGACAGCGTCATGCAGAGGCGGCCGTGGCGGCTTGCGCGCGATATCTCGCATGTTCATCTTCGCATTGATCGAAAATGTACAACTCGTGAAGTATGGTATAGTGAAATTTTGAATTTGAAAAACACGAAAGAATAAAACATGCAGGGACGAAGACAAACAGCACAGTTCTTTCAACTAGCAATTAATATTTAATGATACCAACCTCAGTGCTTCAGGCCTTCCTTTCCCTGACGACAAATTTCCTCAAACAAAAGAAGAACTCTAAAGAAAAAAGAAAACCGGGAGAAAGAACGATCCGTTAATGAAGACGATATAAGCGAAGAACGTAAGAGAACTGCTCTTGAAGTTCGATAGATTCTTGATTATGCCGACGTGTTGTGTACCCGGGTGCACAAGCGGTTACAAGGGCAACAAAGACAAACAACACTTTTTTAAGCCAACGGCAGGCGTCGACAAAAAACAAGCTTGGCTATACCGCGCACAGGCAAACCCCTCTCGGCAAATTACCATGTTTGTGATCTCCACTTTAACGGCTAGGATGTTCTGACAGTTTACAAACTCAGAACAGCCAATGCCACCGTGGAGTTATCGCGAGGAAGATGGGAGCTCGTTCCGAAAGGGATGCGGGAATTCCAAAACTACGGCTTTTCCTCCCGAACGCGCGGGTCAAGGTCGCAACTGCTGCAGTCCTAGAACATGCATCAGGATGAAACGCGGAGCTGACAAAACCAGAGGCGCCCGCGGCGCTCTAGGGCCCTGCAAGCCACGCGTGGCGCTCGCGTCGCCTACTAGGCTGGCGCCAGAACTTTTTCGGCTCGGGCGCAAAGCAATGGCGAGATCAAAAACTCCGCAACTGACACACGAAGTGCCTTTAATAACGTTTTGTGACGGATGCTGCGGATGCGGATCGGATGCGGATATTCGTTGGTACGGATCGAAATTTCGGGGTACAACAGCGCGACCAACTAGCCCAAACGAACCTTTTAGAGAGCTACACTTCTGCCGAGGCGGCCCATCAACGTGTGCGACCGCAGAGTGTAGATTGAATAAGTGAGTGCTACTGGGAAGTGCATCATCGAATGTTTCACGGGAGCAAATTACCCTCTTACGGCCCAACCAGATAGGGTGTTTTTCACGCGCTTCGCCCGCGTGAGCGTCACTTCGCGTCGGCGCGCGTCGCTCCGTGCCGATATCTATCCCGGCGAGTACAGGCTTCGGCCCTCTCATGACATTGTTGTACACTCTCCGAAACAAAGGTGTATTCTTGCACCCTTTGTCCCATATAATAAACCTCAAAACTTCGACATACAGCGCACTGACGTCGATCGGACAGCACTAACTTTCACGAGAGGCTTGATAGCCGTGTGGTAAAACTTATTAAAATAGCTAATGTACGCGTTACTGAATACAGAAACAATAATCAAGGTTTTTTTGTCACTACTACAAAACCTCAGTGTTTTCTTTCTGTGGTATTTGATACGTACTTTAGCTATTTAATCAGTTATACCGCATCGTTATCAAGCCCCTCGTAAAATTTGGAGCCGTCTGTTCGACTATAAGGCGCTGTACGTCGAACAAAAGTTTTGGGGTGCATTATATGGGACAAAAGGGTGTAAGGTGATACCCTTTTCTTTTTAGACTGTAGGTGACCTTTTTCACACGCTTCGCCGACGCTAACGCGGGCGAGCGCGTGAAAAAAAAAAAAAAACGCCCTATGCAGTTGAGTTTTTAGAGAAAAACATGCCAATCGAGGAGACAATTGTTGATTACGCCAAGAAAGATCTAATTCTCACCAAAAATCGCATTAGAGCGTTCAATCTCGCCGAAAATGTTGTCCCGAGAAAAAGTAGGAAAGAAAAGGGCATCAATCGTCCCAGAAAAGTGTATTACTGCTGGGTAGGGAAAGAGCGGAAAATGTTCTTCGGGCAAAGAAAACCCAAAAAGTACAAGCCTTTCGGGCTTGTACTTTTTGTTAGGAGGGTGTCCCAGGACACCCTCATAACTGCGATCATTTGTTTCAGTGACGCAGTGTCTCTGGAAGGATGATCCATTATATTATAAATAGGATCAAACAGAATACAATGAAATGAATCCCCGTATTCTAACTCGAAGAGTTATTTGCACGAAGATAACCAAACCGCTTATAAGGTACTATCCAGATGCGTTTTGTTTTTATTCACGTTTGATTTTCTGATGTAAAATGAGTGCGCGTATTGCGGGTCGGATACGGTTCTGAACTTTTGCGGATGGGGTTCGGATGCAGATAAAAGGTATGCGGATGCGGATCGGATACGGATACAATAATTTAAGAATATTCAAGATGCGATTCGGATGCGGATACAAAATCTGCGGATGAGGATCGAATGTGGATGATCAAATTCTTATCCCTGCAGGGGTCTAGATCTATAAAATGCTTTCATTCAACCACAAAACCTTTTATTGAAAGGCTCTATCTAGTGGAAGACTTAGAAGAAATCACAATAAAATGATTAGGCCAATGAAAGCGCAAACCGACCCTTTTAAATATTCCTTTTTTCCACGGACTATAGATGAGTGGAACAGCCTGCCCCAAGAAGTTTTTGAAGGTGATACCGTTGAGGGTTTTGAAGCCCTCCTGAGAAGACCCGCCCAAACAAATAGTATCTAATTAATATTATTATTATTATTGTGTGTGTGTTCTCTATTTTCGTTGTTTGCCTATATTTTGAATGCATTCGTGTGCTGAAACAATCATGAAATGTATTGTTGGTGGAATTGTGCGCTACAAATTGGTTGTTTTGCCAATATCCCACTCCTGTAACGGCCTGTAGGACAACAGTATGAATAAATAAATAAATAAATAATAAGTAAATAAAAACATACGATAGGTATAACAAAAATTAACAGCTATTTTTATCTCTAAATTAAAATAACGGATGAAACGCAACATTTAATAAACAAATCGTTTAAATTTTTTTTAGAAGGCCTCAAAGAGTCGTTTCGGGAGTGTATAACGAAGTATTCTTCCTTCATTTCACTACTGGTGTTTTTCGAAAAATATGACCGCTATTGAAATTTAACAAGAAAATTTTCCTGACGTCACGCGACATAACTTCACGGTGTCACCTGACCTGACGTCACGCGACGTGGTCCCGAGACACACGTCGCGCTGCCAAGTCGTGGTTTCACGCGACACGTCGATTTCCCCGCTAAATTTAGTCGGTAAATGCAAGGAAGGATGTACTGACGGGCAAATGTCTGGTGTAGAAATTTACAAATTTACGAACAAATGGGCGGACGGATGGACTGATGGGTAATTTGCGATAAAAACGTATTTCATGTTTAAATAAAAAAAAAAATATTAAAGCCGGGGTCACACTGCTTGTACATCGTACGAACGACAGACTTCGTACAGATTCGAACGCGAGCAACCACGAGATCCGGGCTTCGAATGCCGCATGGCAATGAGTTAAAGGAGACACTTGGCGCGCGCACATTCGAACCACGAAATTGCGCTGATTCGTGTTTGCAGACTGTCTTTGGCATTATGTATGAGCAGAGTGACCTCGGCTTAACGTGACCTGTTTCCGGGTAACAGGACAAACATAAACCACGGTCCCCGTGAGCAAAATACAGCGTCAGAGAGGCAGTTGACAGCGCCCCGCAAGCGTTGAATACGGCAGCCGCGTTGTCGAATGCTTCGCTCTGAAAGACTCCTTGGCTCACGGGGCGGGGCTCCTAACGTTCGTAGTTTTCCAAAATATGTCTAAACTGAGTACAGCTATCTACGCAAGTACAAAACCATTCCGGAAAATTTCATCGGTATTCGCATGCCTTACACTGTGCTCTACAAAGCATAGTGAATTATTTTCTCCCTCGAAATGTCCAACAGACCAAGGAACTATTTCGTTATCACTCTCACAACTCTTTTGATTTATTGAAACTCCTAATAATTCAAACCCTTGATAGTTGAAAGCCATAATATTTAGTTTATTCTTTTTTCTCCCTTAGCGCTCACACCTCACCTATGCTGAGCTAATAAAACTCAGCCTATGCTATTTTAATCTAGTATTCTCTAGTAGTTTAGCTACTTCAACTACAACACACGTTCTCAATTTGCCTACTTCGGGAGAACTTGAAATAAACAGAAAAGAAATTTCAAACTACCAGTTGTTTATTATTATTATTCATTTTGAACGGAGAAGGTCCATACTTTACATCAGAAAAAAATTTAATTTGTATAATCGGTTTTTTTATTGTTTCCAATATCCAGGGGGCTCTGAACCTCCCAAAACGACTACTTCCAAAAATACCTGCATGCAACTCTGGGCGCGTTGCATTATGGGACCTTTTTGGTCATGGAGTGGTTTCGATTTCTAATGACGAAGTAGTATTGTATCTCAGAACTGCATGAAAAGAAAGTTAGCGTTCGCTCGCAATGCACCCTTTCACCTTCGTGAGAGGCCCCGTTGAAACGCGGAACTCCACCGGCCGTAAGGGCCTGCCATAGGCTTAGCAAGGAGTAGGAGTACGGCCAGCAGGATCGAATACATTTCTGGCTGCCTGGCTGCCACCAAATACTGCCGCGCGACCCTCCCGGCTCACGTAAAATTTAAGAAGCCCATTGAGGAGAAGATGGCACAGAATAACTGACCCAGTATACTTTTTCCATGCGCCTTCGTAGTCCTATTTCCAGTTTACATGCCCACAAACTCTGGCACGTCGGGAGCCCCCCAAAAGAAGGTGCCCCAGCATTTTGTTCGTATTGGTGGTCAACACCTGGAGTATTAGAAATTTGAGGAAAGTCACATATTCAAAAATGCAAGCACAGTTTTTGGTTGTGACGAGAAATCGTAAGGTGAAACTAGTCATGTGAAACCGGCACTGTGGCCAAAGAGTTCCCAAGATGCTTTGCACGGTACGATCTCGCTCAGATCGCTTTGATTTTACAAGAGGCCTATTGGCCTATTTCTGTCTTCACTTTTTTTTTTTAGAAAACCCAGTGCGATTCTGCTTGTTATTTTACAACGATAGCTGTTATCGGCTCTTCTCCTCACTGGAGATGACGTCCGTTGTTGATGTTGTAGTTGCTGTTCTAATTGTCGTTGTTGATGCTATAGTTGGCTATGCAGGGCATCCGTCATCGATGTTGCCAAATCCTTCAAAACGATTGCCCACCGCCCGCTGGGATCAAACGTTGGTCCGCTAAGTGTGAAGAGCGGGCGTTACCACTAAACTATGCCACAATATAAAAAAAGAAGGATGTAGCCATTATATTTCTTGTCATATATAATACACCCCAAAACTTCAGTTCAACGTACAGCACACTGACGTTCAACTGACGGCCCCAACTTTTACGAAAGGCTCGATGACGGTGCGATAGAACATATTAAACAGCTAAAATAAACATCAAAGACAACAACAACAAAAATGAACAAAAAAAAAAGCACGTTTCGCAGTACGGCTAAAGAAACCCCGATTACTTTTTTTTTTCCAGGCAGTCAGACGTAGATTTGTTATTTTAATAAGTTGTACAACTCGGCTATCAAGCCACACGTGAAAGTCGGTACCGTCGGTTCAACGTCAGTACGCTCTACGTCGAACTTAGAGCCACTAAATGAGCTGCGCTTAGAGTATCGGCACTCCGTTCCCCAACATTGTTGTGGGCGCCGCCATTTTGGCTCGTATGCAGAGCAGACGGAACTGCCGATCGCCATGATTCAAAAGTGCGACTTCCTCAGCATTAGATTCGGTGTTAGGAAGGTCATGTAGCATTGCTTTGCTCTGTCGCGAACTGTTTAAACATTTGTGGAGGGCAGAAAAGCGCTTCCTGTGATTTCAGATAAATCTTCAGCTAACTGGCAACCATGATTTGAAGACACAATATGGCGAAGTGTCGTTACTCTGAAGCGTAGCTTATTTAGTGGCACTAGTCGAACTCAAGTTTTGAGGTGTATCATATGTCACAAGACGCGTAAAAATACAAACATTTTTTTTGTGTGTGCACAGTATTAACCCACTCTACACTTAAGTTTTCCTTTTTTTTAGTATTTAGTGCTTTAAACACTCGTTTTCTAAAAAAAATAGGTGATAGCAAAATATTGTTGTAGCATAGTCAATGCCAAGAGCTCCTGCCTGGAGACTCGCTTTCACGCGCTCCGGAACAGAAAAAGAAACAAAAGTGTTCGGAACACAATGGACAGGTGTCTATTTTGTTTCGAACGCTTTCGTTCACACACGCCGCGGTGCGTGAACGCGACGCATATGCGCAACGACTTCGCCGTGTCATGTCGCAGCTCTCGCTGTGATTGTAGCTCTGAATTAACAAAAGACTGCTCAATTTTTTGCTGTACTTAGGTTATCGTTCCAGTGTGCTTGTACGTGTGTTCCTTGCCTCCTGTTGCGTTCGCGTACCAAGATGTTTAATCAGCACGCGCTCTCCTTATTCTATCTAGGACATATATGTGGTTCTCAATGCATGAGGAATTTTTGAATTGTCTACGTATGTATGATAAGTAGTTTCGTTTGGGGCTGCTAATCTCTGTGTACAATTTTTTTTTTTTTTAATTTGCATTATGTAACAATTGGTACGGAGTAGTCCGCATAGGGAAGTCACTGCCTATATTCGTATCGGTTCTAATTTAATAATAAAAAAAGTGAACTCCAACATTGGTATGCTCCATGTTTACTTACAGGGTACATTCAACACGTTTATGTATCTAAAATCGTGAATTATGTATATCAGCTACGTGCAGTATAAAATAGGGTATCTTAATGAGTAGATTAGGGCAATTCGGTGTAAATAAATATCCATATTACACACAGCGCACGAGATCAGTCCATCCCTCGGTGGCACCATGGTTATTCTGAACTTTCTGATAATGTTGTTTTAGAATAGGTCACAAAATAGCAGCACCGTTCATATTTACGGGTGTTCGGCGTCCATTTTAAGCCAGCCGAAAATAAAGACATGTTTCCTCTCAACGCGAATGACTCACTATGTAAGTGCGCCCGGAAAATAAATAAATAAATAAATAAATGTATTGTAACTTTTTAAGTTACAAATCATATCAAATATTCGTGCAAAAATATCGCACACAGGACAAATCTGTGCAAATGACAGTGCACAAATGATTTAGTTTCCCGGTATCTAATTGAAAATGAGGTCCCAGAAGGGTGGTATAGTAACCGAGAGCTAGAGAAGCTCAGGGTGCGGCGAGTTTCAAGCATCTCATTATCGCACCGCAGCCAATCAGGGTGCGGCATTTATCGATAAAAACGCCCAAGAGCCAATCACGAAGTAAGAAGCGTGAGCATGATAGACCATACCCTGCGTTTCTGTCAGTGACTATATCACGTCTCGAAGGTTCGAATTGAACGTCGCGTTTGCGACGCACGGCGTGCAGATCAGCTCTTTTTTTTATCGAAAACGATAACAAAAATTGGGGGTTTCACGCTGCAAAGAAACCGGGACTATTAGCGCCGAGATGTTTCGGTGGCGCTCTCTCGTGGTTTCCATTCGTGACGTCACGATCAAAAGTTTCTTCACCGTGGCGTCATGAGTTGCAGTCTTTGACTACTTATCATCAGTTTCGAATTTCTAGTTCGATGGTATGTGTACAAATAACAATGAAAGCAATTGAAGTCATCGCATTCCTAAACCAACATCGTCACAGTTGACACTCTGCGGCATTGGGGCGATTTCAGCTGATGAAAGAAGGAAACATGAATACAGATAGAGATGTGACAGTGAGCGTTTGGTCACGTCTGTTAGCGTTTGGTCATTCGCGAACTGCGACCACGGCGACGTTTTTTGTCGCGCACGTCGCTAGTAAGCGACGCCCCAAAGGCTCATTTGGGAAGAAACCAACTAAGGGGTTCCAACCCTACTCGTAGCGCTCTGAAGGCAGAGACGCCACGGAGGAGGTCTATTGCCGATATTGTGCTAGTCATTTTTTGTGTCAGAGGTAAGGTTTGATACATTTTAATAGAAACTGAAAGTGAAAACGCATAGGGGCGATAGCGTGTAAAATTAATAATAATAAAAAAAACTACTTTCACGAAATATGACAAGTTAGACATAATAATTGTACTGTAACGTGTTCCTTGCCATGAAGTATGTGAAAATACAGGCACACGGGCACACGCAAGACACACGCAAGCAAACGCTTCACAATCTTTCGCACTGATAGGGAAGCTCGCCAAGGCAGAGGTGTGTTGGTTGCTGTCGCCGATCATACACTCTAAAGAATAGCTGCGCGTCGACTTACCCGCAACACACTCAAAGAGCTAATCTCTTCAATCTACGAAATCAGCTCAGCGAATGATGAAGTGGAACATCCGTTTAGACCTGAAAAGGAAGTCTGTGCTGTGGCATTACGCAATGCAAAGTGTCATGATTGCATTCCGTAACACCACAGCGCAGATTTAATTTTGAAGTCTAAACATAAGTTCCGCTTCATCATTCGCTGAGCTGATTTCGTATATCACCGAAATGGGCTCTTCGAGTGTTTTTCGGCTAAGTATACGCGCTGGCATTTTCAAGAGAGTATAGATTTCCTTTATTTAAATGTTGCGAGTGACCTCGAGACAGTCTTTGTTTGCCTTTCCGTGAATAACAAAAAATATATCTTGGGTGCCTGTTATCGCCCTCCCTCAAGTGACGATAGTTTTTTTAACAAACTTCATGACGTATTCAGTAAAGTGACTTTACAATCTCCACCACCAAACTTCATCCTTCGAGGTGATTTTAATTATTTAAATATTGTGTGATCGGCGGCAACACCATACGCAAGCCCTTTTTTTGTCTGACAGTGACAAATTCATCAAATTACGTTTGGTCTACAATCTCTCACAGCTAGTGTCTCACCCCACCAGAGTTACGTCCTCCTGTGCCTCAGTGTTAGATCTTGTATTTTCAACCTTCGCCGACCTTGTTTCCCCTGTTACCTATCTACCTGGTTTTAGTGACCATTTATTGCCACATTTTACCTTAAATATTACCGCAGGCCATTCCCCGAAAATAGTTAAACAGAATCGTGATTACGGAAAAGCTAATTTTACGGCTATAAATAGGGAATTGTGTGAACTTCTGAGTTACTTTGTGGAAAATATTTTTGAACATTCTGTAAATGAAAATTGGTGTCTGTTGCGAAACAAACTTAACTATCTAATAAGCACATATATTCCTGTTCGCATATTATGATTCAAAAGTGATTCCTCTCGGTACAACAACAGATTTGAACCGCTCGCCAATAAAAAGAAACGCCTCTTTCGTGTAGCCAAACGTTCAAAAAAGGACCGTCGTTTTAACGCGTTCATTGCGCCGAGCTGGAATATAGACGTGCAGTATTAAAAGTAAAACGCAATTAGTAGTTTATTAGCACGTTGCCCACAATTTTATCTACAAATTTTCACCACTTTTGGAATTTAATCAAACCTAATAGTAACCACGGTGATCTGAAGCTTACCAATGTAGATGGGGAACGAGTAGGTCAAAATATGTGAATATCATTACTAAGCGATATATTTATGCAGTCTTCTTCTTCCGCCGATGTTTCTGTGTACTCCAACTTCACTGGCCCTGACTTTGTGTCAATGAATCCAATATTAATATTATATGATGATATAACTACCATAATTAACAACTTCAAGCTCTCTTCTTCATCCGGTATTGAAAATATTAACTTTAAATTCTTAAAGAACACGAAGTCATATTCATCAGCTATACTATCAATAATTTTTAAGCAAACATTAGAGGAAGGCTGCCTTGCCGAAGACTGGAAAGTTGGAAAGGTGACCCCAATTCACAAAAGTGGTGACCACTCCTCACCGAATAACTTCCGGCCAATTTCTTTAACATCCGTTCCTTGTAAGATATTCGAACATATCATATATTTAAACCTTGCATGTTTCCTAAAATCGAATTTTTTTTTTTCACTCCACTCAACACGGCTTCCGCAAATCATTTTTCTGCGAAACTTAGCTTCTGCTCTTCACTAATAAGCTTCATTCTGTCCTTGACCGTGGCTCCCAGATAGACTGCGTATTCTTGATTTCTCTAAGGCCTTTGATAATGTTTCTCACCGGCTACTCCTATTCAAATTTAGCGAGCTTAGCATTGATCCGAACGTGCTACGCTGGATAGAATCGTTTTTACCCAACCTTTCCCAATTTGTGCATGCCAACTCTTCACTTTCTCCCGTAGCATCTGGAGTTCCCCAGGCTTCTGTTTTAGGTCCGCTACGTATCCTCATCTATATTAATGATCTGTCTGAATGTATCTATTCTAATATTAGTTCATTTGCTGATGACTGTGTACTACATAGAGAAATAACAAACAACTCCGACATCTCCGTTTTCTAATTTGATCTTAATTTTGTATCTAACTGGTGCGACAAGTGGTTGATGCAACTCAACCTTAATAAATGTAATTAGTACCCCCTCATACTAACATATGCTCGAATTACTACATTGACGATAATCCGCTGCAGTCTGTGTCCTCGTACAAGTAATTAAGTGTTTACATAACTTCTGATATTTTCTTGGAAACTCACACTAACTACGTAACTAACAACGCCAATCGCATGCTTGGATATCTCAAACGAAATTTCTCACAGTCACCAGTGTCACTAAAACTCCTCTTATATACTACTTTAGTACGCACCAAGCTTGAATATGCATGTTCCATCTGGGACCCCGGTCATAACACTATTAGTGCAACATTAAAATCAGTTCGAAATCGCGCAGCACGTTTTATACTCTATAATTACCAACGTACATCCAGCGTTACTTCAATGAAAAATAGCCTTGGTTCACCTACACTAATGAACCGTAGACGCATATTCCGCCTTACTTTATGTAATAAGATTTACCATAATAACCTTTTCATTCGCCGTGAACTTCTAACTCCACCTACTTATGTTTCATCCCGCGTAGATCACCAGTACAAAGTCGGTATCTCCAATTACAGAACTAACACTTATTATAACTCTTTTGTTCCTCGCACTAGCTCTGATTGGAATCACCTTTCCGCTGACATAGCCTCCATAACCAGTATTGATGATTTTAAAAATGCCTTGTTTGTTAGTTTTTTATTAACCATTTTCTATTTGGTATTACTGTTATAAGATTGTATAATATATGTTTTAAATGTCCGAGAAAGAGTGCATTAATTACTGAATCATATTTCATTGTATCAACAACTGTAATTTTGTCACCTGCCCCCCCCCCCCCCTCCCCTTCCCCTCTGTAATGCCCATCGGGGCCTTGAGAGTAAATAAATAAATAAATAAATAATAAAAAATGTGTGAGCAGGAACGATATCATATGGCAAAGTATGTTTAGAAAAATTCTAATTTAGATTAGAAATTTAAGAAAAAATTCATCTCCTGCCAAAAATATGCACCTTGATACGGCGTTGGAGATAAAAGTCGAAACAAAAATAACTGAGTGAAGAGCAAAGATTGGTTTTGTCAGAAACATTCACGCTGTCATTCCACCTAATCTAATCCGCTCTTTTTATTTAACATTGAATTAAGCGCCGTTCTTAAAGGCAAGCGCCATACGAACAATTGGGCAAGGACGAGAAAAATCACCGGTACATTGGTATTGTCCAATACAGTTAAGAAAGTACAAATAATTATTATATTATATCGAATTGGGCTGTACATCCGAGTCTAATAAGGTTAGCTCGTGAGTCTAATCTAATAACGAAGCTCGCGTTCCTGGTTACAGCTCGTTCCTCGTGCGAGCCTGGCGGCGTATTGAAACCGATCTGCAGAATGCGGGTGCCTTCATAATATAATCTCCCATTTCTATTTCTTGCGTGTTATATTATTTAGGTTTTTGCGGCAATGCGCTCATAACGCAGTTGAGAGAAAAAAAAAAGTTTTATTAGTTTAGGGCGAGTTGATCAACTCTAGTGTAATTCAAGCCACCAATTTCAAGCTCTGAGTTCGGTCGTCTCGCCCCGGACACGGAGGCCATGTTTTTAGAACGAGGGATGGTTAAACTTGTACTATAAGTATTTTGGGTGGCGGGCTTATACGTCGTATACGACGTACCGATTTCAATAAACCCCTCTCACCAGACGTTGCACAACATGACCATTACGGGTACTGGACGTTTCCAGACACCGAAGCTCGGTTTGCGTGGAGCAAAAGGTCGCGCTGCAGATCTCAGGGGCCCTGGGTTCAATCTCCACCACTGCCCGCTTCGATCTGGATGAGCATCGTACCGGCGTGCGGTCCCGTATCACTACTGCTTGATGCACACGTTAGAGACCCCAGGCCAGCAGTGGTACTGCACTGGCTAAATGTCTCATCTACAGCGTAAACAGCAGTGTCGCCGCACCTCAAAGGCAGACCGATCTTACGCTGTAAAAACACAAACTCTTTTCTTTTTCTTTGTTTTTACGTTTACAGAATTTGCGGGGTGCCATATTGTTGGAAGTTGTTCACAGCGCATGTTCAAATTTAGCTCTCAATTTATCATCCGAGAATAACAAATATATTTATTGGGACGAATGCACAATTACGCACGCTCAACGTGCATTCTATAAAATCCAAAATTGTCGATATTGGCAGACGATAAATGGGAGCAAGTTCTGAGCACGCGCTATTTACAGTGTCCAGCAATATATGACTTCCCCACAATTTTCCCCCTTAAAATAGTTGTTCCCCATCTGAGAGGATGCGTCCTTGTGGTGTTTCCTTTAGTTAGAGCTTTTGTTCAAGGTTTTAATGTAATTGAGAGTTTAAAAAAAATGCTCTTTTAATCCGCCCTCCTCACTTCAGGTTGCACGGTGTTTATACGTCTGAACATTGTGTTTTTAAAATTTGGTGAACGGAATTTCATTATATCTAACTTCACGCGTTTGTTTGTGTTTTTTTTTATATATATTTTAGAGTTACTGACAACTTTAAAAAAAAACTCAGAGCGCGCTGACTCTCGGGTATCCTGTTCCGATAAGAACGCAAACGAACCAATCATAGAGCAAGAACCGTGAACATAGAAAGTCACGCACTACTTTTCTTTCAGCTGAATGTGACTATAGCGAAGACGTATGAGCGAATAAAGTATTGATGAGAAAAGACGCTAATTAGTTTTATGCAGCTTTTAGACTTTATTTGCAAAGACTTGTTTAGATCAAGCAAACGTCAATTGACATAGCATTAAAAAAAAGAACGAAATAAAATAAATTTAATAATCCGGAATTAAAAGCGACATATATATATATATTTTTTTTTTTTTTTGGGGGGGGGGGGGGGTCGTGTTCAGGTGCGTAGTATAGTTTGTTACAGATAAATGCGCGGTATTAATAAAGCCTCGAGCGGTGCGTGTACGCCTGAATTGTCCTCGGAAAGCTATATGATTATAAAGAGTACACGTGTCATTTACCAGAGTACTTACTCCACGTACGACATAAAACTCTTACAAGGAATGAAAAAAAGAAAAACGGTATTGTTTGTCGTGGCAAATTACATATTTGAAAATTAAACGGAAAGGGCTACACGCTCAACCTAGCCCGCACTCCTTAGTTTGAGACCGGCCTTTCAGGTACGAGTACAAGTTTCCCGAAAGCACGTTTGAAAGCCGTGGTTTACAGCTGTGGATTTCGCTGCTCAGACATTTCTGTCGATTTCCTTAGTCCTGCAATACTCTCTAATCATGACTTTCTGATCGAGATAAAGAAAACGATCAAAGACATTTAGAAAGTAGAGACACATAAGGGACGATACAGACATGAAAGTTTGTCCTGTCTGTATCGTCCCTTATGTGTCTCTACTTTCTAAATGTTTAAAAAGCACCAACACGCTCAAATAGTACAAGATTAAAGACACTAGCATATTGCGTAAATAAAGAAGTACGGGTGTGCTTACAAGCTGTGATGGTTACTCAACTCTCGGTAGCATTTAATTTTCCATCAAGTTTGCGGTCTCGTTTAGAAATGACGTCTTCTAATCGTACAAATAAGAAAAAAAAGTTGCAGCAGCTCTAAAATTAACCAAACTTCAAATCCTGTGTTTTTTTTTGTTTTTTTTATAGGTGCAAAAGATTTGGCAAACGAGAAACTGGAAAAAACTATGTCTTCAATGAGAGAGCAGCTAAATCGAGGACTTGTGTATTAATATTCTGAAGGGTAGCATTCACCCCACGGATATCAATCCGGGAGAAATGAGGAATGTGCGAACTTTCGAAGTGCGACTAGAACACAAGATCAAGATAAAGCATGTTCGATTCGGATTTTAATTGAAATACACTGTCTTTGGTCGCACCAAAAGACTTCTAAGATTTCAGAGACAAGGGAAGACCTTGACATTTGCCGTCTTATGCACGTTACCCGAAAACAGTAATAGATTACAATTTCATTTACCCTCTGTTAAAAAGTATTTAATTATATTACTTTATTACCTGAAAAGAAAAATTAATTAGCCTTTACTCCAAAAGTTACCGTTACTTTTCCGACTACATCAGATTTTCAAAACGACCGATTTTTCTGTCAGCTTGAAGACGAGCCTTTTGTACTGTCCATTATTTGGGCTAGAAGTACCGAATTGGAAACTAGTTATTTTTTTGGCAAACTTGGTTCGAGAATTCTTTGGTAGGAAACCTGCACAAGCACAGGGCGCCATTACAAAACGGAAGGGGAAAATAGTAACGGTTAGAAATAATTTTAGAAATTTCAAAATAATCAAATTACGCTTCTTATTACTTCCTAATGAATGCATTCAAATGATTGCAAAATTACACTAAAAAGTAACCGCTTACAAGTGATTTGATAACTTGTCACGCCTACCGTCAAGTATGGACATAACACAACCCCGAGACGGAAAGTAAGCCAAGGACGACACACACGCGCATACAAAATGTAGCACACACAAATGAAACATATTTCACTTGAAAAGTGCTTACATAGGAAGTGTCACAGAGACAGAAACACCACAGATGAGCGATTTGTTTGAATTCTAAAATGTGAAAGTAACAGTTGGCGTTCTCAAAACTGAGCATGTCGAGCCTGTTGCACAATTTTTTTGACACCCACGTAATTTCCGGTAATGGGCAATCTTGCAGTGGTGTGTGTGTGTGTGTGTGTGTGTGTGTGTGTGTGTGCGTGCGTGCGTGTGTGTGTGTGTGTGTGTGTGTGTGTGTGTGTGTGTGTGTGTGTGTGTGTGTGTGTGTGTGTGTGTGTTGTTTGTTTTCATTAGAATTAAATTGCCTAGTGAATTTGACTGGGCTGTCTTGTAGGATGTTATGGTCCTTGGTACACCACGTCCCAAGGACTGACTGAAAGTTCGGGTGCCCCAAACCTGTATGGAACTAGAAGCTACTCATATATCGTCCAGATGCGCGAAGAGAAATATGTACAATGAAACAATGCCAGAAACGCCGCAAGAACAGCACCTACCGTTATTTGTCCGATGGCGTCAAGTCTCCGACGATGTCTTCATTCCAAAAGAAAGAGAGCCCCTCCAAATATCGCCCAATCCCTCCCGCGGGCCGACACGAGCACCAGCACAACAACAATAACATCAACACGAGCACCACCGATCAGCGACGACGATGAAGATGAAGAGTGACCCTATGTCGGACAGCAAAGGCAGGTTCAAGTTGCACCGGTGACAACACTGCGGGCAGCACCGAAACGCGGAGCCATCGCGCACGCCGACCCGCTTCTCCACAAACGCCGCGTTAACAAACTTCCGAGGAACCTTCCGTCCCGAGACCAGAACAACTCTGCGAGAGGTTCGGGTCCCCGTGTTTTGCGTGTTTCGGGAGCGAAAACCTCTCCTCTTCCTCTCCCCGCCCCTCTCTTTCGGTCTGTCCTCTCTCAACTCTTTCTTTTCTCGTCGCGCTAAAAGTCCAAGCTTGTCGCCACGGGATCATCGATCCCGTGGCGGAATCACGTGCCTCCCCCGAAATTCCCGCGTGGTGCGCCACCTCGTGGACCTGCCGCGATCTAAAATCTTCGAGTCTGCACCGAAACTCACCAGGTGGCACACCTAATAAAGTTGCCAATTTACGACCCCTAGCGTATGAGGACTGGGTCGCCCTAGGTTACCCCAAGACAAGAGCTGCCACGGCTGCCACAAAGAAAAATATCATGGACTCGCTCCTTGAATACGTCAGGTCAGCAAGCCTGACACAACACATCATCTCATCCCACCACCCCACCTAACCTGCCATCTCCCATCACCGCCAGATAAGATGACTGGTCGAACCTAAATAATAATTTAGTGGCTCTAGTCGAACCAACTTGGTTCTCATTTTCTCTTACAAATGCACCCTACGGCTACTAAAGTTCATTTCACCTTGTGGGGGACAATGAGCCGCACGGCACGCGGAGGGACGGCGCCGTGAGCGAAGAAGAAGAAAAAGGAGGCTCGTGGCGGGGGAGGTGCGTGAGCCAGTTCGAAGGCAGGGACACACAGAAGAGCCGGTGCCGGGCAGCCACTCCACGGAAGACCCAGACCACACGGCAGCCTTGGTCTTCTTCAGCATCCGATTCACACCTTGAGTATAGATAAAACCTTTCTTGGTGATAGCGCTCCCTGTGTGGCTTCATCGGGGCAAATGGAACTCGGCCTGATCGGGTGATATTGACAGGCGACCCACAACCTTAAGTTCAGACGCAACCGACGCTACAAGCGGACCGATCAGACAGCGTCCCAAGCGCGCCACCATGATGTTCGACATGTTTCTGCGTGTTATATCATCGCTGAACTAGTCACAACAATGAAAAGTCTAGTGACGTGCACTTTTTAGGCTGCTTGATTGGTCCCATTAGCTCGCAGCGTCGCTGGGCCTGGACTTAAGCTGAAACAAAGTATAAGTCGGAAGACTTTAGAAGCAAGTGACCTGACGTGGTAACAAAACAAAGTTTTAGCAGCGAATCGTCGTCCATACCTCAAGGTAATTAGTTGGAACGATATAAAATAATTCAAGATATGGAGACAGTGTGGTGAACAGAGGTATTTAGGGGGGAAATATAATACCGGGTAATGTAGATCTTTCCGGCGCTCATTGTCCAGGAGAAATATGCCGAATCACTGAGTTGGGGACGTATACACGGCGCGTGAGAATCCGCCGAAAAGAGCAGCAGCGCACGCTCGCAAAGTGTTTCATTGACCGTGAGACAAAAATGGCAGCACGCGGAAGGCTATTATTGGAACGGCGTAAAAGAAGGGAGGAGGATAGCAGTTCAGGATATCTGTTACAAACAGAAACGAGGTACAACGTCGCATTCAGATGGCCCAAATTGCAGCCGAGATTTAGGGGCAACATAGGACCAACAAAGTACATCAGGCTATAGTTAGGATACTTTCAGCTAAGAAAAGAAGTTTGAATACTTGTTATGAGGATTCGAAAAAAAAAATCCCCAGTTGGCATGGGGAAGACTGACTGTGCAAAAAAAATAAAACCAATCGGTTTAGACACTTCACTTTGGTGCAGGAGGTGAATTGTGCGGAGGTGGCCTTCGTGCTCCCGGCATTCGTCAGTGAATTTGACAACGAGCGATAAACGGAAGCTTCACTAAATTTGCTGGTCAAACTAATACCCCATTCACAGGGTCAACATAAAGGTACCTTTAACATAGGTCCCTTTGCTATCGGCGAATCAGCCCGTGCTCTTGGGTCGCGAGCACACGCCACGCGCGGAAGATCGTTAATTGATTGGCCGCAGAGAATAAAGCTCCCTTAGCTAAATGTACCTTTACGGTCGTGTGAATGGGGTAAATAGGCATTACCTTGGGTGTCGTTACAACGAGTGTGTTAATATCAAAATAGTGCTACGAAAAACGAACTACTCACTTGAATTACGTCACAATAAAGTTGTGTCCGGGGCACAACGCGGCTATTTTAGCTGTCCAAGGCCTGAATAGCTAAGCATGGATTTCATGCGTACTATTTTTTTCTCTATATACGTCGTGCATGCCATCTGTTTCATCTGTGTAGGTGCGTAGGTGCGGTATAATTGGCCTAAACTAGAGTAGCACGGAAGCACTTTTGGGGGTTATATTGACTTCCCTCCCAAGTTTGGGTTTTTCCAACTTTGACCTTTCCCGTTAGGGGGACACTCACGGCGTATTTATGCTCCCGGAGGTTTTAACTTTAACGTAACTTATAAGAGCTTAACAACCCAGAACACAACTTGCGGCTCAAAATTCGTTTTCTTTCCGCCTGAAAACAGCCGGTCGAGAATTGGCCGGTTTGAGTCGCGCTCACTCTCTTTTCCATGGTCACGTGGCGTTCAAACTATGTGTACCAAATTTATTCGAAGTCGTAGGTTATCTAAGACAAACATTCAGTATTAAAAACACAGAAGAATATGAACCGTATTTTTGTGGCCTCCAAAAAGCTGCAAATACGTTGATCGAAAAACAAAATGTAATCACAGGAAGTACATGCACGCGTCATTTTCAATATGGCTACGGTGACTATAGTCTGTTTCCCTCTACGTCCAAGCGCAGTGGATGCTACGACTTATCGGAGCCAATCGAAGACTACATGAGCATCGCGTTACCTCGAAAAGGAGGCGCAGCGACGCGCGGAGATATCACGGGCTACAATCACAGAGCGGGACTGGCTAGGACGGCTCGTAGTGTCCAGGGCCTCTAAGCTCGTCCAACACAAAGTTGAGGCCTAAGATGACGGAGTGCACCGATTGGCCTATAAAGACGATGACTACGCAGTTTTTTTTTGCCGTCGTCTAATTGGCGCGCACCGCGAAGTTTCGGCTCAAACTTTGTTTTTGACGAGTTTAGGGCCTCAGGCGTCAGAATCGGCGCGCGAGAGGAGCGGTGGCGCTGCTGTTGACTTTTTAGATGCGTCGTCCGCGCTGCGATCCGGATGCTTTCCTGCTCCGCGAGAAACAATTGCGTGCGATATGCGCTCCTTGAATTACTTTTCAAAGTTAAACTATGCTGATTGTCGACGTCTGGCTAACGTAACAAAAGAATAAACCTGCCTATGCTTTTGTCGTCGCGCACCTCCATCAAAGGGGGTGAACTTGCGGCGATTCACCTCACCCTCGAAACAGTCCTCAAGTCACAACACACGCTACCTCGCGAACTACGAGTGTTCTCGGACTCGCAGGAAGCAATTAAAGAATGCCGGAAAGCGAGAAGCCCGAGCCGCATAGTTCGGGAAATCAAGAAGCTCGCCTCCCTACTCCTGCAGAAAGGAACGACCACCAAAATCTCCTGGGTCCCTGCGCATGCAGGCATCGAGGGCAATGAAGAGGCTCATCAGCTAGCTCGCGCGTCCCTTTCCTTTCTCCGCGAAGCTGCTGACGTCCCTCCACATATACACGACCATGGCTATGCCCCCGCCTGTGATCAGGACACGGCTGGCCAAACAGATCAAGGATACGACCCGGATGAAGAACGGGCCCAGATTAAAGAGCACTACCGGACCACACTGTGGGAGAAACTTCCTCCGAACGCAGATCCCCTTCCCCAGGGTTTCGGCAGACGAGCCAGCGTTCTCCTCACGAAAATACGCACGGACACCACCTGCACGCCCGCCCGCATCGCATCATGGAGCAAAGGAACCAGGTCTGGAACCTGTTCAAGGTGCACCATGGGCAAGAAGGCCGACACTCACCACATCCTATGGGAGTGCCCCAAAACAAAAGAAGCCAGGACAAAGCACCGACCCCCAGACATTAGCTCCCTGGAGGGATGGACCCACCCGCCTGGATCCCTGGACAACCAAAGGAGAATCCTGAACGGCCTCC
Organism: Ixodes persulcatus; assembly: GCA_013358835.2. Taxonomy (NCBI): domain Eukaryota; kingdom Metazoa; phylum Arthropoda; class Arachnida; order Ixodida; family Ixodidae; genus Ixodes; species Ixodes persulcatus. Next base: position 905,740 of record JABSTQ010010156.1, read on the forward strand.
TAGATTTTATCTATGAGGCCAAGTTGGACATCTTCATTTAATCCCTTCCCTTTTAGTTCGTGCCAGCGTCCAGACCGCGTAGTTACCGACGCCCTCCCTCTCCTTTTTCCCTCTAGATTATGGCCAATAAACGCATTATGAACTGAACTGAACTGAACTTTTGTCGTCGTCGTCGTCGTCCTCGGGAACGGCGAAACGGGGGGCTTTTTTGAACAAGAAGTTAGGGCGCGAACGAGTTGGTGAAGGTGTAACATAATTTAAGACAAACCACCGGGACTGGGGAAAACACGAAGGACAACACAACACACGGAGTTTCTTCTCTTCCTTTCTCGCAGAAACGTACTGCGTGGTGCATCCGGTAGCAAAGCAGTATGTTTGCCGTTTTTCCATCGCGGTAGTCTCGACGCATCCCGAGCAATCTTCCCCTCAAGAGCACCACAAACGAGCACTTCTGGCGATACGAACGAGCCTTTCCGGTCGAGGTGTCTGCAATTGACCCCGTAAGTGATGACGTCACAACATGGCGCTTCGGTCCAAACAAACCGTTGCTAAGACCGTTGTTATGAACAAATGCATAGCGGCTCCGCGTGAGGTTAGAAATTGTATGATAAAAAAGTAAATCATTTTTTGTAAGCATTGTGTCTTTTCAATATCTAATTATGAAGACTTTTTCGACGGTCTCAGTGCCATAAAGCAATGACAAAAGCCCGTAATAACAAAAGCCCGTAATGAAGTTTCACAACCGGTTTTGCCTTGCTGCAAACAATTTAATGGCCTCGCAGGTTCAATGGTTATTTTTGAGGGAGTACACAACGGCGTTGAATGAGCTTAGGGACGATCGACGAGACTTTTATTCTCGGGGTCAACTTTCTGTGGGATTCCGGAAGCGAAGGATGCCCGTGCACAGCTTTGATAAACGCTCGAGGTGAGCGAGTGCGAAAAACGCCTTCCTGTGAAGCTCGCTTCCGCAATACTTGAGAAGGTGAAAACATTGTGAAGCCGAATCACGTACGACGACGACGACGTGAAGTGTTTCCAGGTCGAGGTGCAGGCCAGCACACGTTTTAAAGGGAAGCTGAAACACTTCTTGAAAAAAACGCGTTAGAGGTGAATTCTGGCGTATTTTTATCCCGTGAATCTGAATATCACGTTCATTTTCCCCGAACATGTAACTAAACGCGAGGAAACACGAAAAACCTCCGACCAGTCGTGACGTCATACTAGGATCTTTGGGCCGCCAAGCGCGTGCCGCACGTGTGGGCAGTGCGTGCAATTGCAAGCTTGACAGGTATATTTTTCCGCACTGACCCCAGCCGTGACGTCTCTTTCTGACCTTTTTGAAAATAGCAAGAGTGCACGTGCGTAGCTTTGACAGGCGCTGAAGATGCGTGAGAGCAGAGATCCCGAAAACTCCTAGTGTGACGTCACGCCCCAGAAAGGAGGGGCTTCGGCGGTACTTTAAAAATTAATTTATGCAGCCTCCGTGCACCGAGTTGAAAAATAATCTCGACATTCGTGATCCTGGAGGCCAAATGAAGGCTATTGAATTGTTTTTTTTCTTAAATACAGAACCGCTTCATTTTCCCTTTAAGAATTTCTGACAGATGAAAACGGATCGACCAGCGAAAAACAGAAAATAAATATTTAATCGGCGAACTTGTGCCTAGAAACAAAAGAAAGGATGAGCGTCGAGCGTGGACACGGCAGCAGCGAGCGAAGATGCGTCGGCGTGACTGCTGGCCGTGGGTAGACAAAGCCGCGCTCGGCTTCTTATCTACCACACTCGGCATCTCGAGCATTTGATTTAGAATGTTCGTTAGTGAGCTAGGGCGAGACTGACTAATCAAGGTCATTATGGCTTCATTATCATTTACACTCGGGGTAAGACTAAACTCGAACCTTCTAGATGCACGGAGCAGCGATATTTCTCAGTCATGCAGGCATTGGGTGTTAGTTAAGACTGAACAATTCGTAATATATTTTCTCACTTTGATGGTTACAAGGCAGCTACAAAACACACTTACAGGGTGTCACAAAAGAAACTTTACAGCGTTTTTGTTTTCACCGCAAAATTAAACTAGGCATCGCCGAACGCTCATTCTCCGCCCGAAGGTAGCGCTAGAGGTCACAACCAGTGTTGTACACGTTCCTTAAAAAAAAGAACGAAAACTCGTTCCTCGTTCCTTCTGATTTTTGTAACGCGTTCCCATTACAAGTTCCATATGGAAAAAAGGAACTCGTTCCCGTTACAGTTTAAAATATGGAACGTATCGTTACATATACGTTACATTTGTATTTTTTTGCTAATTAACATATTTAGTTAAATCAAGCAGAGTTTTTTTTTTATTTTTTTTTATCTCTCCCATTAATAGTCAGCATACGAGTTTTGTATGTCGTGATGGAAGGGCACCAGGAGAACAAAACATGCGGAAGCAGGGTTTCATTTGTTGATATATTCATGTTAAAAAACTCAGCTTTTAACCATGTCCATGTTTGTAGGGGACGATTCAGACGAGCCGAATGTACTTCTAACCAAGGTTGCACGAGCGTTTTACAACAACCTCACACGCTTCAATTTAACAAAGTCCCGTGTTAGAACGTAACAACAATTGCTTCTCGATGTTGCTGTCCGCAAGAAGAGCAAGTGAAGGAGAGGGTAGGGCTTTTGGAAAGTTAGTCTTGAAAGCTACAAATACTTCTTTGTGAAGGTTCGATTTGTTGTTCAGTCTGAAGGTGGGGGACAAGAGAAGGAATAAAGGTTATTTTTTGTGTATATTTTAAGTGACCAATGTTTGGAATACAAGGGTGTGTTCGATATCTGGTAATCTGTGATTCTGTTGTAATTCTAGGTCTCGTTATTGAAGTTCAGAAATGGCTGTAGTTGGAATACGATTTCTGCGTGTATGAGGATTCATGGAACTAAAGAAAGTAGCTGAGTTTGAAACAACCCTCTTTCTTTGTCTTTTCCTACGACTAAAATTTTTGCGTTTTGTACCGCAGTTTCGGGCACTCAAAAAAGAATCAATGTCCACCAGCTCTCCTGCACCCGAAACTATTAGCAAGCGAGGACCACACAAAAGAATCCATAAGATTAGTAGCCAAAAAGTTAACGAGATCCTGCACTTTGTAAAGATATTGTTTTTGTACTTTCATACTTTCCCTGTTAGAAATAAAATAAAAAATTACCCCACTGGACGAAAAAAAAAGGAACGCCGTTACTCTTTTCGTTCCAGCAAAAATGTAACGCGTTCCCGTTCCAGTTCCAGCGATGCGAAATGGAACGGCGGCGTTCCTTCGTTCCTCCTAAAAGGAACGCGTTCCAGGAACGCCGTTCCTTGGAACGCCGTTCCGTACAACACTGGTCACAACCAGATGCCAAAGTTAGTTTTTTCCGTTAACTTAGTCAAAATTTATAAGTAATTTTCTGAAATTTTCAATGGGAAAATGGAGCCCATTTTTGCCCGTTTTCGGATCCTGGTGCCATAGAGCCCCATGTATTCGGAAACTCCGTCGGCCGCCATTTTCCCATTGAAATTTTCAGAAAATCACGCATAACTTTTGAACAAGGTATCGGATCGGGCTAAAACTTTGGCATCTGGTTGTGACCTCGAGTGCTACCTTTGGGCGGAGAATGAGCGTTCGGCGATGCCTAGTTTATTTTTGCGGTAATAAAAACCCTGTAAATTTTTTTTTTGTGACACCCTGTATATTGCGAGCTTGAAAAACGAAGTTTGGGTTTTCGAACCACTCATGTTAGAGTCAAAATAATTGCGCTTTCATTACAATGCACGTCAATCGCCAAAACCGTAAGAGGGCCCAACACTACTTTGATATCATGTTCTAAATAGATGCTTCTCTCGCTCTTTTAGCAGATTTCCATGCATGTGATGATTTTGTCAGACAGTATCCCGCATCGCACGCAAGTACAATTCGTTCTTATAAACCTGATTAGTTTTCTTGGGCCCGCCATGTTCCAAGTATACATCGGTCACTCCGTGTGCGTTCGTCATGGGTTTGTCTTCTGCAACAGGCATCTCGAGACGTCTCGAGGACCGGAAGTTGCCGTAGCAAATATTTCAGAAACAGCAGACTCTCAGCAAACTTATCTCCTTGTAGGTGTGAAATCTAGGCTTCCTTTATCTATTTTTTTTAGACGCTGAAACTCCACATCCGTTTTTCTTGAGCGATCCTTCTTTCAGAGCGGAATCCAGTCCCATGCATTCGTCCATAACAAAGCCCCTGCAACCGTTTGTTTGGAGCGGTGACGTCACACTTACGGTGTCAATAGACACTTTCCAAACTTCAGTCTGGCCACATTGATCATTATCATCATCTGTGGAACGGTATCTGTGCCGTACCAATGGCGGCCTTTTAGTGACTGATAAAGGAAGACGTAGAACATGCGCCTAAGCGGATGATGCGAGGCCTGTATATTTGGGGGTTAGTATGATGCGACGTAGGAATGAAACACAAGAGCTATGTAAGCGTTCATTTCTAACTCCGATTCAGTTAATCTGTGTGCGGCACATAATCTGTTTTAAAGCCCTTTGGTGCATTGAATGTTATCAAGGCATCTGTGTGGATTGGAGCTTTGACTTTGTTCTCACTGAAGGTTATTTGTCACCATCGAACTGAAAGTGATCGAGAAAGAACTACACATTAAACAATTCCTCGCCTGCCGTTGACTTGCGAAAGTGGCGGTGCCCGATAAAATACAAGTCCATTGCCGCCATTGGTAGGAAAAAACCTAAACTGCTATACGAGTCACCAGATGGCACTGAATTTCGGAAAGGGTCTATTGGTATCTTAGTACTACATCTCAGTATCGATGAGCGCTTTACCAATCTTCGTCATGATATACCAGTGTGCAGCCATACACGGAGCAAGCAGCGCGATGCTTACACCTCCCCCTTCTAATTACCATAATATGGCGACGTACCGCAGGCTGGACGACGCGATGGCGGCGCACGAAGGACCAACTTTGTGACGGACGCGGGGCCGCTACTTCGGAACTGTCGTTCGTGGTTCCTGCAAATTGATCTTCAAGTGCAGAACATCGATCGGAAGGGATACTAGTGCAAAACAATTGTACAACAAACGTTGCACGCAACTTCGTCGTCTGCTTCATCACACGCCAGAGAAGTGGAGGAAAAAAAAATCACAACATCTCCACGTGGTGAATGATGTTGATTGGGGCGAAGCTCTATACTTCATCTCACCTTAGCACGGACTAACTGCGAAGGCTGTGCAAGCGCGAGCGGCTAGCTTCGACTGCCTTGACTGGAGCACTCGCTGCACGAGCGCTCGTGCAGTCGCCGAGGCTTCATCCAAAGCAACTGGCTCGGGCTTTTGGCACGCGCGGCTAAGGTGAGACGAAATATAGTGGTGCTGATGACACAGATTTTATTGTTCATAGGTATAGGGAGTATTCATGACTGACAAGGAAACAGCGCACCCTCAAAACAAGCACTCTAAAGTTTTCATGCACACAAAAGAAAGAGCCACTTAAGGCTGAACTCCATGGAACGAATTATGTGACGAATAACAGGCGAACGCCGCCCGACGGCACGCTCGTTTTGCGCGTGACGTAGCAGCCACTGTGCTGATTCCACGCGCAGAGCAAAAGCCGCCGGCCAAAATTCGTCGGTTATTCGCAGCATATTCGTCCCATGAAGTTCAGCCTTTACACAGAGCTGTATTCACTGGCGGCCATAGCTGTGTGCTCGGCTGCGGAGCGCGTGCTGAACGCGAGCTTCCACAGTTCTTTCGCCACGTGCATTCCGCACCACCAAGATTGCTGGTCTTGGCAGCCTATTAATGCGAGCTCGTTCTGAGCATGCGCTCTAAACAGTGACCTCAAATATGGCGGCCAGTGAATACCTCCTATACTCTGTTTCGCCTTATGATGTACCGCAGGAAAGGCTACAAGCGCGAGCTCCTTGCTCTAGGGCACATCTCGGCGGCACAAGCTCTCGTGCGTCAGGAGCAGCTCCCAACGCTATGAGTGCGCGCTTCTAGCCTTCTCTGCGGTACAACATAAAGTGAAACGGAGTATAGTGCTGATGGTGCTGATTTGTTTTTATTGCTTATAGGTAGTGCTGAGTTCCGGGTTGCGTTTCGACTTCATTATTACTGCTTTATGGTCGGTGAAATGCAGAGCCAGTGGTTCTTCTAGCGGATCAACTTGGATCCGCTAGCAGCCGTGGGAACGCATCTCCACCGCTTAAGTCAACGGTCCATGTCAGAAAGAGAATGTGTGGTATGGAAAGTGGTTATATACGCATTTGAGCATTTGACCGCAGCGCCCTCTCGTCTATAAACGTTCAGCCAATGCATGCAAAGTTTAACGCGATTATATACGCATTTGACCGCAGCGCCCTCTCCTGTATAGACGTTGAGCGGCTACATGCAACGTTTCATCCATGACAGAAACCCCAGCTCTTGAGTCAATACCACATCTCAGAGCCCCTACTTATCCCGCAGTCATGGCCGAGTGGTTAAGGCGATGGACCAGAAATCCATTGGGGTCTCTCCGCACAGGTTCGAATCCTGTCGACTGCGGAAACATTTTTTTTATTTTTTATAAGAAGACAGATGGGATGGCAATCGATGTGAGCACGGACGCCGGACGGATGGACAAGGCATTTGACCGCCCTAAGGAGCTTCGCCCCTAAAAAAAACGCTGTTGGGTATAGCCACGTGGCTTCCAGCCACGAGCTTCCGTGCTCGTGTTTCGGTTTCGGTTTCGAGCAGTTTAGTTGTTTGGCTTTATTAAACATATGTATGACTTTGCAGCAAAATGATGATTTGGAAGTCTTCTGACACCATTAAAACTCGCCGGGCAAAAGAAAAAGGGGGTTTGTCAGTGTCTTTTTAAGTAACCTTTACGCGGCACTTACACAAATATGAACCGGTATGCATCGTTGGTGCATACCGGTTTCTTTTTTCATGCGTCTTCATTTGCAGCCAACCAGCTGAACAGGTGCGTTGATTTTCCTGTTTCTGGTTTCCTTAAAGTATATTTTTGCCGACGAAGTGACCTACTCGGCATCGACACACCTCAGGGCACGAACATAATGAGTTAAATAATAAACTAATAAATTATACCTACTTCGTGAATTTTAGGGTGTTAATTTTAATTGCATCGTTCCACTTGACCTATATTAGCCTGTTGGGCAAATATGCCATGTCTGTAAGATTGTAGAAATTCTGATATCTGCCTGCAGCTATTCATTTAAATATTTGGCTGCGACAGCGCGGGATATAGCGAATCTCTGACAAAAAGAACGGAAAATAAGATCAGCATTATATTTGGAAAGCCGCAAAAATATGCAGATGAACGTCGAGTTGCCGGCCAGTATACTACGCAAAATATCAACCACCTTAACCTATGTTGTTTTTTTTCAAAATAAATTATTAAGGCATATTTAAAAAGCAGTCGCAATCCGTGACCGACACAAAACTCAAGAAAGCGACAGGTGAAATACCCGAAGTATCAGTCGTAGTCACATTATTCCGAACTAAAACAAGCTAAATACTGAATAATAATAATAATAATATTTATCAAAATTCGTTGATATGAATCCCGTCATCTGGAAGAAAGATTGGGTGCGCTGTATTAGATGGCGGAAGCGCGCACCTGTCAGAAATTTAAGTCCCCGTAAAGCTAGAACCAGAACACTGCTTAAGGGCGGAACAACGTATAATAAATAAATCAACAGTGAATCTTACAAAAAATTCAAACATACATGAAAGCAAGAAGAGACGTCTGTATGGTCCTAATATATTGCATGTTCCGTGAAATCCTATTTAAAATTCGCCCCCCCCCCCCTTTTTTTCTTTTTTTCCATTCAGGTTATGTTGCGCAGGAAGAAGCATAGAAACGTCACCCAACGACAGACACCCGCATAACTAAAACAAGTAATGGTACAAAAAAAAAATGGGGAGTGAGATGGAATTATTTCTGCCTGCGTAAGCTGGAAAAACTATGAGATTGGAATTTGCAAATCCTGAAAGCTCATTCGGGATATCGCATTTCGATCTTGTGTTTTCTTTGTCTTATAGTCCCTATTAAGTTAGCGGTGAGATATTACTCTTACGAGCGAAGACATGCTTTAGAGTCTAGAGTGAGCCCCACAAAATCAAAACAACTTGAAAGATCTGACCTTACGAGAACTGCGGAAAACAATCCTTTAACAAACGCCAGCAGTGTTTATCTAGTTTTTTGCCCCAAATGTGCGAAGAAACAAAAGCGATAGTTGAAGCACGGTCGCGCAATGCGGTTGAAATGTCGTCAGGAACCTGAAGACTGAGGAGCGACGAGGTTAATTTTTATGGCTGTCATGGCTGGCGTCGTGAATGCCACCGACGGCCGCCACCAGTGCTTGGTGATCCGTGAAGAAGTGTGGGTAAGCGCGTTTCTCAAACCATCCAACATTACGCCTAGCAACTGGATGCTGCCAAAGTGGGACTTCGCATAACGCGAGGAATGTTTGAAAACAAGTCTTTCAAGCAAACCACTGGACGACTCTGCTTTCGTCGCGTCGTTACTGGCGGCATGCCAGGGCTCCTCGCTCTTCTCTCTCCGCGCTGCGGGGCCGACTGGAAAAAACGACTTCCCTGGAATCGTGCCAAGAGCGGAGAGAAAGATTTTTCCCCATATTCGCACGCGCGACGACGATACCGGACGAGATTGAAATCTCTGTAAAGTGTCACCCGTAAAGCTATCGCCTTAAAAAGTCTGCTTTGTGAATTACGACAGGCAAGTAATGTCTGTCGTAATATGGCAAAAACTGTTAATATGGCAAAAACTGGGAAAATACACACATTTTTGTCTCGGTAATATGAAGAACTCACATTATGGACTTTTTTTTTTTTTTTTTTTTTTGGGGGGGGGGGGGGGGGGGGGGACGGAGGCGTCCATACTAACGAGACATCACAGTAGGTGATATGCGCCGCTGAAAGCGCACGGCAATTGGCAGAAACACTTAAATTCAGGTACATTCAGGGGCTGTTTTACATTGTGTAAATCATTATTTCCGACTTTAATACAACAGCTATAGTGGACCAACAAACATATTTAGGTGATAGTTCTGGCCGGAGTGCTACGTTCACAGCAGCCAAATGCGAGGAGATGCCAATTCTTTCTTATTCAAGTGTCTTTCGCATTTTCGTCGCTACTGTCCTTCATTGTATTTAGGAATGCCACGAACGTTTTTCGAACCTGAGATTCGAAGATCGAACCAAGAGGTCGAAAGCTTCAAAAAAAGTTTCGAAATATCAAACTTACTTCACAAAAGAACTAGACAATTTCCGAACTTTAGCATTTCTGGCGCTAAGAAGATTGTTTATTTTCAAACTTTCTGCGCTAAGAGATTCGACACAAAAAAAAATCGGCGATTTTCGAACATTCGAGCCTGCTAAGTCTAAAAGTTCGACGAACTTTGAGCTTTTGTACGAAAGTTGACCGAGGTTTAACCAAGTTCGCCCCCCAGGTTTAAGACAACAAATATAAATAACACAATATGAACAAGACTCCACTCCACAATGTGTAGAGTGGAGTGAAAATTACGCGGGAGATTGACTTAGCTGGTTGCCCCGGGGGGTAACCGGCGGGCCAACGGATACCTGATCTGCAGTGTTGAAATCCAACCGAGGCGTTTCGCTGTGGCTGCCTTCGTATCCCTTAGTTGTTTATGAGCGTAAGTCCCCCGATATCCTCGAGTAAGCGAACGGTAGGGGAAAGGTGCGCACAGAGCGCAACGCCGACGCGCTACAGCGACGCTCGATCGGCGCTTATTTCTTTACCATTGGGAACCGGCTGTATTTTAGAGCGAGAACACAAAATCTAAAATAATATGGTTTTGCTTTTCGAAAAAAAAAATACGTGGACAGTGAGGTATACACGACGTTTCGGGTGGCCACGTATTTTTACGTCGTGTATGCCACACTGTCCACGTAAAAAAAGAGAACTCCGTCCGATTCCCCGACTCACCGATCGTCCCCAGTGATACATGCGTCGAGCACCGCCATGTTTCTGAGGGAAGATAAAAAGCCAGGAGGCGACATCACTCCGGACTCCGATTTTCGGTATTTGAAAAAGAAGGGCCGTAGTGTGTTCGCAATTGCGATAAAAAGTATGTTTCACGAATGCCGTTATTAACTTAAATGTCGCTTGTATAGCGAATAGCTTATATAGCGTTATATAGTAAACGTCTTCGTGTCTCTGCGAAGTACTTCCGATAGTACTCTTGGGTATCCGGTCCGCCTTCAAGGAAGATCTGGGCTGTTCGTCAGCGGAGTTGGTTTATGGAGCAACTCTACGTCTTCCTGGACAGCTTTTGCAAGCAACATCTTTAGCGTCAATCCCTGACATCACAGATTATGTGGCTCGTCTACGCTACACAATGCAGCTCCTACAACCAGTCAAGCCACGAGCAACATCTAATCGGGGTGCATTCCTCAGCCGAGATCTACAAACATCAACCCATGTATTTGTGAGAAGAGATAAAGCCCGAAGATCACTCTATCCACAATATGATGGTCCCTACAAAGTACTTCGCAGAGACACGAAGACGTTTACTTTAGAGATGAATGGACGACACGAAGTCGTGAGCTTAGAGCGCCTAAAAGCTGCCCACATCGATAACAGTGCGACTTCATGCAGAACCAAGCCTGTGAAACACGTACACTGGGCAACAACTATAAACATAATTCCTTCACGCAATAGTGTATCATCATCACCATAAACTGTATTGTTCCACAAGTGGGAGGACTTTAATGTCCCCGGTCGGTGCCCTCAGTCTAGGGCTCCGTTGGCTACCCCGATCTTGCGGGCTCGCTCAGCCAGCCACTGCCGGCGTTCGAGCTCTGTGCAGCAGCTACAATTCTAGAAGGGGGGCACCTGTAGCGGCCCGCTATACAGTGAAGAAGAAGAGGACTACTCAGGCACGCAATCGGGTGCGCGTGTTGGGGTCCCTGGACTCGAGCATTCTAATCCTACGGACGTTATAAAGCGGCTGTTTCAAACATGACGTCTCACGACTCCACACTTACAAAGCTTCTAAATTTCATAATAGATAACGTCACAAATAAAAAGAAGCGAAGGGTTGAAGAGCGGGAGAGAAAAACGTTAAAAAAATAAAAATGTGCGCGCGCCTGGCGATTTTTTTTTTCGCGTTCTGGTATTGTTTTGCGTGTGTGTGGGATTACAACTTGCATCGTTTCTGACAACAGGAACAAATACGACCTTTGGGGTGTCAGTGCCCCTTTAAGTGCATCATGTGACGCTTTGTATTGTATATTTCGTTGTCTCATGCCAGCTTCGCTTTTAAGTGACGTTTGGTCATATAGATACTAATTTGAAAAAAAAAAAAAAAAAAAAAGATTGGATATATGTTCACCGGAACGCCTCATGCTTTCTCGATTAACCGTTCAACAAGTGCAACTCTTGTTTTAAGAGTTACGACAAAAAACGAGTAATAGAAGTAATACCGTCAGTACCGATAATGAAGTGTTTACGGCATAAAAGAAATATACAAAGTTTTCAGTGAAATTTGTAAAATGTTTGGAGGCTTTTTTGATCAATGATTTCGTGAAAACATCTTTTGAAAGTGCGGAATAGATCTCCATCCGTAAAATTCGAAGACTTTGAAGTTAAATTCGAAGACTTTGAAACGTTTCGAACTTGTATCTTCAACATATCTTAAATCCTGGAATATTTCTGACTTGAATATCAAGAGAAATTCGAAATGTTCAAAATTTTCGAACTTGCTTTGTCCAAAGATTTGAAATCATAAACTGAAACTTTCAGAAACTTGACATTTTCGAATTTTTACGATTGCGAACCTCAGGGGGGTTCGAACGTTGTGACCTTTTCGATTTCGGGCCTCAACGAGGTTCGAGAATGTTTCAAATCTATTGAACGCGAACTTCGGGAGGTTTGCGGCAATCCCTAATAGCCGCGTCCCACTAAAGCGACAGACAGCAACATACGACAGCGACACACGACAACGAGCGACAGACGACACCGACAGACAGCCTGCTCTGTTTGTCGGAGTACGCCGTCCCACTCGGCGGACACGACGCAGAACACGGGGACAAGGAAACTGGTTTCCTATTGGGACTGGAGTTGTCAACAAAACACTTCAAAATACACAGACAAACTGAGTCTGGCGACGCGGTTTTCGTGTTTTGCTCTTTGGGCATAAAACGCGCCGACAAACACGGTGGAAAGTGGAGACGATTACTTTATTTCTTGATTAAAGCTTCCGCTTATCTTCATTTGCCGTTGGCGACTTTCCGCAAACAGTCGTGACAATCGTCACCAAACTTTTTTCGAACTAGAATACCCGAATCGTTCCTTTTTTGGGTCCTTCGAGAAATTCTACGTGAGCGCCACGGAATTTCACGCCGATTTTGAGGATGTTTATAACCTCACATCCGAATGATCGAGGGCAGGCGTTTTTTTTTTTAGGACAATGCGGCATCCCGATTATCACAGCTAGAACTTGATGACAAGTCTCTCGTCTGCCGGGATGGCTTGCCGCGGAACGTCGTGTCTATACTTCGTGGTGAGCGGTCTTACTTTGGTCAGTCCTCGAACATGAGTGTATCCATCCTGATGCAGTGGCGTAGATTTCGGCGTCTTGAAGCACCACCTCGCGCACCAAGTTTTCGCGAGCAAAACCAGCCACAGTAAATTTCCTTTCGCAACTTGACCGCCCGGCGCCAGCAAGCAAGCCGCGTCCGCGACCACTACGAGCAATCGAGGGACCAGAACTGCCGGAACTGCGGGAACGAGGAGTGGCCGCCAAGGGCTTCTCTGAAGGTCGAGCGGCGGAGCGAGCCACGGGAGGAACGGGAGGAAGGGTAGAAGGGTGGGAAGGGAGGCAACAGAAGGCACAAGCGGGCAAGGAGGATAAGTTTGTCTCCGAGACACGTTCCTCAGTGGGACTGCTTGTTGTGCTTCAAGTCCAACGACAGACAAGAACTCCTCCGTCGTCGATCGTTTGTCGGCGCGTGTCGGCGATTGTCGCGGGTGTTGGTCGTTGCAGTGGGACAGCATCGGCGACACAGAACTTTGTGGTGTCGTCGGACAAAAATCGGTGTTTGTCGCTCCAGTGGGACGAGGCTATAACTGTAATGGCTTTCCACTGGCTACCTCAATCACCTCCATTGCCCCGTGGCCGAATCCTGGACCTCTTCCCAAGACACCGTAAACGAAAGGTTACCCACATTGAATTTCAATGCCTCCATAGAAGCTACGATGGCTGAACAAAAAAGTAACGCTACGACCACACCTAATTAAGCCGCTCTACAAATCAACCCAAAGTGTGGCAGATATTCGGCTGATCTTCCGAATGTGTGTGTATTTTTATGTTATCGTTGTGCCGCATTGTCCATGAGACTTGACTCGGACCCGCGTAGTCAAGAAAGGAACAGCGCTATATTATACGATAACTTCGAGCACAGTGGAAATCATGCAAGGCGTTCAAACTCTGTCCTAGCTTCTGGAGCGGTAGCAGCGTCGAAACTCAAAAGATAGTGCTTGATGTCTGCCCGCGGCATCAGGTGAAAGAATCACTGTCCACACTATTTATGCAGTCTGACTTGATCTGTCTGGGAATCTTGTCACTTCGATCGTGGTCCATACACATGCCGCAAGCAAGTGTGCCAAAAACGCTACCCGAGCCACCGCGGGTATAAAAGGAGCGCTCGACATCCAGATCTTTCTTGTAAACGCTAGCACGCTTTTGTTAACACTTGAAGACCGCACAACGCACACTCACATCAAAACAGAGGTAGCAAGATGACGGAAGGCGTACTTTGAAAAGTGCATGAGTTGGCCCTGTTTTAGTGTTATACTTCGTTTCAGCTTCGGTCCGAGCGCGGCCGATGTAATGAGCCGAAGGGCCAATCAAACAGCGAAGAGGCACAACGTCATGGCGTGCTCTCTGCAGTTGATAGGACCAGCAGGTATTCGCCGGCTCTCTGTGCGTGCTCCTACGCCGGCTAGTCCTATCAAGCGCAGAGAGCACGCCATGACGTTGCGCTTTTTGCGCTGTTTGATTGGCCCTTCGGTTCATACCATCGTCCGCGCTCGAAGGTGAAAAGAAGTATAGTGTGACTAAATGTATCTGGGGGGGGGTTAGTCGCCTATCTAAGAAGACTGAAAAGACGCATACGACTTAAACAAGACTGGGAGTGGGCTGTGTGGCGAATTCAAACTACACCCGCACTAGTGTTTGTTTCGGTTCATTTTTTTAAGTTGTCAAGATGAAATAAAACATGAAACATAGGGCAAATTATTCATTATTAGGAAACTTGGTAGAAAGCCGGAGTGAACACGGAAGTAAAACCACGCATATCTGCGAGAGACCGAGATTGAGGAGAGCGTGGAGGGAACTGAGGAAAGATACGGGGAGGAGATGGATACAAATATAAAAAAAGAGAACTACAGAAAAAAAAGAGACAAGCCAAAACAAAGGCCTTTTTTTTATTTACATAGGTTGCCGCCAATCCCTTACGAGCTTGATGGCTTTTAAACCGCATCGAGAAGCAAAATGGGTGGTTCCAGCATTTGCGGACCATTTTTACATCTTATCTCGCCCTTTATCCACCCCCTCCTTACCTATTTTTGTTTTAATACCCAACTTGCGCTTTACGTTCTGACATGCGTATGCCGACGTACGTCGCACAGAAAATACGAGCATACGCGCACACAGGCATGCACATTCACTCTGCTCGTTCTCGTGTATGCATGATGGCGTGCTACGGTGGGATAAAAAGATATAAACGTGCTCTCTAAGAAATCAGTACAAGAAACATGTAGCTTCCGGAGGGCATAAGGAGGAACATGCGGCTCGGCAAGATAAGGTAATGCTAGACATTAATAACGTCGAATAATAATAATAAAAAAACATTATGGCCGGAAGAACGTCGATATAAGTTCTATATTTATACGGGGACGGGTAAAAGGACAAAAAAAAAAAGAATGAGAAGAGAAAGTTTTCACAAAACTTTACGATGCGACATGCTTGTTTTATTCGCTGCAGCTTTATCAGGCAATCTGTGATCGTGCGTGTGAGAATGTAGTGAGGGGTTCCACGTTGTGCGTGGAAGCCCTCATTTGTTTGTAGACATTTTCAAATAAATACCATCAAATTTATATAAAAAGAAAGAAAAAACGCTCCAAGCATCTACAGGACAGTACTATCGCTACTCAAACTTCCGATAGCTCCACTACGTTGTTTTTTTTTTTTTTTTGTATTCCGGCTCATACAAAACACCATTTGACAAACAAAACGAAGAATTCGCTGCAGGTAATAATAATAAAAAAAAACGAAACAATAACAACGATAATAATAATAATAATAATAATAATAATAATAATAATAATAATAATAATAATAATAATAATAATAATAATAATATAATAATAATAATAATAATAATAATAATAATAATAATAATAATCAAGATTCAAGAATAAGTTTTATTAGGTGTCCACGAACGACCATGCGGTCTTGGTACTGGCACACCGAAACTTACACACTACAATAAAAACGGGGAAAAAAACTCAAAGCATTGAGTAAAAGACATGATACATAAAACTTATGCTGACACAAAGATATGACTTTTGCACAACAAGCAAAGAACGGAACACGGTGTCCAAATGCAGTGTAGAAAACTGCCACAAAAACGAATACACCTTAATAAAAACAATAAATAATAAAATCACAATCACGACCGGTTCAGCGACACTCATACAAGACTTAGAGATCTGACAAATTCAGTCACATTAAACATATCAAGATGACTTGAAATCCTTTTATATGTCCGACCAGTACGAAACATGGGGTCTTGTATATTTATCGCCCAAGAAGAGCAAAAAGACGTTGTCAAACGGGTCGCTGTCCGTGGAACTCGTAGATATATTTGTGAAAGCAGTTCTGAACAGTCGGCCAAGCCATGGAGGACTTCGAAAAGGACAACCAGATCTGCTTTTTCTCGACGGTGATGTGAGCTGTTCATATGTAGGACGTCCAATAAATACACTGTTACTCTCTGATAGAGATGTATCATCGCGCAGATAGCGATATCGATAAATAGATGAAAATTTCTTTTGCAATCGCTCCAGCCTTAGGAGGGTAGTTTTACAACTACCATTCCGTACAGGAGGTGCTTGTTCGAGTTGAGACCTTGTCAAAGTGCGGTACAGGGTTACAACCGTTGCGGGGTTTCTAAATACTCTAGTCGTTCGACAAACAACACCGAGCGCGCGCAAAGCGCAGGTACTTATACGAGCCAGATGGCTATCAAATATCAAGAAGGAGTCAAAAAGCACTTCCAAGTCCCGCACTTCACTAGCACGGCACAACACGTCTGAGCGAACGTTGTAGGGGAAACACGTTGTTTGCGTTTTGTGACTATAGGACATGACCTTGGTTTTTGAACTATTTAGTCTAGAAGACCATTCTGTGAACACCATTTGCTAAATGAGTTTATGTCCTCTTGTAGATACTTGCAATCTGAGACGGTTTTAATCTCCTTAATTCTCGTAATATTATCAGCATCTTGAAGAAAAGAAGAGCTTACAATGTGCTTACAAACATCGTTCACAAAAAATGAAAAAAGAAGCGGGCCCTGAACTGACCCCTGAGGTACCCTAGACGTGGCCCTCTACGTAAAAGAAAACACGCCATTCGCACGAGCAAGACATGTTCTATTAGACAAATATTTCTAAAGCCAGTCGTGTAGCTCTCCACAGACACCAATACTACCAAGTTGTGATCAAAGAAAATGCATTAGAATCATCTGGTGGGCTAGTTGGGTAAACATCTCTAAAAAAAATAGCGCAAGGACGACGGAGGGAAGAACGAGAAGACAGGAAAGAGCGCTCTTTCCTGTCTTCTCGTTCTTCCCTCCGTCGTCCTTGCGCTATTTTTTAGAGTTGTGATCAAAAAACGCCATGGTCAACCACATCAAAGGCCTTACTCAGATCAATTTAAACTACGTCAAGCTGGCCTTTGTGGCACACAGCTTTGGATGCAATGGACATAAATGAAACGAAATTTGTTGTTGTCGAACGTCTTGATACAGGTCCGTGTTGGTTGGAACCTAATACATTTCTTAAACGAAATGACAATGTTTTGTGAACTACCATTTCAAAAAACTTTGAAAATGTTCACAGCAGAGGAACTCATTTGTAGTTTGACGCAGTGGTACGTAGGGTGACCCCCTTCCTGCTAGCGAAATGCTGGACACGCCAGAGGCGGGGGGGGGGGGGGGGGATTTTTAAACAAGCACACCAGGAACCGAGGCTCTGTTAACACATTTAATATCCTGTGCTGTTTGTACACCTGCGAATTGTATTGCAGCAATTAGGCTAAAATAATTTTCTCTCCTATACTCGTTTTCACCTTAAGAACCGAAGTAAAACAAGTCCGGCCGGTGGCAGGAGTGTTCTGGGTTTCCACCAATGAAATGGCGCGATATAGCGTAGACTTCACCACTCTCCGTCGGGAGGTGGTGGGATCCACAATTAGAGACCAAAACCAAAACGAATTTAGCACTGCAGCATCCTCTAGTGGCCAAAAAATAAGAACATACCTCGTTAAATAGCGTTTGTTTCTGATAAACATGCTTATGCTATGCACAATTTTGCATCGCTTCTTTAAACTCTTTTCAATAAACATGTCTGTGTATATCTAACATTGTTTATACCGTCGGTTTTCTAAAAACACCATGAGAAAAAATATCAATGTCTGCCAGTTTTAACGTATTTACAGTTTTTAACGGCAACCGTGGAGCGCTAAAGCAAAAATGATCAGCTGACATCATCGACATTGCCGCAAACTTGATGAACTGGGATTGATCAGATCTGCTACCAGCCACGAACGTAAGTTTGCATAGTTTATTCTGCCCTAATATACCTTTATTTACGTTATTGCGTTGACGTTCACGTGTATATATTGAGTGGGAAATCGGTTTTCTTGTGTGTCGCTGTGAATTTCAATTTTTATTTTCTTTAATTTTGTTCTCTTAAGTTCCGTGGTGTGGGGATGATGGTACACATTCTGATTATAAGCAGAAACAGCGTGGTTGATGTGAGATACGTTCTTCCAGGATCCCATCAAAGCTTCTGCTTGTTGCCCGAGTGGCCCTGTGTGTGGATGGCGGTAAGAATCCCGATTATAATCTTGAACAGCATGGTGGATGTGAGATACGTTTATCGCCAGAGCGACCCCAAGGCAGGTGGATGGCAGTTTGTGAGTTTACTTTCCCACAAACCGCCTGGAGAACTGATCACTGCAATAATGGAGCTATCTGAATGAAAGACTGGGCTGAACATAATGTTTAGACCTCAAAATGAGGTGTAAGCGACACTGAATATGCATGAGGTGAGCAAGTGAAATGTTACGCTCAGGGTCACATTGCAGAACAATGGTCCACTTTTGGCATGCCGCCAACACTACGTCTTCTTTCTTGAATGAAAATGACCCTTAAAGTGTAATTGTAATGCATATATGTTTAGAAAGCAAAAACCCAAAATGGCACCTGACACCTCTGCTGTAGATGGGCAAATTAGCGAGTGCAGTACAACTGCAAACTTTTTTTTGTAGTGTGAATCTTTGTACTGGTTATTCACGGTGCAGTGGAATACATACAGCTGATTTCAAAGACCTCGAGAAGCCATGAACAAGGCTATTACGTAATGAAAGGTAGAATCACGACAACAACATGACACTGGAGGTTAGGCGTGTATGAAGTCAGGAATCCGATTTTGCAGTATGTGAATGGTCCTTAAAAGGACCGCTTTGTGTTCTGTGGTATGACAAACAGAGTCCAAAGTTCTAGCCACTTTCAGGAGAGAACATGTGACACCTAAGGGGACATTAGTTCACGGTCAATTCCATTCTAAAGGCTGAACACCGAAGATCTCTTCACCCTCGTTCTCGTCGTCAGCTTCGTCGTCGTCTCCAATCTCCTCCTCCGTGTCGCTTGCATCGAGGGGTATGATGACTGGCTCGAGGTTCAACTCTGAAACATCACATTCTCGAAACTTCGCCTCCATTTTTTTTTTCACATGCTCTACACAGTCATGCCAATGGACAGCTGTTACGTTGTCCACTGCTTCCCTCAAGAGCCGCTCAGTGTCATGTGGCTTAAATGTGATGTTCTTGGAGGCGACCTCCTGCAATTGACTCGTGCCCATATCAACTCTATGGGATTTAGTTCGCAATGGTACGGTGGGAGCCTCAACACTGTGTGTCCGGTGTCCGTAGCCATGACGTCAACTTTGTACTTTGTGTAGCGATCCTTCACCGTTGCCACAATGCTCAGAACGTCTTTTTTCTTCATTGTGGCAGTCCAGTCTAGGTTCTTGGAAGAGAGCCACTGCTGGATCTCGCCCTTCTTTGTTGCAGTTCTGGGAACAGCTTCAGCCTTTCTGCTGTGGTACGGCGCGTTGTCTATAACAATTACGCTGTTAGGCTCGATGTGCTCCAGCAGATGAAGAAACCATGCTTCAAACCTGTTCGAGTCCATTTCATCGTGGTAGTCCCCCTTTTTCTTCCCACGGAACACGTCCAGGCAGCCGGACACGAAGCCAGTGTCACTACCTGCGTGGGTGACAATCATTCTTTCACCTTTTCCAGAAGGAGCCTTTAGCCCGGTCGTCAGTCCAGACATGAAGGCTTGCCTTGCTGACTTTATGGTGTTGTCAGTCCACACCTTGTCAACTGTGAGGCCGGCGTTCACCCAAGTCTCGTCCTGGAAGTAGATCTTGCGGTTCTGGGCTCTGTGCTTTCCGATTGCCTTCAAATACCGCCGCCTCCACTCGACGATGTCCTCTCTCTTAAAGGGGTCATGAAACGATTTTCCTACTTCTTCCTCCTTAGCTTTAATCCTCAACTCAAATGCGAATTGTAAAATCACGTGGTCGTGACATTCCTTCGGCACCGGTGCGATGACTCCTAGCTTCCACCGTGCTTTTTATGCACACCATAGAACTTGTCATTCCCCATTTACAATAAGTTCCGTCAGGGCACTCATTGGCCACGAACGCGAATTCAAATATTCGTCGACGGATTGATTGTTGACGAGCGCATACGTCCGAGCGACGCAGTTCTCGTGTCCAATGCGTGAGCTGGGCTCTGCTGACGTCAGTTTGGCGCCGGTGACGCGCTTTTGGAACCGCGGATGTATCATAGTGAAAAGGCGGAGAGCTTTCGAAGGCAAGAAGGTACAAAATAGTCCGCAATATTTTTAAATGTTCGTACCGAAAAGCTGGCTTTTGACTTTCTAGCCTCTTTCTTTTGGCCAACTAAACGATATGCGATTAGTAAAGTCCCAATTTAAAATCATTCATCCCAACCCAAAATTCGTTTCATGGCCCCTTTAATTAGGAAGGAGTTGCGATTTCGTTTCTGTTTCTCGAAACTCATGTCCTTCAGCAGGCGATACAGGGTAGTCCCGGAACAGGACGGCAGCACGTCGTCTTCTTGGAGACGAGCGGCGATTTTCTTCAACGTTGGGATCTCCCCCGACGGAAGAAAATGTGCAGGCAGCTTCTCACGGCCGTCAACGTGCACGTGTCATGATTTGCAATCCTCTTCCTTTTCTCAGTGAATTTCGGGCGCTTCTTTGAAGGAGATTTCACAGCTCCGTTGGCACGTTTGAAGCCACGCTTGATCTCGTAGACCGAGCTAACACTGATCCCCGTTGCGGCGGCAGTCAGGTTGATGACTTCCACCACATTTTTTTCTTGGTACTGCCGCCGCCGCATCCAAGAATAAACGTTCAAAACACACTGCCTTGTCTAGCTCGACAGGACATTTCCACTTGCGTGACGTTTGTAGTACACCCGAGGGGAAGCGTTTTCAGGAAAGAGTGCTGACAACACGAACCGATCAGCCAGAGTTGTTGGAGTCGCCATCTTGGAAGGCGAGCGACAGCGGCTGGCCGGCTGGCTACGAACATCGATCCTCAGATCTTGTGAGGCGTTGAATTAAATGTATACACGCGTATTAAGGAGGTATATTATTTATCCTACTGAGAATAACAAATTTATTTAAATTTAAATAACGCTAGCTTGCCAGAGAGCAATCTTTTATCGGAACTACTTTGCAGAACGGAATAATATGTGCGACGGCATGCGACCAATAAGCATGCGACGAGAGGGACACACCCACTTTTTTCTTAAGGTGAAAACGGGTATAGTGATATATTTTTTTATGCTAAATATCTTATTAAATGTGTCGCAGTTGAAAGCATAGAAATCAACGGCAGCAGAACTCAATGCTTGAAATGAAATTAAGAAACAATAAATCTTTTTCGGGTTATTGTTTTCTGTCATTGATTACTTTCGTCAACAGGGTTATAGACAAACTTTTAACATTATGTTCTTTTTCAACCGTTGTGAGTTGCAGGCTTTTTGCCTTGTGTGCTATCTTTACAAAAAAAAAAATCTACAGCAACCCTTTAGCATTGACACAGCGATTTGAAAATAATTACAATATTTTATATTTAAACTTTTGGCGAGCAATGTTTCTTACAATATTTTGCCGCCAAGGGGAGAGGCACAAAAGAGCATGCGCGTCGGTTCTCCTGCAAGAACGACGGTTGCTTCCCGCAACGCTTGGATAGAAAATGGCGTATCATTGCGATTCGCACAATTACCAGCGACCTCCGCGCTTGCCCGTACCCCGTTGTTCGGCAACACCATGAGTTGCAGAGTGAATTTTACGACAGTGTCAAATGCGGGACATTTTGAAGATTTGGGGAATTTTTCGTGGTGTGCTTGTTTATAAATCCCCCCTCCCCCCCCCCTCCCCCCCCCCCCCCACACACACACACACACGCGTGTCCTGCATTTCGCTAGCAGGAAGGTGGTCACCCTACCGTCAAGACTAGCAGCTTGAGAGGCGTTCCAGTAGTTGCGGACGAAGGCGCTCACCCCATTGTTCAAAAGTTTCAGTTCTTCAGCGGGGAGCATTAAGCACCGTTGATGAACACGATGCCCGCACATTATGCTGCGAAATCTGGGCTGTGTGCCGAAGAAAAGTCGGAAGCAAAAACAGCACGCCTCCTCACTCGGCGCCAACATAATTATTAATAGTAATACTCAATCAATCAATCATTCAGTCAGTGTTTATTATAGTATCCAGAAACAACCCATCGGACTTAGCGCTGGCACACTTGAAAAAAGAACGAGCAAAAACACACATATACACACGAGTGCAGAAGAGGAACATTGTCCACCAGTGCGCCGACAAAGTGAGGGAGAAAAGTAGACGAGACTGCGCGGGGGCGTTAGTGCGCCGAGCTCTGGTTGGAACGATTAGTGGGTACACTTGAAGCTACCAGCCTTTGTCTCCACTACACCCGAACGCCTTAGAAAGCCGAACGCCTTAGAACGCGGAACGCCAGCGTTCGGCTTTTGACTCTCGCATTAGAACGCGTTTGACCAGACGAGTACAGTGCTATGCTGGCACTTAAAGGGCAACTCCGGCCAAAACTGAAAATGAAATAAACTACTGGTATCGCTGTAGTGGCACAAAATACGACCCCAGCCAAAAAAATTACGTTCGGGCGACGCCGCATTCTCAACTAATGCCGATAATAAAAACGCGACCCGCCGCGAGCCGCTGCTCCTTAGCGGGCGGCCAGCGGGTTGCCGATCGCTAAAGCAACATTGGGCCGTGACGTTAGTATCGTTCTCTTTTTACCTCCGGTCCGGACGGGCGCACCCGTTGCGCGCGCTTCTTTGTGCCGCTACCACCGCTACTTCGGCTTGTGATTGGCGTGTTTAGCCGTTGCTTTTATTTGTAGCCCGTGTAGCTTCGGTATAGCCTTTTGTTCATTTACTTGTGAGGACTCCAAGACTCGTTTTAGCGAGCAACTCGGTGCGCCCAAGACTGCCCAGCTGTTCTATGGAAGATGCCGAATACAACTTGTAGCGCTGTGGGCTGCTCAGACAACCCGCTGCGCAACCCGGAGGTGCTTTTTCATAAGTTTCTAACGGATCGGAAATTGGAGAAGGTGTGGGTGAACGCAGTTCGACGAGTGGACTTTGGAAAGCCTCGGGCATTCAATGGAGCATTGACGCTCCATTGAATGTCCGTTGAATGGGGGAGGGTGGGCATGTAGAGTACAACCACTAACTAGCTGCAATCACTGAAGTTTATAAAGAAAAGGAAAACAGAATGTTCTGCTTTGCGTCACTGCTTGTTTACTACGCAATCTCGTGCGTAGTATACAGGTCCGTAACGACTACTAGCGAACAGCCGGCGCGTGAAGCTCGATCATGCGATATAAACATTCGCCTCCCAATCGTTCGAACCCGTTACGCAGCAGTATTAATTTACATTGCGCTTGGTGATACCATAAAGGACTTAACAAAATCGCGAAAGTTCGGATTTGTAAGTTACAACACTAATTTACCCAAGTTCGGCTGGAGGTAAATATAATAGTTAAAATGCCAAAAAACAAACAAAAACACTTGCCTTAGTCAAAAGTTACGAAGGAAAACTTTTAAAGTCCTATGTATTCTAATAAAAAATTGTTGTGGGTGGGGGTGGGAATGTGGAAGGGAAAGAAAGTGTTCTTCTCACCTTGCTAACGTTCTCTGTTTTCCTCTATCACCCACAAAAACTTTTGCTAGCTTTGAGAAGGAAATGTCTGCCTAATGAACTTTCTTTTTCTTTTTCTTTTAGTGCGGCAAGTTTTTTTTTTTATTTTATTTTTTTATCTTACAAATTAGATTCACCATCTAGACGCACTTATGTAGTAAATTTGTGTCGTAGCTTACAAATTCGGATTTCACGCGCCTGAGGAAAAAAGAACGAAAAAACAGACGTGTACTGCCCAGCACACGTCTGTTCGGGCGCCGCGGCCCGCGCCGGAGAGCTTCAAAGCTTCGTGTCTGGGACTGACCCGCAGCGCGAAAGCGAGAGGGCCCCCAGTACTGTCAAGTACTGTACGTCACTGGCAGCGCGGCGTGGAGCAACGCCACTCCATCCACAGAGCCCCGATGACAATTTAGGCCTAGCGACGAGTACGGGAGACAGCACACACGGCGACAGCCGCTGAGTACGGCACCGAACGAGTTCACTCGTTTTCCAGTCGCTAGCTTTTGGGTATACAAGCGACGAGTACGGCATAGTGCACGCACAGCGGCGGCCGCCGTGTGCGGCACCGAACGAGTTGACGGGTTTCCCAGTCGCTAGCTTTTGGGTATACGCACTAACTCTTGCTACATATGCTGGATAACTACCACGTATACAGAATTAAAACAAAATCAGCTTACCTTCTATCTTTAGACGGCTAGCGCAAGATAGGTAGGTGCCGCTTGGCCTGCGTACTCGTTGAACGAGAACGATGTTGACGTCACGTCCACGATTTCCAGTGTTGCGGGGCCTCGAGCGGCTAGTTCCGGTTTTGTCGGCCGCGCCCCAAGCAGAACTTTGAGGCGTCGATAACTTTAAAACTAAGCACAATAACGAGAAAAAAATTACACCTTGCGATTCAGGGACGCTGGCTGCGTTAAAAACAGTCATAATCCCAAAATCGAAACTATGGACCGGAGTTGCCCTTTAAAAAATGAAACAGTATAAAAATTCATGAGCCGTTCCGCTATGTGAAAGTAAATGACTAGCGAATCTGTTTAGCACACGACACAGACCCGCCCCGAGGAGCAGGAGGAAACTAGACACGCGCGACGGGACCGCCACAACGGGAGAGCGGAAGGAAAGGAAACTACGCACGCAAGCAGGGAGGCTTGGAACGACGACAAACACTGGGCGATGCGAGCGTAGACATGGCCGACGCGGTTCGCACAGCGGCAAATCCTTGAGCAACCTTTATTCTCTACCTGAGAGTCTACTAATCTTAAAAATGGTGCCTATTGATAACTAATCTACTGAATAGACCTATCGCTAAATTACTCAAGCATCAAGGAGAATGCAGGGAATGGTCTTCCACCCGCCGCACGTGCCGGCGTCTGCAGCAGTAATTGTTCTAAAGCAAAATTTCCTAAAACAAATGGCATCTTGCACGCGCGTTCGCCAACGCTTTATTTTGGTTATTTACTTCGAATCTTTTATACGGGGAAGGATTGCGCCCTGCGACGCCGACGTCTGCAGCAGTAACTCTTCTAAAGCTAAAGCCTAAAACCATAGCCTCCTCTATACTCACAAAGCCTGGCAGTTTGACGAAGGTGCCCGGTCGCAGATTTGGAGCGCGAGTAGCCAATAGCACAGAACATCAAAGAGTTAATTATCGGGTAACCTGGACGTCAGCACACAGCTTTTGTAGCGGCGAGAACCCGAAACACACTTGTTCGCTTGGGAGAAGTGTATTTCGGCGTCTCGCCGCAGCGGGGCGCCAGTCATGGGGGTTCTCCTCTCATCCGTTGTCTGCCGCTCCACTTTCCCATTTCGGCGGCCGCTTCTCATGACAAAGCCTGGCGATCTGCCAGATTTTGTCAGTATATACGAGGCTATGCTAAAGCAAAAGACATCCTGCACGTGCGTTCGTCAACGCTTTATATTGTTATTTACTTCGAAGCTTTTATACGGGGGAGGAGTGCGCGTGCGGTGCGTGCAGCTGTGCGAGCGTAGCGTGTTTGGTCACGCACATGAAAAATTCACGAAACCCTAGCCATAAACAGCTCCGCTGTTAGAAACTGTAGTCGTGAAACGTAATGACTCATGTTCGAAACGCAAGCCACAAATAAACTATTTTTCTCGCTTGGAGCGCTGCTCATGCGGCATGGAATGTGCACGTGCCACGCGCGTTTGATTTTGCGCGTGCTGGTGCAAAGACGACGCGAGTGATGAAACGGCGTTTGAATTGTTCGGAACGAGGGGACGAGGTAATACGCCGGAGTATTAGCAGCGAGAAGTTTTGGTGGCGCCCTCCTGTGGTTCCGCCTTGTGACGTCATTACCTTGCAAACAACAAGTTGGATGGTGTTTGTTATTAGCACGGTGGAAGCTTGAAATCATTGCGCTCTCAAAGGAACACTGCCAACACCGTCAAAATTAAAGTTATTCCATTCCTCTTATTTCCGTCGATGATAAATCCTCTTTCCGACGTCATAGTCAGCGTTCGGCCAATCGCACTCTAAGAAAAAAAGGAGGAGAAAGGTAGCAAAAGTGACTGTTCCTCCTTGCGTTGAACACGCCCCCCTGAGAAGGGAGGAACGGACGGCAAGACGAAAGGAAGAGCGCAAGTTCCTCCTTGTGCAGTGGGTGCAGGGGTAGGACATCGCGCTACTGATCAAGCGTTCGAGGGTTCGATCCCTGTAAAAGAGCGATGTTTTTTTGTTTTTTTTTTTTGCTTTGTTAGTTTTTTTTTTTCTTTTAACTTATCAAATCAAAAATAAACAAAACCCAGACCGATGGAAGAAAAATTAAAGTCCTTATTATCCACCGACGCCAAGGAAAACTATATAAATATCATTGCTACAAGCTTCATCAGCACGCTGTTTGATAAACAGGACTTGGGCACCCAGGTTGGAGCTAAGCCGTTGACGCAGGGGCGAAGACGACGAGGTCGGTCCTTCAGTCGTTTCTTTTTCCGTAGAGGTTTTGACATTCATAAAGAAAAAAGCGCACTCTAAGAAAAAAATGCAGGAAAAAGATAGCAACGGTGCGTCTTCCTCCCTTCTACTGACGCGCCTCCAAGCGGACATGAGAAGGAGAGAGGAACGAGACGTTCTCCTCCTTCTCCAGGCAGACAGGAGAAAGCTTTCGCCCTCCCAACTCATCTTCTTTCGGTTTCGTTTTTCGAGCACTACGCACACGTTGTTTAATAAATGTTGTTAAGTTGATTGAGCTTCAGTGGCAGCGAAGGCCGCCTGTAATTCCGTCTTCTAGTCCAAACGTGCAGAACATTTCGGTTGCATTGACGTTTTTACCACTAATTTTATCAAACGAGCACACGAAGCCGCTAGAAACAGCGAAGTTACGGGCAGTGCCAGCAGCGCTACGTACACTGGTTAAGATGGCCGTTTCTGCATTGCCGCGCGGAACTACAGCAGCGGAACCACGCGGAACTGTGTCGACGTTTTCGACGTTATGGAAATCGCAGGAACTGAGTCCAAGGCAGGCAGGTTTTCCTGCCGGCTGCCTGGGTGCCTTCCGTGCTGAATTCGGTTCTGTTTTCCCGTGCCGAGTGCCAACCGGCGTTCAACGTGGTTCTGTATTTCTGCGTGTCAGCAACTTAGCAGCAACATCGTGATGTCAGTGTTGTGCGTAGTGAACAGAAGACTGGAATTATCGCCGATGTGACCGTGTGTTCGCGCATCAGTGGTGTAACAACGAGATGAGATGACGTAAACTGTCGGCATTGATGCCGCTGGTCGGGCCTTGATTGGAGGGGGCGGGGTGTCGCAGGTTGACGTTCCGCTTTACATTAAAGAGTTTCAGACCACTTGAGGAATTAGGTGCAGTCGATCGACGTGCGGATAGTCACGCTGGAACGCTGGTCTGAACGGTAAGCTCCTATCGTACAGTGGTCAATGTGACTGTCGGTCCCGGGAGAGATTGCGCTCTGGGGAAAAGACTGGACAGTACGAAATCATGACGGAAAGTACGTATATTTACAATAAAATTTTAGCATTAAAAATAAAAAAAAAACAGGTAAAATCGAAAACAAAAAGCTATCCTTTATTTTGTGTTTAAATATACTACGGTTCCTGGAGAAACTGCCCTCCAAGTGGCGCGCTGGAATGAGCGCTAGACGTTTTCGGGCTCGCCACGGCGTAGCTGGCGTAGCTCCGTACACTTGCCGCAAGTCGCGGCTTTGACTGCATTCAAGTTGATCGAAAAGCGATTTCTCTGCCCGTGAAGCATCACTTCCAGCTGGGTGAATATCTGCTCTACAGAGATTAATTCAAGACGGCAATTGCAGCCGTGCGCGAACAGCACAAGTAGAAAAACAAACACTACAATATAAATAGTGGCTACGAAGTGCCGTGCGGGGAAACGAACTCATGGCTTGGAACCGCATTGGAGCGGCTCGATTTATTGGCTTTCAAATAATTGCGGCATGATCGAGCGTTTTCTTTTTAATAAGAGATTCATCGCCTGGGCCATTAAAAATACTCTCAGATGTATGACATTGCTGGAAAAAAAATCAACATGCTGTGAATATTTTTTATTGCTTAGGGAGTCACCGAAAAATTCCGCACGTTCAAAACGACCAGTATAAAAGACTGAAACGCTGAGCTCGGAAGTAGTGATCGGGTTAGTGTGCTGTTGTATTGATGCTTGTATGTGCGATGCATGTGTATGCGCTCAATGTATGTTCAGCTGATGCTTGTAGTAAGCCTAATGTGTCTACATGTGTGTATAATATGGGCTCGCGAAGATCCCGGAGCGCTGGAGCGCTATGGTGGCGTGAGAAAATAAAATATTGTTTTTTTGTAGAACTTGAATTGGGCGGTACCTAGCGCCCCCTTGCCTAGCTATTTGCAATTACTCTGCTTGACCCTGCCATTTGGTGGCAAGCGATTTAACCTTTTTCTTACGCTACGCGGCTACGCCATAATTTCGTGTTACCGTGCTGAAATGAGCCAAGAGGCTGCTTCGGATTTGCTTTTTTTAAGAGCGGCGTTTAGTTGTGCGGGCGAATGGTTTATCACTCCTCCGTGATGCGCGGTCGGCGCAACGATTGACGAATGAATTGTGGCTCGAGGAATAGCAAAGGTAAGACATGAAGTGCGCGAACTGGGTGCCGGTTGTCTCCGTTTAACATCGCAGTGCTGACGATGAGAATACTGAGTGACTGCATGCTTTCGAAACGTAAGTTTCTTTACCTGCAGGGGGAAGCCGGCTTCGGAAATAAATACAGTTTGCGGAAAGCTCGTGTTACGTTTTTATTTGCTGCTCCTCTCGCTCCGTACAATAGACTTAGTGTTCTCGTTAAGCCTTATTGAGCTCGATTCGCTCGATTCGTGGCCGCCATAATGAGATGCAGGCGACGGAGGAACTTTTGCTCCCTTGCTTTAGGGACGAACGTTTCTCCCTTTCTGAAGGAACATATGTATCAAGCGCGTTCCTCCCTTTAGGGAGGACTATACTGACCCTTTTTTCTAAGAGTGCGTGGAAGGCCGACCACAGCGACGCTTTCGGTCGCGCACGGGGCTAATAGGCCTCCTGCGCTGAAGCTTTGAACAAATGTAGCGCCCTCATTTTGGGTAGTACAAGCTCACTTGATTGAGCCTCGCACTACTTATGGCACGTTGGTTGAGCTTTTTTAATTCTGTCTGGTCCTGAAGAACAAAAAAACACTTTTGGACGCCAGAAATCGGCCAGACTCAACGCCGCAAGGCAACCAAAAGTGCCAAATTCATGACACCACCGCTAGGGTACGCGTCTCTTATCTCTGGGTGGTAACGTCAAAACACCTGTGAAGCGACGCTTTAATATTTCTTTTTCTTTGTCATGTCTACTTTGGAACGCGCGGAACGGCTGTTCTTGGCTCACGCGCTTAGCGTCTTAGCTTTGACGGCGTTCAAATTTTTGTTGTTTCTTTGTATTTTCGTCGTGATCTCGCGCTCGGCACCAGAGCCGGCATGCTTCTGCATGCGTGACAATTTGAGACGCTAAAGTTTGTACTACCCAAAACAAGGCCTAACAAGTCCCTTTTCGCAGCACCCCCTGGGGAGCGCAGGAGGCCCATGGCCGGAGGCAGCATGGCGCCGAAGTGAAGAGCCGTCGGGCTAAGGGCCCGAGCTTTTCAGGACATCTCTCTGGCCTGACCTCCGACTCCAGCCAAGCCGTCGGCTCCGCAAGACGACGGCGGCACCGTCCCCCGGACACGCCGCCCAGAACGCCGACGGCGCTCTATACCACAAGGCGCCACCGGCCTCAACCTCGCCCCCGGCTCGTCACCTCTTCGGCGCCCAGGCACCTAACGTCTCATGAATTCAACGGACTGTTGAGTTTTCACGTGAACTATCAAGCTCCGTTTTATGATCCTTTTCATAGTTGTGTGCCGTTTTTGAGAGGTTGTCATTATAACATGCGTACATGTGCTCTATTTCTCCGTGTGCATGGCGTCTGCAGTTTGCTTGTGTAAAAGTGTGTTCTTTTCTTTCAAACGGCCTCGTCTAACCTCATTACAAACAAATCAAGCTCTGCTGAAAATAACCTGATCATTACAGTCGTGTTTGTTAACCCGGCAGTCGCCTTTCATTGTCGACTCGAAACCGGTGGCAATCAGTTCGTTAAACGATCTTTCAGCGTGAGATCGTTTTATCTACAGTACGACCTTTTTGTCGACAGTCGCCTCGGCCGCGCCGGCGACCTAGCTTGGTGAACTCTTGGCGGTTCTGATGAAGCTTGCCGAAAGCTCGAGCCGGAGGTCACAAACATTCGTCAGTGTTCTAGACGTAGGACACCAGTACTGCACAAAGTATGTGGGGTAATTGCGTGAATTTGCGACGCGCTGTAGTATTATTAAATACAATACTGCGATTTCTATGGTGAGACCACGTTTCTTAGCAGCGTAGCACAACCGTAAACGCGTTGTCTTCAGTGTCTTTGCAGAGGTGTGTATCGCATTAGGATTGGTTTACACCTATGTCAACGCTTATTTCCTGTGAAATTTATTTTCAGTCATATCAGTGTCACTGAGAGGATAACTGTACAAATATGTATGAAGGACGAGACAAGGCTATATGTTCCGCGGGGCTCTAGACACCAAGCGCATGTCGCGTACTCGGTCCTCTTTCATTATCTGGCTACTGCCATATCTCCCCTTTTTTTGATGGACGACAGAATAGAGGAAAAATGCTGTAAACATATGGCAAACAAGAGGACACACAAAATTTGCTAACACACCACAACACACATATTTACACACCGTTTTTTTCCCATGGTTTTTAGCGAAGAGCAATCACGGCTTATACCATCAGCACAGATATTTACATTCCCGTTTTCGCTATATGGGTCATTCCACGTGAAACGTCCCAAACGTTTCACGGTGACACTCAGATATATCTGAAGGTCACCTTCCAAGGCAAAGTTCATCTTTGTCTATGTGTAGGCCTACTTGTATGACTGTCACTTTCAAAGCCGACGCCCTTCTCTGCACAGGTATAGGCTTACCTTACGGACACGTCGCTCCTGTTCGAACTCGAGACTTACAGTATCGTTACTGGACCTTACGCCATGCCTGCGGAGGCTTCCCTTGTCTGCGGCGTAAGGGGAGCTCTGCACTGATGCGCCGTCCGAGCCGGTCAGATTACGAGCCTTGAGTCCCTTTTTACCAACGACTATGTGCAACTCAACGGTCTCGCCCTCGCTGACGCTGGGCATGATCCTCTCTAAGTCGTGCTGCATAAAGGAGGTCCGGTGAGTAAATGGGCCTTCCCGCAAGTTGTTGCCATTGACGAAGCAATATCCTGCCTTGACGTTGAACCACTTGACAGTACCTGGCATCCGCTTGGTGAGCGCGGGCTTCTTCAAGGGGTTTTCGGGAGCAATTTCGTCTGTGAAAGGCTTCACAAACGCGACAAGTCTAAGCTTTGTACTGGCCTCACGTCCAAGAAACGGCTCATCAAGGTTGCCCACAACATAGATATCATCGTGTACTGACTGTCGACCATGTTGAATTGTTGACTGGAATTTGCCGATCACCCGCAACACCTGTTTCCCGGGTCCGAAATTTGTGGCCGCAGTAGGCTGGTAATTTTCGAAGCTTGAAGCCATGTCACCTTGTGAAATGGCATTGACGTCGGCACCCATATCAATCATACACTTGAAGACGTTTTCATTAACTTTGAGCGGCACTCACTAACCAAGCCAGCGAAGATTCATCACTTCCAAGCATCCATTCTTCTTGGCTTGTCTCCAGGTTATTTCCTGCATGAACTTTCCCCTGTATACCTTGGCCCAGTGTCCTTTTCTTCCACAGTTTAGGCACTTCGAACTAGTTAAAGGACATTCAAATTTTGTGTGGGTAAACTTGCAACGTCTTCCGCAGGTGGAAGTTTCCGCGTCATTTCTTGACTCTTACTTGCCTTCCATTTCTCTTGTCTTTTACCAAGGACCTGGATGACCATCCTCTTTCTTTCTGTTTGCTTTTGCCCTCGGATTACCGCTTGTTGATGGTGCACAGCTTCTTTCAGTCGAGCCCGTGTGAAGGCAGCGTCTAGCGTGAGATTGGGGCCTCTGTGCGGCCGTTCAGAAAGGGAGCCATTTGACAGTCAGACCAAAAAAACGATCTGGAACCAGTTCGTCCTTGAGAACGCCGTATTCATAATGTTCACCAGGTGATGTAGGCTGGCTGCAAACGATTCCACCGACTTTCCTATAGCTTGCTTTTTTGGCGAAATTTAGCTCGATCGTAGATGATGTTTCGCTTTCCAATGGAGTGACTGTGAAACAAGTCCGACACCTTTTCGAAGTCTTGTTTGTCGACGTCCGAGAGAGATGCGGCCATTATGACATCTTCGGCATCATATCCGAGGAAATATGCAAGAGCATCTACCTGTTCGACTTCATCGGCGTTGACGAGCTTGGAGACCTTTCGAGATCGGATGAATCTGTTGTACCGCCTTTGTCAGTCGCCTGGATTGTGAAAATTGAACGGTGACGGAAGGGAGATGGTCTGAGCGTACATCGTTGTCCGAAATGCCGCTGCCGCTCTTCTTCCTGGCTTGTCCCAGCGGACGACTCTCGTGAACTGTGTGGCTTGTCCCAGCGGACGACTCTCGTGAACTGTGTGGCTTGTCCATGGTGAAACTCTGTTCAATCGAGCCACTTCTGACATCATGTAGTGATATATATGAAGCAAGAGACGAGGCCATGTTCCACTCGGCTCTAGACTCCGAGCGCGTGTGGCGATTTCGTCCTCCTTTCTTATATGGCTACTGCCACAATAACAAAACCGTATTTTACATTTTTTTGACATTTCGAATGTGTTTTCATGTAGCCAATGACAGGCGCGACTGTTGGGAAAACTTCTAAGAATAGCTATTCTAACGGCTGTAGGTATAATGGATGCTTCCCGAAATACTGACATTTGTTAGTTCGGTTCACAGTTCATAGATTAAATTTACGTACATACCTGAGTACTGAAAAAAAGTTTTTTTATATACGGACAACATACAAATCCTTTCAGAACTTTCTTTTTAAGCGATTTAGGCATTATCATGCAAAGTGATGTCCATATTAACTTATGATTTTTTAATATTATTTCGCACCGCGACTGTTGTTTGATTGTATATTTTATGAACTCTTACGCCCAGTGACGGAGTCATGCCGAACATTATGCTTTTATGTTTAACCAGTTGAGTTCGAATGAAATCCGTATTTTTTTTTTCAAATATAGGGCATATTTTGGATTACCATTATTTCTGACCCATGGCCTGTCTGTGCTCTCTAAAAAAGCCCGTGCGTCTGATTGAGTTGTGACACTAAGCAACGCAAGGGTGACATTTTGCATTGCTTAATTAATGTCAACTCAGACTACGTTTGTTTGGTGTAAACATATGTTTCGGCATCGTCGTTCGCTGAGCTGCTTCTGTAGGTTGCGTTGATTGGCTGTCCGAGTGTTGTGCGGTGAAGTAGACGCACGACGGGCTTTTTTTTAGAGTGTAGAATGCTTATAAAATGAATGCATGTAAGATTGCTTCTTTTAGCACTGTAATTTGATGAAGGCAGTATATCAATTTTGATGACTAGCATGCCGGTTTTGTCGGAATGACTAATAACCCAGATGGCAACGTTCTTTCACTGGGGGACTCAGAAGAGTATATGCCACGTTATGATAACTTGAAAAGTGCTTAAATCTGCACGGTGATTGCGTGGGGAATTAGCTACGGTATGTATCTAAACTGTGTATGTATTAAAACATTTTTGTTTTATTATCTGCGCTCTTTTATCCTCTTCATCAGAGTGGAAAAAAACTACCCTAGAACTATTCAGTGTTTTTGCAATACTTAACCTGGTGTATCGGGCGTCCGTGAAAAACCCGAACCCTGTTTTTCGCACCGCAAAAAAATAAATAAACTAGACATCGCGGAAAGCTCGAACTCCGCCAGAACGTTGCCCGCAGCAGTTCGAGGAAGATGCCAAAGTTGCAGCACAAACCGTTATCTTTTTCAAACGTTATGTGATTTTCTGAACTTTTCAATGGGAAATTAGTGACCATTTTCGCCCGTTTTCGGTTTTTGGCGCCGTAGGGCTTCATGTATTTAAGAACTCTGTTGGCCGCCATTTGTCCGTTGAAATTTTCAGATAATCGCCTGTAACTTTTAAATGAGATAACGGTTGGTGCTGAAACTTTGGTAATTTGCTCGTACGGCTGGGGCTACGTTCTGACAGAGTTTCAGCTCACCGCGATGTCTGCCTTATTTTTGTGATGCAAAAAACAAAAATCGTTCGGTTTCCTCGCGGACGCCAGGTAGTTATGTATATTTAATATGAACGCCTTTATTCACCCCAAAAATTGTTCATAATGCAAGTATTTTATAAAACAAAAAATAAAAATACGTGTACTCACT
This sequence comes from Ixodes persulcatus, assembly GCA_013358835.2. NCBI lineage: Eukaryota > Metazoa > Arthropoda > Arachnida > Ixodida > Ixodidae > Ixodes > Ixodes persulcatus. Next base: position 940,264 of record JABSTQ010010156.1, read on the forward strand.
TACCCATTTTCTTCCAGAAATTTTCATTTATATACCGGGGTATTCATACTAACGAGACATAATTGTATTTGCTTCAAAAAGAAACGTGAAAATGTTTCTCCAGTGCACTTTGTCCTTATTAGAGTTTAGTTCTATTAACACTTGGTGTGGCAGCGTTAGATAAGAGCACTGTTATGTTGACAGCTAGAAAAAACTGTTAAAGCTGGGCAGAGCTGCTGAAAATATTTAATTCGGGAAACGGCGCGTATGCATTTTGCATGGCCATAAATATATTAATTTAATAAACTAATTAAAAACAACGAGATTATCTTTGACTAATGTGCTTTCGTTTTTTTTTATCTTGCGTCACGTCTGCTGTTTCATTTCCTCTTTTAAAAACTATTAAAACCATGACCACAGCCTTTTTGTATTTTATCATTTAAGCTATTGGCACTTAAACAACTTACTATTATTTGATATATATTGGTTTATTTGCTGTTGACATCTTCATTCCGCCATCTAGCATATATTATGAATGTGTGTTCTTTGTGATAACTAGTTGAATGTACATAACTGTGCATAAAGAGTTTTGCATGTGATTGGTTCAATAAATTTATGTTACAGAAAGGATTAATTGTAACTCCAAGTAATCATGTGATTAAAAAATATTAAAATATTGATCCACAGTTTTTCTAACTGCTTACAAATGTCTTCCCTCTGCTTACAATATGACTACATTTTGAAGTGTTTGAAAGGCTAACTGGAGAAATTTGTGCACACTAAAATTATACCAGTGCTCCTACTTTCCCGCCAAGCCATCGGAGAGCCAATCAGGTCTACGAAAAAAAATATGTGTCATGATGAGGTCGAAAATATATCAGCTTTCAAAATGGAGTCCTGCATATGACTGTGGGCATCACGTTTCACACGCTAACGCCACACACATTGCCCCATCGTAGGCTTTATATTCCCGTCGAAACATTTTCAGCCTTTTCAATAGCCGAACTCCTTTTGTAGATAGCAGTGTTTGGTTCATGGAGCGCTCTCCGGAAAAGTATTCGCAGGGGCATCTTTAGTGAACTCGAAGGACCTTTCAGAAAAAGGCCCGGAGGTAGCCGTGACAAGTTTCATCAAGTAGGCCGTATACAGCGGTCCGTATAATAATGGGTCGCATAGAGCGGGCCGGATACAGCAGGCCGTATACACCGGGCCGGATATAACGGTCCAGCTATAACGGGCCGGATATGACGGCCTGTTATACCTGGTTATACCCGTGACAAGTTGAATCCCATTTGTAACGGTTACAACAGGCCTAATATCCGGCTCCAGAATAAGAGTGAAATTGATATTGACTATGGTAAAACTATCGATAGTACTATCGATAGATCGATAGTCAACAATCGTAAAACTTTTGGTAGTATGCTATTGAGTTCGACTATCGTGGAACTATTGATAGCCGACTATCGTGAAACTATTGGTTGCCGACTATTGTAAAGCTATCAATAGTACTTTATTAGGTGACAAAAAACCTCAGAAGTCCATCTACAAAATGTAAAGCTCGGAGAAAAACGCTAACTGCAATTAGAGACTTCCGAATAATGATTAAGGAACACTCTAATACCTATTAAAAACTATATAAAACAGCGTAAATTCTTTCTAGAAACTATTAACACTAAACAATGAACTACCTATCATGTAATATCAAAAAAATATAAATTCAAATTGTCGATAGCGCAATATTGATTAGTTTCTTCGTAGGTTCTTCTAATTTTTCTGCTGTTTTACAGACAGGCTGTATATGACTCGTTGGTCGGATTTCTTTGTGCCGGCGTCCTCACGAAAACAAAACCTTCAGCAATTGAAACCAAAAGTCCATATCACGCATATAAAAAACAACACAGCATTCGTTTTAACAAAGAACAGGCACAAAACAAGCATCCGAACCACATAATTGATGATAAGGCTCTCATGATAACACTGCGAAGCATGTAGCGCTCACCGCATACGTTTCACGGTAGAGATTACTATTGCGCAAACTGCCGCGGCGACTGCAGCTTGCGACGTGAGGAGTGACGTCACTAGCCTTTCATATATAAAACGTTTTCGTAGAGTGCATGTACTTTTTTCCGTCAATCTTTTGGTATAGTGCAATGAGCAATCGCTGCATGTGATACTACAGCTTCGCTGGCCAACCACCTTCTCAGCGTGGATTCAAGCACCGAGTTTCGGGAGTTTCCACTTGGTATTTTATAGACAGAATTCAACCAAAAAAAAATGCAAGTACATTTGTTTCGTTCGATGAATAAACTAAGCATCGCATCATGGGGTCATGAGTCATGACTTTACTAACGTAAAAATATAAGTGTGGCGTTTTTTTCCCGACCAAACAGGTTGCGAACAAGAAATGAAACACTATTGTCCTTCGAAATCACAAGTTTTTTGTTTTGTGTTGTCACTGAAATAACACCTGATTGCCAAAAATATCGATACTTGGATCATTGAAAACTTTCGTTTCTATGTTGTACTTTTGTCTAGTTTTAATCTAGTTCCCAAACTTTTTTTTTTTTTTTTTGGAGAGTGGAAAAATAAAAATATCGGTAACTACATGTTGGCTTGGTATCCGCTTTTTCGCTACTAATCTTTTCTTAAAAGTATCCACAATAAAATTTCTGGTACACTTATCGACTAAAACTTATTTTTCAACATTACGCGACGAACCTTACATTTGGAAGTTCCATTTCATACCAACCGGCAAATAATTTATTAGCCACCCTTTCCAAAATCTGGCAAAATTGAGCCGAACAAAAAGTGAAAAAATATCAGGGCGAATAAGCCTAACCGTCTTTTTTAAACGGCTAGTTCCCAGTTTTCGGAAATTAACTTTGAATTGTCATGAGTGATACTTAAACATGAATACCCAGCAGAGTGCCAATCTCCGCCTGTCAGTGGTCAAGACTATGGAATGTAATATAAGACGATTGAAAATTATAATAAAAAAGCGTGAAACAATCTAAACTCCGTCTAATCCTACGATGGACTAAAGCCCAAAGCTACAGACCGCCGGGTCCAATCACGAGCTTGTTAGAAACCACGTGATATAGTCGCTCCGTCGTACGTATCAATGCGTCAAGACGCGTCATGCGGAGGCGAACTTTTCGTCTGCTTATCGTTCCTGCGTTCCTGGTTCTTTGTCGCAACAGGAATGGTAACGATACTCAAGAAATTTCGACCGCTGACCCATCTGTGTGTGCTTGGACCATACCACCAACAGCTCGTACCCGCCTCGGTGGCCGCTAGGATTGGATTGTTATGGCCAATGGGGAACGACTTTATGTCAGCGGTGCCTGGGCTTCCTCCAACTTCTCCAAACAGTTGACATGTTTACGAAATGTGGCAGGTATATTTATGAAACTAAATGGCATGTAGCTTTACTATACCAATATAAAATTGCGCGATATCACAACAGAGAACCATATACGTAAAATTAGTGCTCTTCGTACTCTGCGTATCAGAATTTCTCTTGCGCACTCTTTTGCAATGCGGATGCACGCTTTTCCTAGGTAGTGCTCCGCCCGCCAGCCTTCTGGCCCTAGTCGATCGTAGGATGAGACGGAGTGTAATGAAAAACCTTGATGCTAAATATCTTCACAGTGTGTTTTCCTTATCTCCAAGACAAACAATAAAACTGAGTATACTTCTTATTTTACAAATGCGGCCATACCAAAGTGCGAAGCCTGATATCTAGGCCTTAGGAATTTACAAAATGTCTGCACATAAAAAGTCGAAAAACTCCATTTCTTTTTTATATGCAAATTTGTTCTATGAGATTGCAACTTTATGTTATGTTTCCATTTTATATCAAATTTAGCCCTGATCCCCACGTTGTCTGTCAGTACATTTCCGTCGTCATCTTTTTGGGAGGAGCTTTTATTTTCGTAACGCTCGATAGTTTTCAGAAAGTTGATTTTCCATAGTTTCGATAGTGAACCGGGAGCCAGATATCGATAGTGGACTATCGATATTGTTATTGGTAGTTGATTGTCGATTGTCTATCGATAGCATTACTGATATTCAAATACCGATAGTACAATCGATAGTAAACGATGGTCCACTATCGATCGTTTTCGACACCATCGATAGGTATGGAAAAACTATCGATACTATCAATAGTCCATATTTTTATAGCCTTGCATCACTAGATAGTTAATATGCCTGCAAGTACCAAAGGACGTGCATGCGTGCACTGCGGGTTTCGACAACAGGCGCCGCGCCGCAAGGCACCGCGGTGCCGCAGCTCGGCCACGGCTCGCGTGGTCCGTAAACTTTTGTGGCCGACTGTACATGTAAACGTTCGGGTTCTCACGTTTTTTTTGTTTTTTTTTTTTTTGTCCAAAGGAATTTGCTCGAACGACATTTTGCGGATTATGGTTGTCGGTATTGCTGGTTGTTGAACATATTCCAGGACGAACACTTCCATGACCAGCCATACCGTGAGACGCAGCTTGCAGGGGAATCGCCGAACGACACTTCAGTGACCAAGCAGCATTCAGGGATCTCTGACGTTACGGCGCAGAACTGGACGGCCATACAACAAATTGTTTTCGAAGTGAATATAGTTCAGAGCTCTGACTGTTGTTATCGACCCCAAGGCACTTCAACTCGGGTGTTAGCACGTTCACTGTGACCACAATCTTGTCAAGAACACTTGCCAGTTCGGGCGCAACAACCATGGTTTTGCCAACGTTGGTGTTCAAGGGGGATGAGTCAGCGTCGCTCTCAGAGAATCATAATCTTTGGGAGTCGCCTCCAAAGTTGCGTTTCCTTTAGCTGCGGAGCACTTTTGGTAGATGCAGTCCTTACATTTGAATGCGCTACACCCTGATGCCATCAGGACATTGTATTTATCAAGGCCTAAGTTTATGCAGCTGTAATAAAATGTGCGCTCTCAGCCGCCAGTGCAAGGGAGGAATTGCAGCTTGGCGACTATGTGAACGGAGCACTTTCTACACGCAAACTTTCTTGTCGTCAACTTAAAAAAAAGAATAAAAAAAAACATCATTATTCACTGGAATACAAATTTGGAGTGAATAGCCGAAGCGGAATGTCGGCATATGCAACAAAATTACAGTGAGAAAACCACCGCTACGGAAGTCTCGTGAACGATTTCAAGCTTTTCTTTAAAATGGTCGTTGAAATTTTTTTTTTTGCGCGCTTGCGAGATTTTATTTTGGAATATTTTATGCAATTTGTTTCCTAAATTACAGTAAGATATAAAAAAACTACCTCCCGGCCTTTGCATTTTTAATGGGAGCGAATGAGCCCCATGGCCTCAGAGAACAGGCTCCAAGAATAAGTAAGAAAAACAAAACAGTAAATAAAAATGTGAGTACTCGTGATCGACACAACGCATAGTAACAACTCAAAGTCGAATCTTCCGATTCAATGCCGAAAATCGAATGGCCTTTCAGAATCCAATGCGTGCGGCGCGGCAACAGCAAAGGAAACATGGACGCCCAGATTTTACCCATCAAATTTCGAATTTAGTCTAAGTAAAATAACAGGGCACCCAGCCACGTTGTAACATTTGCTGCAAAGGTCTCTACCAGCTCTACTAAGTCGAAAATATAATTGTTATTAAAAAAGGTTTGATGGCAACAATGCTCCGAAGGGATTTCTTTTTGTGCACTTCGGAATACAACTGCATTTCGAAAGAAATATAAACAACCTGCAATATTTGTGATGCGACATAGTTTGGGAAGAAACAATTTCGCTAATGAAAAACTTTTTAAATTCTTCATGTTGAGGTAAAGGGTAACTTTCGAATCTACAGCGATATGCGGCACCACTATATTCAAACGCAGACCAACCACTTGCTGTATAATCACCCAAAGTCAAGTAGATTTTTGCTTTTAGCTTTTTGGGGTGGCACGGGAGTACATTTTTCCAGGACGTCAAGAATCCTGAGTGTAGAACTTCTTGCGCGAGCATGTCGCAAAAGATTTAAAAAACCTCACGATTAGCGAAGAGCAACCCAGTACTCTTCGTAATTGTCGGTACAAGCAGCAACCACCTATACTTCGTTGCAGCTTAGGTCCCGACGCAGCCGGCGCTATCAGGTAATGGGACCGATCAATTGGTGTAAAAAGCGCAAGTCACTGGTTTTTTGTTTTGTATATGATTGCTTCAACGATGATAGAACACGTACAAAACATGATGAACACAGGATAGTGCGTTTTCGACGCTGTCCGATTGGTCCCACCAGCTCGTAGCGTCGGCTTCATTTAGACTTGGGGTGAAACGAAGTATAGACGCAAGGCCACTATGCTGCATTTTCTGCTACACGCACCACGGGCCAGCGCGCGGCACAAATTTGCCACGAGTGCTGCGTGAGCACTGGGCCAGGACTTGTGTCCAGTCAGTGAGAACGGGACTCCCAGCCAAACGCCGACGCGGCGGTCGCGCGTAATTTGTACCCCCGCAAGAGACTACCCTAGGTGATGTAGGAAATTTATGCGGAGCGCAAGTTCGTCTGCTTCTTGCGCAGGGTTTGCGACGATGTAAGAACGCCGAGCACTTATTGGCTGATCAAAAAAAAAAAAGTAGCAGGTAGACCTCGAGGCATCTAGCATTGAGGTCTACCCACTATCCTTCCAATCAAAGCCAATCAGAGCTCGACGTCGTTCTGACGTCACCGCAACCCCTGCGCAACAAGCAGACGACTTGCTCGTCGTATTGGTACCGCCTTTTGTCTAGGACTCTAGGTGATGCTGTACTTTGGGGAGGACAAAGGACGGTTCGGAATAGACTCTTTTCAAAATTTCGTGCCATCGTCTTCCCGCCATTGCTTGATCAAGTTCAATGAGCATGTATTGGAGACGAGGGCAGCGTCACTGTTCGGTGAGGATTGGGATCCAATCACGCGCTTTGTGTCTAAGGAATGGCGACCAGCGATGTTGCTCGATGGAGCTTTGAAAAGAAAAGCTTTTGAAGAGTCCAGCGAAAAATTGAAAACGACCACTTAGAGTGTGCTCTAATTCACAACAGTAGCTGTCGCGTTGTGAAAAGATATGTGCTCGGGAAAATTGGCGTTTAGTCGACGTGCTTTAAGTTCTTTGTTTTAGGAGCTTTTCCTTTTAGTATAATTGTTGTCGGAGATCTGCTTTATGAGGTGTCTGAAAGGAGCTTGCGCAAAAAAATGCGGCGGCATTAAAACGCATAGAGACGTAAAGAACAAGGAGGTGATATATCGAAACTATGGACCGCATCACGCGGCTTCCCATTCTTGTGATATCGCCGATTACAGAAATAACTGCTGGAACGCAGCCAGTGCAACGCGCGAGATAAAATTGGGCTGCAGTAAGCGTCAGTCCTATCTCAACGTCCTGGCTTTGCGGTTCCCAAGATCGCAGGCAAGATCGCACGTCCGTAGACACTTAGGAAATTCGAAGTCTTTTATGTCTTCTAAGAAAGTGTTGGCGTGAAACTACCGCATTCTTCGGTCTATGAGTCGCACCGTTGTATAAGCCGGACCTCTATATAAAGGGCCGTTATCACGAAAAACTTGGTATATTTTGTACGGTCGGCAGAGTCGCTGCAGCCTATGCCACCACACTTCGGTCCGCTTTCGGACATTCAAAAGAGCAGGCCATTGGCGGGATCTTTGCCGTTACTATTTTGTGGTAAGCAAAGGCCATTTTTTCTAAGTGCAGGCCTACTTGTCCGACTACAACCTTCGAAGCCGACGCCTATCTCTGCATAGGTATAGGCCTACCCCATGAACACGTCGCTCCTGTCTGAACACGAATCCTACAGGATCGTTACTGGACCTTACGCCATGCCCGTTGAGGTTTCTCTTGTCTGCGACGTAAGGGGAGCTCTGCACTGACGCGCCATCCGAGCAGGTCACGTTAGCAGCCTTGAGTCCCTCTTTACCAACGACTATGTGCAACTCGACGGTCTTGCCCTCGTTGACGCTGCGCATGATCGTCTACAAGTTGTACTGTATGAAGGTAGTCCGGTGAATAAAGATGTTTGCACGCGTGTTGTTGCAATTGATGAAGCCGTATCATTTCTTGACGTTGAACCGCTTGACAATGCCTGACTTCCGCTCGGTGAGCGCAGGTTTCTTCTTGGGGTTTTCTGCCGCAATTTCGTCTGTGAAAGACTGCACAAACGCAACAAGTCCAAGCTTTATGCTGGCCTCACGTCCAAGAAGTAGTTCATAAAGGTTGCTCACTACATATACGTCATCGTGTACTGACTGTCGACCATGTTGAACTGCTTCCCGGAAGTTCCCGATCACCCGAAACATCTGTTTCCCGGGTCCGAAACGTTTGGCCGCTGAAGGTTGGAAGTATTCGAAGAATAATGCCATGTCACCCTGTGGTATGGCGTTGACGTCGGCACCCGTGTCAACCTTAAAATTTACGACGTTTTCATTGACTTTGAAAGGCACTCTCCAAGTCAAGCCAGCAAAACATTCAACACTTCCAAGCATCAATTCTTCTGGAATTGTTTCCAAGATCATTTTCTGCAGGGATTTTCCCCTGCATACCTTTGCCCAGCGTCATTTTTTTCCCAGAGTCTAGGCACTTGCAACTGATTTCAGGACATTCAAATTTTGTGTGGGCCAACTTGCCACATCTTTCGTAGGTAGGAGCTGCCGCGTCCTTTCTTGACTCTGAATTGCGCGGAGCCTTCCATTTCGCTTGCTTTTACCAAAGACGTCGACGACCATCTCCTCTTTTTTTTTTTTGCTTTTGCCCTCGGACTGCCACTTGTTGCTTGTGCACAGCTTCGTTCATTCGAGCCTGTGTGAAGGCAGCATCTAGTGAGAGGTTGGGGTGTATCTGCCGGCTTTCAGAAAGGGAGTCATCTGACAGTCCGACAACGAAACAATCTCAAACCAGTTCGTCCTTTACAACTCCGTATATATAATGTTTTACCAGGTAATGTAGGCTGGTTACAAACGATTCCACCGACACTCCGGTCCCTTGCTTACTTTGATGAAATTTAGCTCGCTCGTAGATGATGTTTCGCGTTTCAATAAAGTGACTGTGAAACAAGTCCGACAGCTTCTCGAAGTTTTGTTTGTCGGGGTCCGAGAGGTATGAGGCCTCTACGGCATCTTCGGCTTCATCTCCGAGGAAATATAAAATAGCATCTACCTCTTCGCCTTCATCGGCGTTGACGAGCTCGGAGACAATTCGATATCGGATGAATTTGTTGTATCACCGTGGCTAATTGCCTTGATTGTGGAAATCGAACGGTGACGGATGGGTGATGGTCTGAGCGTAAATCGTTGTCCGAGATGCCGATGCCGCTCCTTCCCCCTGGCACGTCCCAGCGGAAGACTCTCGTGAACTGCATGGCATGTCCACGGTGAAACTCTGTTATACCCAACCCCTGCTGTTGCAATCGGAAACGGCAGCGCAGATGGCTGTTGCACTCGCCATCGGCGGCGGCGATGGACGCCGGCGGCCTTGGTTCGTCGTCTCATGTTTCGCTCACGGGCGGTGCCCATCGTCATATAATTCACCACCGAAAGAACGTGTCTGCGAAATGTCTGCCCTTCTTGGAACCCAAGTGAGATACCCGGGCAAGGTAAATCCAGCGGACCTCGGACCCGAACATTACGTCAAGCTCTCGCCCTGCCTGCCCCAAGACGCCTGCAAGGACGACGCCTTCAAAAGAATGGCGCGTCGATGGGATGCCTGGCGCCATCGAGTAAGACGATCTCTTCGGTGTGGTGTGCGCGGACGAGTGACGTAACTTGGACAAAGGGTCTTCCCGAGAAGGCGTGGGCGACGAAACTAGTGCACCGCCGCGATTGGTTGCCGCTCGACTGCATAGTAACCAAAATACTTTAAAAGGACTGAGCTCACCTAACTCGGGGAGCTCACCAAGATCAAGGCTCATAGCTGCGGCTAGTTGCTGTATAGCCAGAGCTCACCAAGATCAAGGCTCATAGCTGCGGCTAGTTGCTGTATAGCCAGAGCTCAATGCTCCCCTCACATGTAAATAAAGGAGAGTTTTAACCATCGTCGCCTGCCGAGATTCCTGCCAGAGCTCCGTTCGGATCTGGACCCAGCCGAGCCTGGTCCATCCTGGGGACTCACGTCGGCCGCGACACTGCTGAAACTATGAAGCAATATCTATAAAGGACGAGACGAGGCCATGTTCCGCTGGGCTCTAGACACCAAGCACCTGTCAAGCACTTCGTCCTCCTCCATTATCTTGCTCCTGCCGCAACAACAAAACCGTATTTTACATTTTGGCGGCATTTCTAATCTGATTCCACGTAGCCAATGACAGTCGCGACTGTTGGGAGAAATCTTGAGGCGCTATTTTAATGACGGTTGGGATAATTGACGCTGCCTCTAATATTTACATTTTATATTTCGGTTTACAGTTCATGAATTAGCTTTGCGTGCATACCCTTGTACTGAAACTGCTTTGTGCAATAGGGACAGCATACAAAACCTTTCAGAGCTAGCTTTTTATTTTAAGCGTTTCAGGTATTATTATGCAAAGTAATGGCCTAGTAACTTATGCTCTTTAAATATTATTTGGCACCGCGACTGCCGTTTGATAGTATAGTTTATTAACTTTTACTCCCCTTGACGGAGTCATTCTGGAAATTAGGATTTTATGTTTAGCGAGTTGAGTTTGAATGAAATATGTATTATTTGTCCAAATATTTGGCAAATTTAACATTGACATTATTTATGGCCCTTTCCCTGTCTAGAATATATATATAGGTGTTAGTAAAATGATGTGAAGCGATTTGTCGATTTTGGCACCGTAATTTGTATGGTCAATAGGGGAGTTAAGTAAATTTTGATGAGTGACATGCCGGTCTTGTCAAAATGATTGAGAACCCAGATGGCAACGTTCTCTCAGGGGGGCATTCATAAGGTTGTGCCATGTTATGATAACTAGATAAGTGCTTAAATCTCCGCGATGATTGCCTGGGGAATTAGTTACACTATGTAGCTAAAGTGTATGTATATTTAAACGTTTTTTTTTGTCTTTTTATTTAGTTCATCGGAGTGATAAAAAAAACCTCGGATAATTGAGTTAAGGATTTTTGCATACTTCACCTTAAGTAATACCTCATTGATATGAACGCCACCATTCGCCCCAAAAATTGTCTATAATGGGCGTACGTTATAATAAAGAGACAAACATTGATGTATATTAATTACCCGTTTTGTTCCCGAAACTTTCGTCCTTATACTAGGGTATCCATATTAACGAGAGATGACTGTAGGGTGTTTTCAGATAAGTTCGGCCGACCATGTCCGGTGACCATTTTGAAATTTTATGAAAAAAATATATTTTGTAGACTCAATGCCTGTCAGAACAAAACCGAAACTTGTTTTGCGAAAAAGATGTTTGTCTTTGCGGAAAAACAATTAGAAGCACACTCTCAGAGCGAAGCGCTTCCCGCTAATTGCGCGAAGTTGGCATTTCGGGCGCCTCTCCCGAAAAATGTGTCATGGCTACAGGTTCAGAAATATTTACTAACAAACTATGTATGAGGCGAATTGACTCAAAATATTTATCATTAAGTATCGCCGTTGTTAATTTCTAGAAACAAATCGCAAACGTGGCACATTGCGCAAACATACTTACATTTTATTAGTTTTTTTTCCGCATCTATAAACACCAGAACCTTCAAACTTTGCCACCGTGTTACCCTGAATCTTGTTAATATTGGAACATAATATGGTTGTCCCGGGCGGCGAAATAAATTTATGAGAAATGCTCAAATGCGGTCATTTTAATAATTACGAGTTACTTTGAAACTCAATTAAAAACAAAGGCAATCTTCAATTTTTTTTTAAATCTCCCACATTAAGGTTAATGATAGGTACTAACAGAATCTGCAAAAACATGTTGCAATATCTTTTGTGTATTTGAAGTTATAAAGCTAGAAATATGACCAAATCGAGGCTACCGCCGCACCGTGAATGGGGCGTGTAGATACCCATAGATGACGAATTCATTAATTTAACAAAGTGTAATAATGCTCGAGGGTGGTCAAAAAGAAACAAATTGACGACACAGAGGCTGACGGTGGTTTTAAAGTGAAAATTCTTTGTGCATTTATGTATAAGACTCGCAGAAAATCCGTGCTGTCCGGGGCGATCGAGAGGCTCTCATGTCGCATGCTTCGCAGGGCCTGTTTTCAATAGCCGGCATGTAAGGTCTCTGTGTACACCACATAAAGGAAGCGACCGAAGCGGCTCCGCTTAACACATGTTGATCTCAGACGTCGAGGCATCCTAGCGCGCTCCACCTGGCTCTTCGGCGCGCGTTGGTGAACAGCGGGGCGCGCCGACCGGGCCCGAGGGTTAGGTTTCTTCCCTCTGCGCGCAGTCGCCTTGAGACGGATAGTAAAAACTCAGAGCCGTTTCACACCACGGAGTTGGACTGCGTTTTTGGAAAGGTACCCACAGCCGTAAAACGCGAAGAAAAGGATGAATACTGAAGGGCACCCGGTGTGTAAAATTGTTTTTATAATTCTTTGTCGTCAGATTTTTACGATGTTTGTTGTAGACGCTTTGCAAGACACTGCTCACAGACGCTGGTGTAGGCGAGTCTTATTTCCGAAGTGGCTTCTTTGTTGACGCTCCCGTTCTTGAATCTTGATACCAGCAGATCGTGCCGCTGTGGGTTGACGCGTGTGCACTGCCAGAAGTCCCAGTATTGATTTCCAGACACGGGCCGGACGGAATCCCAATCTCTCGTTTTCATTTTCCTGGACACCTGCACTTCAGGCCTTGGCAGGTGAATTAGTGCAACATTCGGTAATTTTGTCTTGAGGAGGTCCACCATATCTGACGAACGCTTAATAGCTGACGTTGTAGGCCCGCGGAGATTGAAAAGAGTTCCATGGTCTTTGACAAGGCCTCCAATCTCGTCGCAGGCGTTCTTGCCATGTCCAGTAGCTGAAAATAGCCGTTTGACCGACATGTACTTGGTTTTCGTGAGCTCATGTAGTTGATACCGGTTCTTAAAATGACTTGCTGCACCGTCACTGACGTACGTCACATGCGCGTACAGCGGAGCAACGTCCCCAAGCCACTCGTGAATTTTCGCAACGGCGCAGCATGCGTGGGCGGAATCGTGGCTGGTGTCATCACTGATGAGGGCGCGGCTACGCGTTCCTTTTCTTGTTGTCACCACGCATGTGAAGATCGAAACTTGCGTCTTTTGCCAGTGATATGACTGAACGTCTTCAGGCAGTAGAACTGTCCAGTTTTCTGCGAAATCAAAATGGAGCAGGACATTACGTACTTTCTCTAGGAATTGTTTTGCTTCACTTACCGTTTTGCCCTGCTCGCGTCGAATATGTTCATGCTGCACCCATTTTCTCAAGCACTCTCGAAGGTGTTCCACAAACTTAACAGGACTCACTTCTTTTCTTATCAGCTCTCCTTTCTCCCAGGTTGCGTAGAACACTTCATCATCACCTGGAACTCCCATGCCAGGCGCAGTAAGAGTTTCAGCTGTTGGGCATGATCTGCACTGGCCGAGGAAACACTTCCTAGATGGAATGCCGCATATCGTCAGTTCAATAATATCTTCAGCATTTTTTATTATTACAGTGGCTTTTTCTAATTCACAAACACTTTGTTTGATGTTAGCGTAGTACGTACACTCGCAAACTTCGTGCCAAGATTATACTGCACCCACTTTGGCCTCAATGAGTAGAACTTGGTGAGCCCAATGGCCGTGTCAGGGTGAGCCGCCTTAAACAACCGGAAAGTTTCACGAATAGACCTTGTCATAAAACATTTTGACACATTCCTTTTGTCCCTTTGAAATGATGCCAATAACGTCCTTCTTGTTCGCGCTTTGCTGGGAGCAGTTGAGTTCATCTTTAGTGTAGTAATTCAGTGCCGCCTGAACGTCCTCTTGGCTCAGCCTCATTCTCGTGCAGGGGTCAGGCATTGACCACACTCCGAGTGTCTCTTGGTTCTTCCTTGCTTTTTGGATCAGGTGGCGAGTTGCTGAAGGAATCATCTTTTGGATCTGTTGCTGGGAGAGATTCCTTGGGAGCAAGGTCAGGATACGGCATCGTTCTTGGTACTAATCAAAAGAATCGAACGCGTATATCAGGTTGCTGAACAACTCCGGACAGATGTTGCAGCTTTGTACCGAGGTTCCAGGCTCATCCATGACTCTGTGGTTTGGTTGCGTTTTCCGTGGAACAAGGTGGAGAGCAGTTGTTCGCAGCATCGCCAAACCGGCTGTGGTACCAGCAGGTGCGATGTGCCGAGCTTGGGGAACGACTGCAGTCGGTACTCCGCTGGGAACTGGAGAAGGACGGCTGATGTTGAATCCGTCTCGTACTTTGTAGTTGGGAGACCAGTACCGAAAGCTGGTGAACCATCTTAGCAAGGTCGAGGATGGCGGCTGCGTCTGAGGGATCGGTAACTGTCCCGGGCGCGGCACTGCCAGCTGATGATCCGGTTGTGTCGAAGTGGGCCATCTCGCAGTCGGAGGACCATAGGTTGGAGTTCTCGTTATCCGGGTCACCAATATGTAGTAATTACAAATGATATGTACATTAATATTTACATATTTATATTGAAAGCTAAATACGGGTCAGTCTGAGGGAACGAATATCATGGCTGGTTGCTGCAGCTCGACCGGCGTTCTTTTTGTGCCTGCGATGGTGTCGGGCTGCTCGTGTCTCGAGCCTTGCTCCTGCTTGGCTCGTTGCCAGAGGCGCGCGCTTGTGCACGGTACTCTGGCTTGCTAAATGTTGGTCGCTACAACTCCATATGCCGCCGTAAGGCTTGATGAAATTTTCTTAACGAGAACGCTCTCGATCTCCCTCTTCTCCCGCTTTGCGTAAGGCTTCCGACAGTGCGATTTCAGCTCAGTCCGTGCTTTCAGAGGTGATATTTCTGTTGACTGAATGAATCTGTTGAGATCCTCGACGGCAGCTTTTTGAGGAAGAAAGTTTCGTCAGGCTCAGATGTCTCTGGAGATTCTTTGGCGAGTTTCTTGAAGCGGCTGAAGCAGTTCTGACACAAAACGTCGGCATCTCGGATGGAGTGAACTGCTTCTGGCATATGCTTCTTTAACAAAGCGATGTTCAAATCCTTCACGACGCAAAAGTTTCTTTGATATTCGATTTTTTTTTTGTGCCTGTTGAGACAGTCATCGAAACGCGGGGAGCACTAGGCGTCAATACTCACGGACGATGCTCACGTAACGTCCGACGGATGGTCCACGAGAAAGGCACGTGAAAGTGAACGCTATCTCTGGGATCCATATCACTGCTATCACTTTCAAACAACCGGTACGCTTTTCTCCAGTGTTTGTCTTCTCTTCGCTTTTCACGGTCCACCACGGCGGCGGCTCCAATGCTGTAGAGAGGCGCCGGTTTTCGCCACGCCATATCATGTTACCGCCAGGCAAATGGCTGAGATAAACATCTGTTAAGCGGAGCCGCCTTCCTCCTATACGTGGTGTACACATAGACTTTACACGACGGCTATTGAAAACAGGCCGTGCGAAGCATGCGACATGAGAGTGCCTCTCGATCGCTCCTTACCGCGCGCATTTTCTGCGACTGTTATACAAAAACGCACGAAGAATTGTCACTTTTAAACCGTCGTCCGCTTTTGTGCCGTCAATTTCTTTTTTTACCACCTTCGAGCATTTTTACACTTTGTAAAATTAATGAATTCGTCATCTATGGGTAGCCCCATTCACGGTGCTGCGGCAGCTTCAATTTGACCATATTTCTAGCTTTTTAACTTCAAATACACAAACATAATGCAGCATGTTTTTGTAGATTCTGTAAGTACCTATCATAGGCCTTAATGTGGGAGAGTTTAAAAAATTTGAAGATGGTATTTTTTTTAATTGAGTTTCAAAATAACTCGTAATTATTAAAATGACCCATTTGAGCGTTTCTGATAAATTTATTTCGCTGCCGAGGACAACCATATTTAGCACCAATATTAACAAACAACAAAGTTTGAGAGTTTTGGTATTAACAGATGCGGAGAACAAAATTAATAAAATGTAAGTATTTTTAAGGAATGTGCCATGTTTTCGAATTTTTTTTATAAATTAGCAATGCCGACACTAAATGATAAATATTTTGAGTCAATCCTCCTTATACATACTTTGTAAATAAATATTTCTGTACCTGCAGCCATGACACGTTTTTAGGGAGAGGTGCCCGAAATGCCAACTTCGCGCGATTCGCGGGAAGCGCTTCGCACTGAGGGTGTGCTTCTTTTTTTCCGCAAAGACAAACATTTTTTTTGCAAAACAAGTTTCGGTTTTGTTCTGATGGGTATTGAGTCTACAAAATATATTTTTTTCGTAAAATTTAAAAATGGTCACCGGACATGGTCGGCCGAACTTATCTGATATCACCCTATATTTGCATTCAAACGAAACATGAAAATTATTCATCAGTGCGTTTTGTCTTTATAAGAGTTTAGTGCTATTTACACTCGATGTCGCAGCGGTACTCCGTTCACCCCTAAGCTGAGTCTATACTCTGTTTCATACTTAGTGTGCAACGCTGTCAAAGCTACTGGCGCGAGCATGGGACGTGATCTCGTTGATCATTTGCACGCTTTCTCGCGCAAACAAAACCTATAGATGAAGCCACGCGCTCGCGCCAGTAGCTTTGACAGCGTTGCACGCTAAGTATGAAACAGAGTATAGATGATTCGCCTTCAGCGCGAGCTTTCTGCTCTTGCTGACACAAGTGTGAACGCGCAGGCACGCGCAACCAAAGAGGTGCCGAAGACAGCCGGGGTTGCGTTGAAGTCGGAGCTTCTATACTCCGCTTCACCTTATGTTGTACCGCAGCGAAGGCTAGAAGCGCGAGCTCATAGCGTTGGCAGCTGCTCTTAATGCACGAGAGTTTCTGCCGCCGAGACTCTGCCCTGAGCAAGGAGCTCGCGCTTGTAGCCTTTCCTGCGGTACATCATAAGGTGAAACAGAGTATAGTCTCAGCTTAAGGGTGAATGGAGTGTAGTTTGGAACACATGTTAAGAGCTAAAAAAAATTCAAAACCTGGGCGGAATTGCTGAAGATATTTATTCGGATAACGGCGCTTATTTGTTTGGCATTGACATAAATATATTAACTTAATGAACTAATTCAAAACAACGAGGTACTCTTTGACTGGAGTGTTTTTATCTGTCTTGCGTTACGTTTACTGTTTGATTTCAACTTTTAAAATCTATCGAAGCCCTGACCAGAGCCTTTTTCAAAATTTTACCTTTTACGTTTAATCACCTAAGCTACTGTCACTTGAAGAACTTATATGAGATATCTTGGCTTATTTTCTGTAGACATCTTCATTCTGTCATCAGGTATACCATGAATGCGTGTTCTACAGTGATAATATTTTGAATGTACATAACTTTGCATATCGATCTTTGTATGTGATAGGTTCAATAATCTTTTTGTTACAGAACGGATTAATTGAAACTCCAACTAATCATGCGAATAAAAACAATATTGAGATATTGACCCACTGCTTTCAAAACCGCTTACACTTGTCTTCCCTTTAGTTAAGTATTTAGAAATCATGCTTATTAATTAAGGTGTTTTCTTTTGGTAGAAAAGTTAATCATTCCAGGGTTGCTTCGGCATTTTTTTTTTTTTAGCTTTCTACGATTCTGTCTGCGTTTTGGAGGGCGCATTTGCGGGGGCCGAGCGGCCGAGAGGTTGGAGCGGTTCCCCCGCGGTCGTTAAGAAACGTCTCGGGTTTCGGGAGTCTGCTCGGACAGATTCCTGGGACAGCACGCGCTTGGAGATTCTTGTGGCTTTTAACCGAGTGTGCCTGTATATAGAGGGTTTCGCCGCTTAGTGTCAAATTGTCGCTTTTTGCCCAGTGTAATAATTTAGCTGTTGGCGCCATCCAGACCGGGGAAAATGCAGGGGACGACTCTGGAAGGAATTTGGGTTTGGCGGTTGGAGCGCAAGGCTCACAGCTCGCCGACCATTGGAGAACAATGTACCACGTGGGAGTGGTAGAATTTGAAAAGATTGGTCGGTCCCTAAGGGGAAAGGAGGCCCCTACGGGCCTACAAAGAGAGTGTCGAGATGATTTTGGAGGGAGATTTGGATTTGGGATTCGATTGAGAGAAATTGGGGACGGGGGTCGAATCTCTAGACGAGGATGGATGGTCTCCCAAGTTAGGACTTGCATCTAGAGTGTAAATAAATGCACATAGTTCCCTACAAGCAGCGAGTCGACCCGTCACTCAGCGACGTTCGTGCCACCACGCTCCAGGCCATCGGAGCGGAACCTGCCTCCCACACCACCGGGAGGACCAACAACATTAACTGGCGCTGTCGACAGGATGGTGGCGCGATTTCCGGTGAGGTGATGTGGCGGCGACCTGCGGCCAAGTACGTGAGGTTCGGCTCAACGGCTGACGAGGCAGCATCCCTGTGAGAAGCCTCGTGGACTCCGGCCCGAAGTGACCAAGACGACATCCCCGTGAGAGGTCTTGGCGGGTTTCGACCCGAAGTGGACGAGGCGACATCCCCGTGAAAGGCCTCGTGGGCTCCGGCCCGAAGGGACCAAGACGACATCCCCGTGAGAGGTCTTAGGGGTTTCGACCCGAAGTGGACGAGGCGACATCTCCGTGAGAGGCCTCGTGGGCTACGGCCCGAAGTGACCAGGACGGCATCCCCGTGAGAGGTCTTGGTGGGTTTCGACCCGAAGTGAAAAAGGCGACATCCTCGTGAGAGGCCTTGTGGGTTTCGACCCGAAGTGAACAAGGCGACATCCTCGTGAGAGGCCTTGTGGGTTACGACCCGAAGAGAACGAGCGGACGGAGCAACATCTACGCGAGAACTTTTGTGTGCTGAGGTCCAAAGTGCATCGACGACGCAACATCGTCTACGTGAAAAGTTGAGTGGGTTGCGACCCGGAGAACGGACCAGCCGTACCCGAACCCAGGACAGACCCCGACGGGTGACATCCAGCGACACCGGAGAGTCATCGCCTTAAGAGCGGCTCACTGAAACGGGTGAGACTCATTTCTTTTTCCTCCGGGTTTCGCATGTCAGTGGTGACTCGGTCAATGACCAAAGGAGCTCAAGGAGTGATGAGTGAGAGTGGCGATAGGAGCCCGGCCATGCTGGACGACGTGTCGGAGGGGGGAAGGAGTAAGATCGAGAACGAGCTCAAGCTAAATATTGTCGCTCTAAAACTGGAACTGCAGCTCGCACAATTTAACGCGAAGCAGGCAGAGGAGAAGTCGCGTCGCGATGGAAAAGAAGCGGGCAAAGGAAGCAAGATGGCGGAATACGCAAAGGAGCTGCGCGCGGTGTTGGCTCAGATGCCAGAGGTCGAGTGCATGGTCCCAGGATGGTTCAAAAACGTAGACACGCTGTTCGCGTCGCTGAGCATACCAGCGAAAGCACAGGGGGCCATCATTCTTCCGTTTTTAACGGAAAGAATGAGGGCTTTCAGCGCGAATCAGTCAGACGGACAGATAATGCTGTACCTAGAATTAAAAAAAAAAATTCTTAGGAAGCTTAAGATGACCGCCAACGAACACCGGACGTTATCCCTCACATCTCGAAAAACGGACGGCGAGTAGTGGGCACAATTTTCCACGAAACTGGGGACATTTGTTTTATACTGTCTGAACGGTCGCGAGATTCAGACTCTCGATCACCTGAAGCACCTTATGCTGTTAGATAGGTTGAAACAAGTCATCCCAGACGAGGTGAGAACGAACGTTCTCCAAAATGAGACGAAAGGTTGCTTAGGCCAAAAGAGGTAGTCGAGCTGGCAGAGAACTTTGACGAAAGCCGTCGTGGGAGAAAGCCTCAAGGCAGGGAGAAAGTGTCGGACAGCGCACCCATTCGAGAGCGAGAGGGGCAGACGAAGAAGACTGTTCCGACGACGACTGGCGGTGAGGGACGCGGCGCGGACCGAATGAGGGCAATTCGTTGCTTTGGTTGTGGTCGAACGGGATATATCCAGAGAAACTGTCAGCAATCACGAAGGCAAGCAGATGAAGGTCAGGGGAACCAAAACAAACATGACCCGCGAAAATTGGTTGCCCAGGTGGCGTCCATGCCAACGGAAACAGCTAAGGAATGCGTCGAGAGGGCTGGTATGAGTCTCAGGTGGGTGGATCTCCTAGTGGCACACAGACCTCTGAATGCTTACCTAGATTCCGGGACAGAGATTACGGTGTTGAGATTGGAAACGGTTCCTGCGGCGTATTTAGAACATAGTGAACGAACAATAAAGTTGAAGGGAGCGTTCGGAAAGGTGGTAACCGCCGATCTGGCCTACGTGCCACTGAGTCTAGTAGTGAAGGGAGAAAGCACAGGCCAGCAAGTCCTCACACTGTGTGCGATCACCGACGGTCTGTCGGACAGTTTTGCAGCGTTGCTTACGCCAGAGGTGTACGAACTATTGCAAGTTCGATCGGTTCTCGAGAGGGAAGTGGTAGAAATTCAAGTGATGGAAAATGAGATAGACCAGGACTTCCGACACACACCTGAGGAGACGCTGGGGCATAAGGTGCTCGAGTGCGAAACCGCGGAGAACGAAGAAAAGACAGACGCGGACGGTGATGACTGCGGTGACATCGAGGTCGAGTCGGCGGTTCAGACGGGCAAGGGACACCCCAAGCCCACCAGGAAAACGGACGACGACGACGGTTGGCCCGAAATCTTGAATGAGCGGCAGAAGCTTGAAAATCCGGAAGAAGGCCGCGAGGACAACGCATACGGCGATGACCGCGGCAGCCGGGTGGTGAAGCACGTTCAGAGAAGAGCTGGCGCCAACGAGGCAGATATACCCGCCGGTGATCCGGTGACGCAAGGAGGTGAGAGCGATGGTGACGGCAGCGACGAGGGGATGAACCTGGTTGGCGACATCGAGCGCAGGGATCCAGGGAACCCCGGCGCACCAGTCACCGCAGCACTAGGGAGGCAAGGGCCGTCCCAGGCTGGAAAGAAGCAGCTGCGCAAGGGGCGCAGCGACAGGTCGGAGTCGGCGGTCAAGAGGTGCTCCGGGTCCAACCCTGCATCGGCTCTGGGCTACGACGCGGATGACCACGGCGAGAACGTGGACGACGGCGAGAGGACGGCGAAAAGGGCCTTGATTCCTCCGATCCAGGCGTCGAGACGGAAGCTCCGACTGCGGAGAGGCACCGACTTCGGGACCGGGGCCATGTCGTCGCCGAAGGTCAAGCCGGCGGTGCATCGCAGGGCGACGCCCAGGAGGAAGGTTGCGTCGCGCTACTTCAGAAGGGGGAGTCTGGACGCAAAGTGCTGCGGGGGCATCAAGCGCGAAATGAGCACGGAGGAGATAAAGAAGCCGCTCCAGCCAATGGCCAGAGCTCGCACGCGAAAACGGCAGACCTCCAGTTTGAGCTCGGGATCAGTGGGTGTCGTGGAAGCGACCGACTGCGCGCCGCCCCAGGCAGTCCTCAGAACGTCTTTAACGACAACGAGATTGACGACAAGACGGCCACGATTAGGGGGGTAGCTAGACAGGCTACTGGGTTTTAATTTCACCTTTAGTCTACATTTATTTCACGGCCCTCCTGATTGATTTTTCGTTTGCTCTTTGGTTGGCCCCTCGGTATTTCATATTTTACAAAATATATATTTTGATGTATTCAGTCTTCATTCTCTGCGGGAGAAGTTTGAGTGTCCGCACGTATTTGAAACGTGCTTGGTATCTATAGCGTTGGTAAGCACGTCGAGGCTAGACAGGCATTATCATCATTAGGGCATGATGATAATGTCGCAGTTTTGAGAGCTCGCACCACTGATTTGCGGGACCCTGGAATGTACAGGAGTGGGTCCCACCTGTGTGTGATCGTTCGTGGCAGTTTGACTTTGAACATGACAGCTATCATGACAATATTTCTTTTGTGATCCCATTTTGGTCATTGCTCAGACGTTTTGCCTGCGGCAGCAGCGTGTTCGCCGTTTTAGTATTTCTGGTTGTAGAATGGTAATCTTTTTTTTTTTTTTTATCGGTGCCGTTTGATTTTGTTGGCATTTACGGATGAGCGCTTGGTGAACCTTTAGAGCGTAATGTTGACGTTGTTGCTTTTGGTTAACTGTGGGCCAAGCGGTCGGTTTGAATATTTGCCTGTGCGCTATTCGGGGAAGGAATTTATGTTGCGCTTACATCAAGTGTCAACGCAACAGTCTTGGTGGGGAGGAGTTAAGTATATAGAAATCATGCTTATTAATTAAGGTGTTTTTTTGGGGTAGAAAAGTTTATATTTCCAGAGTTGCGTCGGCATTGTTTTTTTTTTTAGCTTTTTATGTTTCTGTCTGCGTTTTGGAGGGCGCATTTGCGGGGGTAGAGCGGCCGAGAGGTTGGAGCGGTTCCCCCGCGGTCGTTAAGAAACGTCTCGGGTTTCGGGAGTCTGCTCGGACAAATCCCTGGTACAGCACGCGCTTGGAGATGCTTGTGGCTTTTAACCGAGTGTGCCTGTATATAGAGGGTTTCGCCGCTTAGTGTCAAATGGTCGCTTTTTGCCCGGTGTAATAATTTAGCTGTTGGCGCCAGCCAGACCGGGGAAAATGCAGGGGACGACTCTGGAAGGAATTTGGGTTTGGCGGTTCGTAAAGCGCCAGGCTGACAGCTCGCCGACTATTGGAGAACAGTGTACCACGTGGGAGTGGTAGAATTTGAAGAGATTGGTCGGTCCCTGAGGGGAAAGGAGGCCCCTATGGGCCTACAAAGAGAGTGCCGAGAGGATTTTGGAGGGAGAGTTGGATTTGGGATTCGATTGAGAGAAATTGGGGACGGGGGTCGAGACTCTAGACGAGGGAGGATGGTCTCCCAAGTTAGGGCTTGTAACTAGAGTGTAAATAAATGCACATAGTTCTCTACAAGCAGTGAGTCGACCGTCACTCAGTGACGTTCGTGTCACACGCTCCAGCCCATCGGAGCGGAACCTGCCTCCCACACCACCGGGAGGACCAACAACGTTAACTCCTTTGCTTGCAACATGGCTATTCTTTTTGAAGTGTTTGAAGGGCCAACTGAAGAAATTCCCCTCAAGAACTCGGAAAGCCAATCAGGTCTGCAAAGAGATCATGTCTCATGATTGGGTCGAAAATATGTCTGCTTTCAATGTGGAGTCCGGCATATGATTGTGGTCATCCCATTTCACACGTTAACGCCACACTCATTGCCTCACCGCAGGCTTTATATTTACGTCGAAACATGTTCGGCCTTGTCAATAAACGAACCCCTTTTGTAGATAGCAGTGATTCGCTTATCGAGTGCTCTACGGAAAAGTAGGCGCACGGTAATCTTTAGTGAACTCAAAGGACAATTTAAAAGAGAGACGCCTGGAAAAGGTCCGGAGGTAGCCGTGGCAAGTTGGACCAAGAGGGCCGTCTACGGCGGTCCATATAGAGCGGGCCGTACAGAGCGGGCCGGATACAGCGGGCGGGATACAACGGGCCGGACAACGGGCCGGATACAACGGGCAGGATACAACGGGCCGGATACAGCGAGCCGGATACAACGGGCCGGATACAACGGGCCGGATACAACGGGCCGGATACAACGGGCCGGATACAACGGGCAGGATATAGCGGGTCGGATAGAACGGGCCGTATACAACGGGCAGGATAGAACGGGCCGGAAACAACGGGCCGGAAACAGTGGGCCGGAGACAACAGGCCGGATACAACGATCCAGGTAGAATGGGCCGAATATGACGGGACGGATAAGAGGTCGGCTGTACCCGTGACAAGTTGGATCGAATTTGTCAGGGTTATAAGCGGCCAAATATCTTCCTCAAAAATTAGAGTGATATCAATATTTGACTATCCTAGAACTATCAATAGTACAATCGATAGTATGCAATCGATAGTCGACTCGTAAAACTATTGATAGTGTACTATCGATTGTCGACTATCGTAAAACTATCAGTTGCCGACTTTCGTAAAGTTATCAATATATTTTATTAGGTGACGAAAACCTCAAGAGTTCATCTAAAAAATGCGAAGTTCGGAAAAAAACGCAACTGCAATGAGGGACATCCGGATAAATATTAAGGAACATCTAATGCCTATTGAAAAACTATAAAAAAACTGTGTAAATACTTTCTAGAAACTTTTAACAATAAACAGCAGAGAAACTCCCGATTGCATACTATTGAAAAAAAATGTGGATAAAAACTGTCGATAGTTAAATATTGATTATTTTCTCTATAGGTTCTCGTACTTTTTCTTCTCGTTTTAGATTGCTTTTCAAGAGTTCGCACTTGGTGTTTTATAGACAGAATTCAATCAGGAAAATGAAAACACATTTGTCTCACCAGATACGTAAACTA
Organism: Ixodes persulcatus; assembly: GCA_013358835.2. NCBI lineage: Eukaryota > Metazoa > Arthropoda > Arachnida > Ixodida > Ixodidae > Ixodes > Ixodes persulcatus. Next base: position 964,590 of record JABSTQ010010156.1, read on the forward strand.
AAATATAGCATCATTGGGTCAGGAGTGATGACTTTACTCAGATGAAAATATAAGTGCGGTGTTTGTTTCGACCGAACAGGTTTCGAACAAGAGAGAAAGCAATATTGTATTTCGAAATCACACATTTTTTTTTTATTGTTTTGTTTTGTGTTGTCACAGAAATAGCATATGGTTGCCAACAATATCGTTACTTGGATAACGGGAGCCTTTGGTTTTTATCTTTTGTTGCTTACCAAGTTAACGTTTAACCCGGGACCTTTCCATTCCCAGTGGAGCGCTCTACCAACTGAGCCAACCAGGGGCTAGACGTCAGTAGATCAGACAGGTGTTATCAGCCGCCACCAGTCTAAATTCAACAAGGGTGAAAGGCTTGCATTTGCGATTGACAGTGAGGGCTGTCCCGTTGTTGAAAGATATGCACTCGAGGAAATTGGCGTTTAGTTGACGGGCTTTAAAATATTCGCTTTAGGAGCTTCGCTTTTTAGCATAGTAGTAGTCAGAGATGTGCTTAGAAAATGTGCAAAAAAAGCTTACGCAAAAAAAAAAAAAATTCAACAACATAACAACGCGTCTAGACGTAAAGAACAAGTAGGTGATATATCAGAACTGTGGGCCGTATCACGCGGCTTCCCAGTCTTGTGATATCGCCGGTTACAGAAAAAACTGCTGGAACGCAGCCAGTGCACCGCGCGAGATAAAGGTGGGCTGCAGTAGGCGTCAGTCTTATCCCAACGTCCTGGCTCTGCGGTTCCCAAGATCGCAGGTATGTACTCCACGTCCGTAGACACCTACGAAGTTCGAAGTATTTTTGTGCCTTCTAAGAAAGTGTTGGCGTAAACTTCCGTATTCTTCAGTCTATGAGTCGCACCGTTGTATAAACCGGACCTCTATATAAATGGCCGTTATCACGAAAAACTTGGTGTATCTTCATAAATGTCGCCCCTCCTTGTACGGTCGTCCGAGTTGCAGCAGGCTATGCCACCACGCTTCGGGCCGCCTTCGGACAGCCAAAAGAGCAGGCCATCCGCGGGACCTTTGTCGTCCCCATTTGGTTGTGTGTGTTGATACGGCCAACATCTTGCAGAAATAAGGGTTGTACTTACAAAACAAAATGCATATAATTCGCACTGTCGTTTACGACGCACCGACAAAGACTTGGAAACACAAAAACGCGGCAGTGAAGTTACGGTCTCCTTATGCGGACAATGCAAATAAGGGTTCCTATCACTAGATCCGTTATGTCTTAAGGAATGACGTGAGACACGATATTAGTGCATTTTGTATGTAACGAAGAAGTAAACTTGTTTTCTGAGAACTTGCTACATTGAGGCAAAAGCAAATATCCGCTGAAGTGCGGTCGCCTGGCGGACAGCCTCGACGACTTGCTTTCCACTAGTCAGAAAACATTCTGCCGCACTGCATGGCGAACACGCAAACACTATCCTAGTCTAGATTTTGTTGTTCCTTTCGTGCTTAGGAAGCCTCACTAGTAAGTGACTCTACTATGTTTTTGTATGTTCGACAACCTAAATGACTACAGGGTGAGAGCCGCTAGTGACACTGACTGAAAGAATAGACCCTATTCAAAAGTTAAGCGAGCAGCATTGGCGGTCGCCATTCCTAAGACACGAAGCGCGCGATTGCATGCGAGTCCTGGCCGAACGCTAACGCAGTCCTCGTGTCCACTGCCTGCTGGGAAAATCTGATCGAGCAATGGCGGAGAGGCGTTGACGCGGACTTCTGAAAAGGGTCTATAGCCCCAAGAATTGTTTTCTACTTAATATTTTATCAGACTGCCCTTCGCTCGCTGACAGAATGGCTATACCAATAACAATAAAAGATTAGTCCACTGCTGTTTGTATGACCCCTGTGCTACATTGGTTTTCTTGTGTTTTATTTTTCATATTTAGTGTAAAACAGGATAGCACCTATTGTACTACCAACTGATCTCACCGTGCAGTAGTGATCAGCTGCGCTAAGAGTATGCTACAGTGATGTCCGGTTAATATGGACGCCTCCGTTCCCCAAAATATCGTCCATAATGCGAGTTGTCCATATTAACGAGACAAAAATGCATGTATTTTCCCAGTTTGTCCCCGAAACTGGTGTCCATATAGCGGGGTATCCATATTAACGGGGTCCATATTAACGAGGCATGACTGTATTCAGAAATTGCAACCTTGTAGGCTGAACATATGCCATATTACTTGTATGTCTTGAAACAGCTTCAGATGCCTGAAGTCGTGTGTACGTTCCAAATATTAAAACACTGTATTTTATTTTTCTAACGCATCAAGTTTACTGTTTTTTATGATGTAGCAAGTGCGACCTTTCATTTAAAAAACAATATTGGAGACGCATCACAACCAGCCAATCTCATTTCAAAGACTCTGTGGTCACTTAATCCCGTAATATATACGAAACTTGTAGATCACTTAGATGCAACTTTCGTACATCATTGCCCACTAATCAGAGTTGGCTTGCTCGAAGCGAAATCAATCGGGGTGGTTACATTTGAAATCGAACACGCTTGTCGAGGTGGGTCTTTCGATTTCTTTTGAAAAAAATATATGTAATTGCCCCATTTCTGGAAAGAACAAAACCGCTTTTCAAAATTTAAAAAAAAAAAAATATTTCGCTTCACAAACAAATATTGAGTGGAGCAGGGTGAAAATCTGTTTTTTACTCCGTGATTTTTCTACCCAGTTCTGTACGCTGGTATGAATACGGGAAGCATACGAAACTCACAGTACTTTTTTGTGCTCTTGCATGTTATTTCGACTATTTTTTAGTTTAAAGGAAAATACTTTTGTATTTTTGTTTATTGAGATAAAAAATGCCAAACATCGTCTCCTTGACAATCCGGTGACATCTTCAGAGCCTTGTAACTCGTGAGTTATTATATTTGTTGCTTACCAAATACTATGCGGGTGTAGCCCTATACATGGGCTATCGACGGGCTTAAGTTTAGTTTATTTTATTTTCACTGCATTTTTTATAAAAAAATTTGAAATATCGTCGAAAATGAAATTAACCGATATTTTGAAGCCACTTTATCGAAAAAGGCCATTTTTTATTTCGTTCAATTTTTTTATTATTGCTGCCGATCATATGGGCTTTCAATTGGCTTGATGCGATTTTCCCCTTTTTTTGTTGTATCTTCTCTAGAAGTGATCGAAATCGCTCCCTCGTGACAATGCGGTGACAACTTCAGAGCCTTGTAACTCATGAGTTATTATATTTGTCGCTTACCAAATACTATGCGGGTGTAGCCCTGTACATGAAATATCGATGGGCATAAGTTTAGTTTATTTTATTTTCACGGAATGTTTTATATAAAATTTGAAATATCGTCGAAAACGAAATTAACCGTTATTTTGAACCCACTTTATCGAAAAAGGCCATTTTTTTATTTCGTTCAATTGTTTTATTATTGCTGCCAATCATATGAACTTTCAATTGGCTTGATGCGATTTGCCCCCTTTTTTTTTGTTGTATCTTCTCTAGAAGTGATCGAAATCGCTCCCACGTTCTCAGAACGGCCAAACGCAGTTTCCGCAGGTCGGCTTCGCTGCAAAGACTATACTACTTATTTGTGTGTTCAAGTGCAGCGGGTAAATTCATTTTGATTGAGAACACTCGTGCTTGGCTACAAATTGTATTTTTTTAATTTTTAATGATGGAAACTGACATTCCTTAGTCTGATAGCTAGGTGTGCAGCGGATGTTTCATTATCCGATGTCTAAAGCCAGGGCACAAAGGGCGGGGAAAACGGAATGAGCTCTTCATGTAGCCAGACCGGGGTCATATATCTGTTTGTGCTATACACAGCTTGCAAGGCACGTACAGCATGCCCGGCCCTTCTCCGTTACACCCAGAAAGCATCCGGCGCGGGCGCCAATCCATGACGTGTCTTGTCGCGTGCGATCAAATAACCATGTAATTGCCTGTTCTTTATTGTCAGCGTGTATATAAAAAATATGTAATATCACATGCCCCTCTTTAAGAAGGAAAAGCAGTTTGTAGAAAAAAAGTGAGGAAAACGGACTGAGTTTACATGAAGCGAAGACATTTTTTTACAGAACATAAACACCAATTGGCGATAAATAGTCACTTTTCTTAATTAACGCTAATATATTTAGGATGTACTTGTATAACAATATGTTGTGCTTTAAATAGTCCTGTTCACGAGCAACGCAATATCGGAACTTTTTGGCAACGGCATCGGCTTGCCTCAGCGGAGACGATCGAGCGCGGGGGCGAGCTGAAGTTTGTACCGCAGCGGTCGGATGCAGCTTAGAAGTTCAACAGCGTGGTAAGTCGAAACGAACAGAACGAAAACTGAAGCCAAAGCGAGCGCGCGGTGAACCCGAGACGGTGGCCCTTCTGTTTGACCGAGTGTGTTCAGTTAAAAATAAAAGTTTTGGGTTTTGTTCAAGACTGATTGATATCTCTGATGCCAAGAAGCAACGATTCCCAAATGCACAGAAGGCAGTGAAAGCAGTCACTTAATGTCTCTGTCGATTTTTAGTTCCTCCACTTTGTCGTACCGAGCTTAATGCAAAGATTGTACAGCCTTCGGGAATATGAAAAAGCGATTTGACGATTTTATTTTAGGTGGCTACGGTAGATTCGCTTTGGCTAGGCACACATTGCTTTGGTTTGGGAATAAATAAAAGTTTGTTCTATTTTATCCTTCAAAATAAAGCGCGTCCGGCCAAGGCGGACTTGGCACCGATGCATAAACAGCATCGGCGAATGTGTCTTTCATATTGCCGGAGACTGTACAGCTCGTGCTAATGTCACATTAGGTTCCTGGCCCGGCTCGCGAACTGTGCACCACACTTGTGAGGAGCGTAATCCTGTGCGAGCACCTACTGAGGCCCATTCTTCTTTTTTGTACTTCCTGAATATATCGATTTCTTTCTCCGGTAAGTCGAAAAGCTGAACGCTTCTTGTCATTGTTTTCATTTTTTTTACGAAGTCCTTTGACGTCCGCATTAAGGAGCCGTCCTGCGAACGCAAATTGTGTACTGTGGCGAGGTGCTTCAAGCCTTACAACCCGTGTATAAGACAAACAGATATATGACCCCGGTCTTGCTACATGAACAGCTCGTTCAGTTTTCTCCGCCCTTTGTGCCCTGACTTTAGACATCGGATAATGGTACATCCGCTTCACCGCTAACGATCGGACTAAGGAATGTCAGTTGCCATCATTATAAAATTATGAAAATACAATTTGTAGTCAAGCACGAGTGTTCTCAATCGAAAATTCATTTATCCGCTGCATTTGAACACAGAAATAAGCAGTATAGTCTTTGCAGCGAAGCCGACCTGCGGAAACTGCGTTTGGTCGTTCTGAGAACGTGGGAGCGATTTCGATCACTTCTAGAGAAGAAACAACAAAAAAAGGGGGATTTCGCATCAAGCCAATTCAAAGTTCATATAATCGATAGCAATAATAAAAAAATTGAACGAACCAAAAATGGCCTTTTTTGATAAAGTGGGCTCAATATATCAGTTAATTTAATTTTCGACGATATTTAAAATTTTATATAAAACCTTCCGTAAAAATAAAATACACTAAACTTATGCCCGTCGATAGCCCATGTATAGGGCTACACCCGCATAGTATTTGGTAAGCGACAAATATAATAACTCAGGAGTTACAAGGCTCTGAAGATGTCACCGGATTGTCAAAGAGACGATGTTTGGCATTTTTTATCTCAAATTAAAATACAAAAGTATTTTCCTTTGAACTAAAAAATAGTCGAAATAACATACAATATCACAAAAAATTACTGTGAGTTTTGTATGCCTTCCGTATTCATATCAGCGCACAGAACTGGGTAGAAAAATCATAAAGTAAAAAACAGATTTTCACCCTGCTCCACTCAATATGTTTTTGTCAAGCGAATTTTTTTTTTTTTTTTAAATTTTGAAAAGCGGTTTTATTCTTTCCAGAAATGGGACAATTACATATTTTTTTTTTTAAAGAAATCGAAAGACCCAGCCCGACAAGCGTGTTCGATCTCAAATGAAACCACCCATCGGCATTGTCTATGAATCTCAAGAAAACACATTTCTGAGGTTGGGCTAGCAAGAATCCAAACATATACTCCGTTCGCCCTTAAAGGGGCCATGAAACGAATTTTGGGCTGGGATGAATGATTTTAAATGGGGACTTTACTAATCGCATATCGTTTAGTTGGCCAAGAGAAAGAGGGTAGAAAGTCTAAAGCCAGCTTTTCGGTTAGAACATTTGAAAATATAGCGGACTATTTCGTACCTTCTAGCCTTCGAAAGCTCTTCGCCTTTTCACTATGATGCATCCGCGGTTCCCAAAGCGCGTCAGCGGTGCCAACCTGACGTCAGCCGAGCTCAGCTCACGCATTGGACACGAGAACTGCGTCACTCGGACGTATGCGCTCGTCAACAATCAATCCGTGGACGAATATTTGGATTCGCGTTCGTGGCCAATAAGTCTCCTGACGGAAGTTATCGTGACTGGGGAATGACAAGTTCTATGGTGTCCATAAAAAGCACGGTGGAAGCAAGGAGTCATCGCACCGGTGCCGAAGAATGTCACGACGACGTGATTTTACAATTCGCATTTGAGTTGAGGATTAAAACTAAGGAGGAAGAAGTAGGAAAATCGTTTCATGACCCCTTTAAGCTGAGACTAGAAGCCGCCTTCAGCGCGGACTTCCTGCCCTTGCTAACTCAAGTGTGAACGCGCATGCACTCGCAACCAAAGCACTGCGGAAGCCAGCGAGTTCGCGCTGAAGGCGGAGATTCAAGTGTCAGCCAAAGGGTGAACGGAGTATAGTCATGACAATGTTTCATCCTGATACAATTTTAGTTATAACTCACTGATTTCCCCTGGATCAAGTAAACCTATGTATCATACAGACAACAGTCAAGGTTTTCTACCATCTTGTGTCTTAAAAAAGTTTGATTGAATAGGTATCAGTCAAAGTTTAAAAAAAAACAAAAAAAAAAACAGAAAGAGAAAGAAACACAAACGACTTACCTCTAGTTTTCGAATAACATCACTAACAGTTTTTTTTTTTTTGCCTAACAATATGATGCTAAAAATAATCACCTAACGATCTCCTTGCACGCAAAAAGTGCCACTATCAAAAAAGTGTCACTGTGCCTTATAATTATTTTTTTATGGAACCTGCATATTTCTTTGCCAATTTTAATTTGAACGAGTATCGTACCGGAGCGCTTCCGTGTATCACTACTGCGTGATGCACGTTAAACACTTCGGACTGGCGGTCGTACTGCAGTGTTTAAATTTGTGATGTTAGCGGTCAGATTGTACACCCATTGAGGCAAACTGACCTTCCCCGTTGTGCCAATTAACTATCACGCAAAAAATTACTTTTACTTCTCAGGTACTGCTTTTTTTCGCAAGCGAATTGCAGCCTGCACGTCATGGGGAGTACAGTGACATTGTAAGAGCATGGTTTTTGGAAAGGAAAGATAACCTCTTTAAGATGGCTAGCATCTGGGTGATAAAGTAGCTTTTAGCGGGCACGCTAGAGAAGCAACAAAAGACGCACTAAAAGTGGGCGGAAGTAAGAAATGCAACAAGAATTAAGAACATGATGGTAGACCCTGAGACTGGGATAGAACAAAGTTACAACAGTACGAAATGCAGAAACGAAGTGAGAAAGACCGCATCAATAACTCGGCTAAAAAAAAAAAATCATTTGCAGGCAGAGGGATAAGTTGTGAGACCTCACAAAAAAAATTAATTTGATGAGGGAAAATAAAAACTACAACTCTTCCCAAAATTGAGTGTCCACTTTATGATCTGTTTAAAGGATTACCAAAGGAAAATATGAAAACAAGTGACATAAATATTCTGAGACACAAAACTAAAAATGGGGATGATAACCCTTATCTTTATTTGTACCTTCGCAGTGCCTGCTCGGTGCTTCCCTGAACTGCAAAAACTATGTGCATCGCTATCAAAGATGCAGTCTCGATAGTGCAGTGAAGCCTCTTTATGAAGCAGCAGGTTACCTCTCGTGCTTCTGACAACAGTGTGCGATATTCTTGGGGAGCTGTATGCGTCGCCGTGGTTAGAAGAAGTGACAACGCTGGTCCGGCCTGAGATTTCAAATATAATTTTGCAACCGAATATTATCGGCCATAAATTATGTTAAACTGTAGTTTACTTACAATATGCCAAAATATGTTTGTATACAAAACACATGAAATAGTCAATAATAAATTTCTTCTGTGTGCGCTTCCAGTAAAAACAGCATAAAGTATTAAACAATTTTCACACCTTCAGAATATTATCAAGCAGTAGTACTAAAAAACGTTTATTCTTAGGGCGATGGAGGTAGGGGAAGGAGTTCATGGCAGCCCTAGACTCACAATATGTGGGTGGGGGATGGATATGAGCATTTCTAAACCAGCTTCGAGAATAAAATCCACAAACGTGCGTACAGTTTTGCCTTATTTATCAGCAAGGCCGGGGTAAAGACCCATTCCGCCATGTAAGTCTCCCGTTCATCATACACTTTTTCCGTGTTGTCTCACAGCCCTTGCAGCCCCATTTTAGGTTATCTATATTGACCGCATGTTGGGGGTCCATGCACTAGCTGCATGTCGGTGGCGTCCACACCTTTTCCCCACGCTGCCCTTCTGTTCGGCGTGTAGGCGGTATTGGTTCTAACACCAAGAACCCTCCATTCTGCAGGTTCTTTCCAGTCGTCGGGCAAATTCCTGACTGGATATCTTGACCCTTTGAAGATGAGGTCCTTCTTCATATCCGGATTCTCCGACACTTTGGATTGGAGGCCCCTGTACTTCCAAGAGTCCTCCGTTACACACAGTGCTTGCTCCCTGTGTGGCCTGGTGTCGAGAAATGTTGTCAGATTGCCCTGTGAGCACACACTCTGCTCGGAATGTCACGAGGAGTCCCAGAGGCGAGGGAGTAGTTGTCCGCTGGATGAAGAATCCTTCGCCGAAGATAAGATTGTTCACCTTGATATCTCGGAGGGCTACATTCTGAAACGTACGGTAAGTGAGCCTGAAATAAAAAAAGAAGCGTTGCAGCAATTATAGTTATAGTGTTAGAACTTTACTAGTCCTCTGCGCTTTTGCCGTTAGTAGTACTAGTAACTGTCCCATGACAAAACTTGAAAAAGACACATTCAAATCAGTGAACTCCTTGACGTAGTTGGTGGAAAGCTTGTCTTCTTATCATTCAACTCTACCTCTCCTCCCCGCGGTTGCACGGGGTGAAGTTGTGAGATAGAAACCTCAGTTGTCCCTCCTATGAAATCTAAAGGCTCGTTCACAAAGTTGCGTCGACTGCGTTGCGCCGTGCAGCACAGCGCCTCTCCATTGGCTCATCGTAAGGGTCACCATAGCAACAGCTCTACGCAAACAGTCTTAACAAGGCACAAGCGGATGCAGTCGTACTCCAACGCAACTGTGTGAACGAGCCTTAAGAGGTCATAGGTTTCACGGTTATCAAAGGACAACCCGTCCTTCCTCTAAGAAGTTCAATCTGTAAACGAAAAACACAAATTTGAGTCGTGACCCAGAATTACAATGTCCCTTAGTCCTGAAGAAACCCTGATGGGATAAACGGTGAACCTTTTTTGGTCAAAACTACAAGATTTTAAAGGAATCTGAGAGGGTCTCTCCTGATGACCGCTGAACCTGTGCTCTGACCACACTTAACCGTAAAAACTTAACTTTTCGGTTGTTGTTGTCGTTGTCAGCCATCGTGATTTGCAAATCTTGAATTTTTCAGAAATTAGAGAACCTTTTACCCGCGAGTGTTTTTTGTTTCCGGGCTTTATCGGATCAATCCTAAAACACGCAACCCTTTTTTAGCCCACTCATCTTTAATTAAAGAAAACTTTGCATGTTATACATTTACCTTATTTTCTAAAAAAAATATTTTTTTCTCATTGCCTTTAAAAATCAATGTGAACAACTCCCCAAATTTTCTCAGATTCGCCTCCGGTCTCCAACTTAGATATTAGCTTCTTGTGCCATCCTTTCTTTTTTCAGGTGATAATTATATCTGTCTTAAACTTTTCTTTTATTTTGTTTTTTCATAGGTAGCCTGTGGCAATGCAGCTAATGGTTGCGACTTCATAGGTCAAGCTTCCAGACTAGTGGATCACTACAATCAGTGCTCGTTTCACGTCGTGCCTTGCCCCAGGTGTCAATCATCTGTGCTAAGGACTGAGCTCGTGGTTCACTGTAAAGACGGCTGCAGTTCTGCGTCCACCACACCCGTGCCCATTCCGTATTATATAAACGTGAATTATGATAATTTAGAAATTACAAGCAGTGAACTGAAACGAAATATGCTCAAGATATCCGAGGATCTGTCTTGTATTCAAACCAGCCTGAACCAACTTGAGGAAGTCCGAACATTGGAGAAACACACAAGCAAGGAACTGAAGGACGCAAGGCTCAAGATCTCTGACCATCTCTCTGATTTGCAAACCAGTGTGGAACAGTCCCGGGAAGATGCGAGGGAAGCAGCCAGAAAGACAGAAGAGCAGTTGGAAGCTCAATCGTTGAGACTTTCCGAGCAGTTGGTCAAAATCAAAACTCAAGTTTTTGCTGCAGCAAACAAAGCACTGAAAGTTGCCATTGAAGACACAATGAAGACGCACATGCAGGAGTTACGTGAACAAGGCGAAGAACTTATAAATGTTACGAAGCGTGTATCCGATCGCGTGCTTGGATTTTGCGGAGCCCGGGAATTTCACTGGTACTTGAAAGGCTGGGAAGATTTAAAAAAGAGCGCATTAGAAACAGGGCTTAAGTGCACTGACAGCCCTTTCTGGTGTGTATGGGGATATAATGTGTGCCTCACGATAAATCTGACAAAAGAAAAGGGGCAGGCGATTTTAGGGTTGTTTATGAGTATCAAGCCAGGTGTCAACGATTCAAAGCTGGAATGGCCCTTCAGCAAGACCTACACGCTAGGTGTCATTCATCCAAAAGACAAAGCGAAAAGAAAGATTCATGAAGTCGATGCAAGTAAATATTCAGACGAGAGGAGCCTCCAGATGCCAACACAAGGCCGTAATCCTTGCTTTGGAACAGCGACTTTGAGTACCGCTAACGAGCTCGAATGCGAAGGGTTTGTTAATGACGATACGCTTCACTTTGTTCTCCAAGTTGAGCCGTAATCTTCTTTTCCTATAGGTGAATGATTCATTATCGAGGGGAACAAAAAATTGGGCTCCACCTTTTCTACTGCCTGGAAATAACTGCTTTATCGATCCCATTAAATGTAAAACTGATGTATAACGACTCTTTCCCTTCGATAAAAAAAAAAAAAAAAACGCGTCCGGAGCACGCGACGCACTGCTACTGATGTGTTTACCCCCAAAAAGCAGGAATTTCGTCTGTGCACACAGTAACTAAAACTGATAATCTCATTGTAGCTACGAGTGTGATATATAAGATAGGTATTCTCTTTACGACAGGCCGCCACAGTAAGCCCGCATCCAAACAAAGCCCCCGCGGGTGTCGAGTTGTATTTCTTTTCGCGCTTGCTTTTGTATATTAACTCAAAAATCCGCTCAATTTTATTTTTTTTTAGGTATGCAGCTTTTTAGTGAGGGCGAGGAATTCCGCAACTGCCATACTACGATGTAACTTTTTCTAAATCTATATTAAACTACTCAAAAGCTTCGGAATGCACCAATTCAACGGAATCTGCTACTTATGCGGTCAACAAGGCTTGCACCCAACACTGAGCCGTCTACGTCATTTATATTGCGAGTTTTTTTTTTTTTTTTTTTTCATGGAGAGCTGGGTTTTTTAATAGAGGACACCTTTGCGAGCGAGTCGGGTTGCGGATGCGGCTCTCTAGCCGTCTGCTACGTAGATTCCGATGTAGCGCGTGTATCTCTCCTCTTTCTAGATAACATTGTTTAAGGCAGGGGTCGGCAAACATTTGCAGTGGCAGGCCGAGTCGTTTTGAAACAGACACGAAGGGGTCCGGTCGGCAAGTCGCAAGAGTAGGAGGGGAAGGGGAATAAAGACAAGTAAATAAAAGAAGAAAAAAAAAACACTGGCCCGAACTGACATTAAGGACTGTCCCAAGAACTCCGATGAACCGACAGAACACGGCCGCTTGAACTCTGCCTTCTTTATTGAGCAGTAACCCCTTAGGTAGCTCCATAATACGCGAATAGAATTCTCGAAACTTTCCACAGCACGCACATGCGGTCCCGTTGCGCGCTCCTGTCGTGGCGCTCTAGAGTCGCGAGCGCTCCTGTCGGTGCTCTCGTGTCGTGCACTCTCGAGTTATACAGCCATATGAAACATGTGGCAACAAGGTTTGCAAGAATCGCGCCCGGCTTGTGCCCCATGCGTGCACCCATACAAAAAATGTCCTATGGTCGGCTATTAGCGAGGAGATCGAACTATAGGGGGCGCTGCGTTCACCAAAACAAATACCGCCTGCGTGGCAGGTTTGTTAGAATATAGTACGCTCTTGTTACGTACCGCAGTGCTCTGAGCATGCTTCAGAGCCTGGAATCAGGCTCTAAAGGATGCGCATGCGTTGTTCCAAGCATGAGCCTGGAACAAAAAAACTCAAATCGCAGTGGATAAGTAAGTTAAGAGTAGGGAAGAAGTTGACTGCGCACGACGTAGTGAGTGGTCGTCACTTCTCAAGCGATGCCTTCCATGCAAACTACGTTAATGGACGATGTATGTACGCGCGTAAATCACGCTTGCATCGACATCCGATCAAACCGTACATCGTATTTCTTAGGTGGTGGATATTCTGCCGGCAGCTGGCACAATAACCCGAGCAAAAGAAAAAAAAGTTGCCGGTAGTTGTTTCTATTGGGTCTCCTGCAAAAGGAATAGTCAAAACGGGAATTTCAACTTTTGTGAGTATCTCAGAAGTGAATGAAAAAAGTGTTGCGAGTAGCTCAGTGGAAAGGTGTCCGCTTCACGTGCCGTGGGTCCCAAACTCGAATAAAAAAAGGCCAATTTTTCTTCTTTTTTTTTGTGAAGCTTTTTGTGATAAAAATCGCTAAGATTTTTAAATATTTCTTTTTTACAATAATCATTGCCGTCCGAAACTCCCGGCAATTTTTTTCCCGAGTGGTTGTGCCGGCTGGCGGGAAAATATCCATACCCTATTTCATAGCAGGGCACAAGAGAAGGTTCTTGAAACGCAACGCCGTTCCGTCGGAGAATTTTCGGAAGGGATCACACGACCGGGTCGTGAGGCTTTGGAAGCCACCGAGAGATACTGCTATCATTTGATTGCTATTTTATTCCAGGCTAGCTTTTACGCTGGAACATATTAGGTAGCAGTATCAGTACGATATTGTGATATTTACGCAATTGCATGAATCATTTTGCGATTCCTATTATTTCGATCGAGGAATGCAAATGTTTGTATGACTAAGGCCTCATCGTGCAGAACTCATTGATATTTCATCGTGAACCGTGCATTTTTGAATAACCGATAAATTAAACTGAAAAAGACAACTTGTAACGTTTAATGCCAATATGCAGTCTAATTAGCCACATTCTACATTGTAATGTTTACCAGTGTGTTCTGTATTTCGATATTTCGAGGAAAACGTAATGTAATGACAATTTTTGGTTGGTGTTTTGGTGAAAATTTCTCTGGGGCGACGCTGCACTCGATTACATGATCACATTTCAGTACGTCCTCGCCTTCAACGAGGCACGTCTTGCTCTCGCCGAAGTGGCTGATGATCGCTGCAAGTGACAGGAGCACTGAAAAGCAATGCGTGTTTCGTGAATACGGTACGTGAATACGTGAATACCCAACCTAGGGAGCGCACAAACATCGCCACATCGCGTCAGTCACGCACGACCTGGCGCGCGCAGCCCGAGCAACGCGGCCGATCGCAAGCGGCTACACGTTGGTTGGTTTTTGCTTCCAACGAGAATGCAGCGACATGCAAAGGAAGGCGAGACAAGCAGGGGCTTTGCTACCCCTACGCATATGCGTTTCGAGCAGAAAAATATTATCCACATACCTTTCATGAGCCTCAAGCCCTCGTCCTCCATGGCTGAACGAATACTAGTGGCGGGATTGCTATCCCCGCAGAATAGTTCCGACGACGGCCGCAAGCCAGCGCCACCGTTCGATCTCCTCCCCAATAGAAAATTCTTTGTATGGTCGGCTTTAGCTATTTGGCCCAGTTAGCTAAATAATTTTCTATGGCTGTCTTTAGCACTATCTATGGTCGTCCTTATAGGCCTCTTTAGCTTTGTCTATGGCCCTATCACTGTCCAGCCATAGCGCTCTTTAGCTTTTTTAATGGCTGGCTCTCTATAGCCAGCATGTTTAGCTGCCTATGGCTTTTCCTTTGGTGTCTTTAGCCATTGATTTGGTCTGCTAAGGAAGGCTGTATGGGTTTTCCTATGGCTCTCTTTAGCCAGCACACTTTAAAAATATTTTTTTCAAGTTCTCCCGCCTTTGAACGCTACATGGTAGGTTCACATACATCTCTGAACACAGAACTACACAGAACACAAGCAGAAGAACCCCCCCACACAACATCAACAACGCAGCCGACACCGGACCCCCACCCGATTACGAGACGGAATGTCCAACGAGCCTGAATGTCCAACGAGACGAAAGATCCAATGATGGATATTCAGGCACATTGGACATTCAGGCACGTTGGACATTTCGTCTCGGTGTGACCTTCCGTCTCGATGGACATTCAGGCTCGTTGGACATTCCGTCTCGGTTGGATCTTTCGTCTCGATGGACATTCAGGCTCGTTGTACATACCGTCTCGATTGAATCTTTCGTCTCGTTGGACATTCAGGCACGTTGGACATTCCGTCTCGCCTGTCACGTTCTAGAATAATTTGTCTTGTTAATTTTACTGACTTGTGTGTATATTTAATCCGCGTTCCAGTAGACATTGCTGCATTTTCGTCATACTAAAATGTCGTGCCACCAAAGCCGACGTTGAGGAGCCTACAGAGAAACGCAGAGCAGACACAAATATTATAATTTCATCTATATATGAAGGCATGATGGTTGATGGTTAGTTAGCTGAGTGCCGATGTGCAGCTAAGTACCCGTCGGTTAAAAGTGTTGATTGTACGACGCAAAATTGCTCCTTTGAGATTGACATTTCAAATGTTTCGAATGTTTCGATGACATAAATCAGCCAATTTGAAACATATAGTAAACAAGGGATGCGGTGTCTGCGTGTTCTGGTTTCAGCAGTTTGCACAAGCGTAAATTCCCACTAATAAAAAAAAATTTAAATAAAATTTACATCTAACGCGTTTATAAATGCACGGGGGTGGGACCTGACAACCCATGAGTAAATGCAGAACAATTGTGTGAATTTAGTACATTTTTATTTTTGTTCGTTTATCTTTGGAACAGACAACTACTTTCTGTACACTGCAGTTGCCAGTAGTTTACACACGCACGCGTTCCGTGCCAGCAGGTTCGTATGGCACATACTCAAGCGAGAATACTGACATCACGCAGTACGCAATGTTTTTTGAATGGGACATGAATAGTGGTTCTCAGAAGCCCATGTAATTTAACTGGCTTCTGGAAGCACTCCGAAGCTCGCGATCCTGTCGAGATAGTTGATGACGTCTCGGTACGTGGGAGCTTGACTTCTGATAAAGGACGCAAACGCGTCCATCTTGGCGTGCAGCAGATGGCTCCTGTTGACAACGGCGCTGGTGGTCGGTTTGTCTACAACCAGGGGGTCCAACAACAAAGCCTGGAAGCGGTTTTGCGCCACGTACTGCGATACTTGCAGAAACTGAATTTAATCCGCAAGATCAGGATGGCGGCTGCCAAGATGACTGCGCAGCCCGTTGTGCCAGCCCTCTACCATGTTTGTCGTTCTTGCAAATACCTTGGTTCTTGTTTCTAGCCCTAGGCCAATTCGCAGAACGGAGAGGGGTGGGGGGGAGGGGGAAGTGCCCATTCGTCGAACTGTCGAAAAGAGTTGATTAGAATGTCTAGATAGCCGGGGACAGTGGGAGTCAACAATGATACCCTCTTTCCAAAAAAGAGAAGATGACAAATGAAGCTCTCAGAATTTGCAAACGCCCAATAGGGAATCGTAGCCGGGTCGTTCAAAATTATAAAAGTCGGGTTCTACGTGAATATGTTCACTCGCGACTCTAGCATAATGGGATTCGGGAAGACCGAGCGAGGGGCTGACCTCCTGATCCTGTGGTCATATATGTGCACTTGTAATGTGCGCATATGAATAAATCGCGGTCGCACTGTCGCAGCGGCTCGGCGACAGAGTTACAACCAGTTGAAGTCCGATCGCAGCCTTGGTATGGTACCTGGGCGCGTATCGGTGCGATTGCTGCATGCCACGTGACCGAAAAACGCAGAGCGGAAACGACGGAAGCAAATCCTAAAAAGTATTGTATCAATTATTAATATTACCTACTTGTTGCTTAATACATGGTGTACTACGACAGCAATCGCTTTGGTGGCCGAACCATGCGAAACTAATCGTCGCGATAAACGTGAATGGGCCGACTCCTCTGGACAATCACCGGACAAAAGCTGACCACTTTAGGACTTCACCTGCACAAAGGCTCAATGAAAGGAACATTCTATTTTATCAATTTTTTTGGTATGAGGATAGAATTTTTGTTTCTGGGGACCGGGAAGCCAAATCAGAAATGTCTGGAACTTTCACCCTCGTTAAAAAAAAAAAAAAAAACAAAAAAACTACAATTTAGTGTAATTACACAAACTACACCGCCTTGGCCTAACAATACTAACAATTTGACCAGGCGTTTCTCTCCCATGCGGGGGACATCATCTTTGCGCGACCAGGGTCATCAATGGGGGAAATACATTAACCCGTAGAACACGGAAAGAAGACTGTGGCTGGGGATAAGCACGATTGACGATTCTAAAAACTCTTCGTGGACCCAGTTGTGGCGGTAACGCGTTACAAATAATGGCGTTACCGGTAACGCGTTACCTTTTTCGGTAACGTACTCGTTACCTTTTCAAAACAGTAAAGGGTAACGTATTTACGTTACTTATTTCAAGTCACGTGTAACGTAGTTAGGTTACTCGTTACTTCTTCTTACAAGTACTTAACAAAAATTACAATTCAATATTTTTCGTGTTTTGGGGTGCCAGGCCATGTACATTTTTAAGTTTTTGTGTTTTCTTTGCGTTTTTTCTCGTGACTACTTGGTGAAACCGTAAAAAATATGAAGTAATTACGTTCAGTTTCTTCATGAACGTAATGTTTCTTGAAATATGGCTCTTATGAATACCTGTACGGTCAAAACAGTAAAACGTGTTAATTCATAATTAAGAAAGTAACGCAAAAGTAACGTGCGTTACTTTTTATTGGTAACGAAAACGGTAAAGCGTTCCTTCTATTTGGAAGTAACGTAGGACGGTAACGTGGCGTTCCTTTTATTTGCAAGTAACGTAGGACGGTAACGTGGCGTTCCTTGTATTTGCAAGTAACGTAGGACGGTAACGTGGCGTTCCTTTTATTTGCAAGTAACGTAGGACGGTAACGTGGCGTTCCTTTTATTTGCAAGTAACGTAGGACGGTAACGTGGCGTTCCTTTTATTTGCAAGTAACGAGTAACGTATGTCGTTACTTTTTTTCGGTAACGCCTACAACACTGCGTGGACCCCACATTTGTTTCCGTGCCAGAGTTACGAAGTTCTGAAAGCGAACGCGTGACCGATTGTGAATGGTCAACGAGTCCGGTCTTTGATCTTGTAGCATGTGTGACCTTTTTCCACGTTCTTTTTTTAATTATAAAAATTATCTTTATATTTACAAATATAAAACGAACAACAAAATGTATTGTTTTTTTTATGTTATGAAGTCTACGAAATACACGAGCATAAGTTTCGTTTTATTCGGGGGACTTCACAGAGGCAACGTCAGCAAGACAAGCTCAGCGTCACACCAAAATAGCCGTGCATCGAAAAGCCCGGTACTGAAAAGCCCGGTGCCGAAACGACCACGTACCGAAACACCACGTACCGAGATCCCCGCACCGAAACCTCCGGTTCCCTATTTCATCGAGCGCGTTTTTCACCGCTGTCGCTTTCAGTAATCAAACTTTTCCATATCCGTTGGATATTCAGACTCGTTGGACATTCAGGCTCGTTGGACATTCCGTCTCGGTTGGACCTTTCGTCTCGTTGGACATTCAGCACGTTGGACATTCAGTCTCGATTGGACCTTTCGTCTTGTTGGACATTCAGGCTCGATGGACATTCAGTCTCGATTGGATCTTTCGTCTCGTTGTACATTCCATCTCGCCTGCCACGTGACCGATTGGACATTCAGGCTCGTTGGACATTCAGTCTCGTTGGACATTCAGGCCATAAGCGCTCTCTACATAGGCCAAGTTCGCACTACCTCTATATATGGTAGTCTTATTTTTGAATCCGACTTGGGCGGTGACTGCCGTCATTTGTCACATAAACACGGAGAGGGGGAGCAATATTACTCGTACTTAAAGGAGCCATGAAACGAATTTTGGGCTGGGATAAATTATTTTAAATTGGGACTTTACTAATCGCATATTGTTTAGTTGGCCAAAAAAAAGAGGGTAGAAAGTCAAAAGCCAGCTTTTCGGTACGAACATTTGAAAATATAGCGGACTATTTTGTACCTTCTTTCCTTCGAAAGCTCTCCGCCTTTTCGCTATGACACATCCGCGGTTCCCAAAGCGCGTCAGCGGTGCCAACCTGACGTCAGCCGAGCCCAGCTCACGCATTGGACACGAGAACTAGGTCACTCGGACGTATGCGCTTGTCAACAATGAATCCTTCGACGAATATTCGGATTCGCGTTCGTGGCCAATGAGTGCCCTGACGGAACTTATCGTCACTGGGGAATGACAAGTTCTATGGTGTGCATAAAAAGCACGGTGGAAGCTAAGAGTCATCGCACCGGTGCCGAAGAATCTCGCGACGACGTGATTTCACAATTCGCATTTGAGTTGAGGATTAAAGCTAAGGAGGAAGAAGTAGGAAAATCGTTTCATGACCCCTTTAATACATTATTTGAATTGCCTCTTGGAATAGCCCCCATCTCTTAATTCAACACTCTGAAAAATGCAAATATAGATCATTAGGCTAACTAACTAAAATTTCACAATTATACTTTTAATAAGTTTGATGAATCACGTCGACAACGCAGTGATGACATGCAGTAGACTGGTGCTGAAGATTGCAATCAAGCTATTCGCGACTCCAGCGACCTATAGGAAGTGCCACCGCCAAACAAACATGGCGGCTGGGTCCAGGTCGCGTCGGCTCGGCCGGGCCGCCTTAATGGGTGGCGCATTCAATTTAACAGATTTGTTTCTTGTTTAATGCCCAATTTTATAGGTATTTAAACCGAGACGGTTAAGTGTAGTCGGCGCACATAAACGTTCAGAGCATAGCTTTGTTTTCCCAGTGTTTTTGTTCTTTTCATGTGAAACTTTCGTTTCGGAGATTTCGTTCAACGCCGAAACTATGGGCTCCTGAGAGGCGGTAATAGATTCTAATCAGTTTGGATCATCTAAGGAAAGCGGGGATGACTACAGAATTGTTCCACCGAGAGTAATTTTCAGCTAACTCGCATGCCTCAAACATGCGACTTATCTGTCCGCGAAATCGAAGTTTTATGCGTATCCGCGTTTTCCAGTCGTCTGCTCGGTCAACAACACAGGCTGCAGGAAAATTACGAAAATTAAGCAAGCGCTTCTTGAGCCAAGGAGCATGTTAACCCGACGGCGCCACACTTGGCAGCTGATACTCGTATTTCAATTCAGGTTTTAGTAGCAATCAATGAGTCATTTTGACGAACTGGTTATGTATTATATTACGTACTATGTCCCACTAAAGCGGTATTAGTATATTCTTCGGGTTCAAATATGAGCTTAGTTGACTAGCTATTAGGTGAACTACTGAATAAAAGCATATTTGTCAGACAGAGAGATACTACTACTCAAACTTAGCCAAATGTGTCTAGCCGGTAGCACGGAGACGAATGCGGACAAACTGAAGAGAGTCTTCATCGGAGATTCACGCAGAACCTCTCTGCATTGAACTTGACTTCGAATCCTGAACGGAGAAAATGAGTATTTTTGTGGCCGGTCAACCTGAGCAATCTGGCGTATATTGCTGCTGGCTTCGACGGGGGCATAATATAGATATTGGAGGGGCAATAGATCATAATGCCGTGACAGCTTCTAACTTTGGGAGACGCGTCCCCCACCTTTTGAAAGCAGACAATTTCTCTCATTAATCGTATGCAGCGAGCAGGTTTTCCGGAATCAAGTAATTGCGAAATCAGCCCAACTCCTTCGGTGTGGTTTATAGGCTTTTCCGCGAAAAGCAGACAAGATGAATAGTCAACGCATCCAGCGGCGTGGGTGGCTCAAACCTGGATCTAGTCGAAAACAATCAAACTCAACAAAAGCAGCTATCAAACCTTCCCATTCACCTGACTGCAACATTGGTGTTCCCTCCAGTGAAACACCTCTACTGTCGTCCTCAGTTCACTGCTCTACATACTTATAAAGAAACCACTTATCAATTACCAAGTAGTCGTCACTTTGAATGTGATTCAAGACAGACCCAGAAATCAAAACGTTTTTTCCGTGATTCCTCCCCATCTAAGAAATCGAAAGCACGCGACCGTGTGTTGTGGAGTAAACGGGCTTTCAAACACGCGATGGAAGGAAACAATCTACTGTGGCTTCACCACTCTAATGAACACTCAGGAAAACTCAAGAAAGTTTCGGACCTTCGTCAAATTACATTGTTCGCTATCGCGCCGACAACACGTGTCCGCGAAAGCCACCAGAGACGCACAGGGGCGCGGAGCGACCTGGTCCGGCTGGTTTCCGGTTTTCCCGCTTGGTGGCGTCCGTTTTGCTGGAGTCGCGAATTGCTGGATTGCAGTGTTCGGCGCCAGTGTGATCTATTTTCACTTCTGGGGGATAATAGTTAATTTTAATTGTTGCACAAGTATTTCAATGGATTTTTGAAACAAACAATAGTCCTGGTTTTCACGACTCGTTGCAGCAGCAGAGAACACATCTTAGATCATGGTTTGTCACCGGTATTACAGAAACTTAGTATTGCTTTAATGTTCTAACCTAGAGCGTTTTTACTAAAAAAGTAAGTGCCGGTAGTGATTTTCTCTACGCGTGTAAAGAAAATTTATATGCTCTTAGTCTTTAGATTTGGGGCCATTAATTTTTCTATAAAGACAATTTATTAATTTCCAGTCTTTAGACCCGGGGCCATAGAAGTTCCTATAGGTGGGTAAAGAGCATTCATTGGTTCGCAGCCTTTAGATATGGGGCCATATAATTTTTTATATGCGGCTAAAGAACTTTTATTGGTTCCCAGCCTTTAGACTCTGGGCCATACTATTTTCTATAGACGGTTAAAGACAATTTATTGGTTCCCAGTCTTTAGACTTGTGGCCATAGACTTTTTCTATAGGCGGGTAAAGAAAATTTATTGGTTCACAGTCTTTAGACACAGGGCCATAAATTTTTCTATAGCTGGCTGTAACTGTCTTCATGGATTTCTATGGCCGACCATAGAGGGCCATAGGGGGTGATAGACTGCCATATAATTTTCCATAGACGACCATGGACCATTTTTGTATGGGCAAGCATCTGCAGAGTGCGCTTGAACATAGATTTGGCAAGCTTGCCATTGCACGCACTTGCCCGCACAAGCAGAGGAATGGCGGCCTCAACGATGCCTTGCTTGCAATCGTCTATGCTTAAATGTTTTTTTTTTTTTTAATAAGAGTGCAGGTGCATGTCGGCTGCCAGTGAACATTGGTCTGTAATACTCATACTTGGTTTCAGCTTATTATGTTTGGATGCATCTGACGCGACGAGCTACTTTGACCAATGAATCAACGTCGAAAGCATTATTCACTATGACTTTTCAGTTTATGATTGGTTCAGCGAAGATAGACAGAAATATGACGTGGTGCTCTTTTGACGATCTCTGATTCGTCCCATCAGCTCGTAGCGTCGGCTGCGGCTGGACTTAAGGTTGAACGAAGTATCCTTTACAGCCAACCATCGGCGCACACAGCCGATTCCCGGCGAGGCGTAGCTTTACGCATATGGACTCACGACTCACGCTACCCCTTGGTGCGTCATGAATCATAACGCACCAAGGAGTAGCGGAGCGGGCCTATGACGTCAGTATTACCGACATAACCAAGTTGATACAGTAAAGGGCGCGATAATCGTCCTCCCTTCGCGATCACTTCAGTTGCCATATGAGTGGCTACTAAGAATCCAAGAGTGCCGAGAATTCAGGACCTTACACGCACCCACAAAAGAAGCAGAACTAACGAAAAACTTCGCATTAAAACATTCTCGTGACATACGCTACCCCTTAAGAAATATAAATTTGTCTCGGTAATTTCCATGAACCCGGAGAGCACAAAAATGTGTGGTCTATGGAGCGCATTTGAAACCACCCAAAGCTTTCCACAAACAAGCATTGCAAATCGTAACGCCCGCATAAAACACGCACGACACTTTTTGTATTCCCCTGGTTTATAAGAACGACCAAGACAAGTTTGATTTTTTCGTTTGCAAAGCAAAAACATGTAGCGCAAAAAAAAAAAAAAAACGCACAGACGTAAGGAACGAGTCGGTGATATATCAAAAGTATCAATCGCATCATCCGATTTTTTTTTGTCTCATATCTCCGGTCTCAAACAAAA